>CAJQUW010001940.1:600000-954131 GCA_907163375.1 Prostheceraeus crozeri
ATGATGCACCGGCTTAAAGTAATAATTGAAGCATTAATTCTTATTAAGGTAATAAATGACGATATGAATTATTTCCAAAGACAAGAGCAAGCGTTTTCTTTATCGAAAATTTGGATGTTTATCCTCAATATCATGAAGGAAAAGGTTATTTGAGATTTGTGCCAACTATACTTTTCTGATTGATTTCAGGATGATCGGCGCTAATTTCGCACATTTACTCTTTATCTATTGGTAATAAACAAACAAGTCGAAGAGTCATGGTCAGTGAGGTTGAAATAGAAAGACTTATTCCACCTCATCGACATTAAAATTGCTAATGAAGGCGAAATATGTAACTGTTGATCGGTTCCCCGAACACCTAAAGACATTTATACATCAAACTAAACGCACAATTGTCATTCTCATACAGAGACGATAAAGAGTGAGCCTGCAGTGGACTATGGCAGAGAAGCAATCTAATATGTACCGGAAAACTGACTAGTCAGAAGCACACAGCTTCATGAATAGAACGCCAGACAGAAATACGGGTGATCAGAATAATTTCATTAGCATCCTATGAAGGATTGATTAGGATATTTACTTTATGTGAAAGATGAATTCGTCATAATTAAAACAATGAATTCACGTAGTTGCTTTATTATCTGATTAAATGCTGATCTGCAAGAACTAGCGTAGTGAAAGGAGGACGTACACCCCACCATCCCTAAAAACCGAGCAGCAAAGCCGTGGGCGCAGCGGAAGTCGAGAATTCGCACAGATTTGAAGATTCTGCACTAATTCTGCATTTTTCACTGTGTTTCAAAATCATATTATTTAATGAATTATTCATCATAGAATAGCACCAGGTAATTAGGATAAGAAAGTAGTCACATGTTACGTTACCTGGTCATTCCCTCCAATTTTCATCGTTCATTACTTCTGTAACAACTTAAATATCAGATAGCACATCATTACAAAGCCGCAATAATCATTGCGTTATTAAACTGGCAGCAGGCAACATGTCTCTCATAAATCAGAGATGAGAATGAATAGGTAAAAGAAATCCGACAAGTTTTGACGGAGGGTATATATTTGCACGTAGTGCCTCAGGCACAATAATTATATTCAACTCCATGAAGGGTTTATCACAAATGAATTTCATGACATTTAATTCCTAAATGGCATTTTGACATTTAGTTACAAGATTTGCACTCAATTATTAAAAAAAAAAATCAAAATCCTCTCTCTGTTCAATCATCATCTAATTGGCCAGCCATTTCGTCGTGCATCGTGAGCATTATGATATGACTTGACGTATCATTGCTGAGGTACTGGATGTGACCCGTACACAAGATGACGATTAGTCGCATCAAAATGTTGTCACTTCGTTAACAATCTTACTTACTTCCACGTTTTTCGTCCTTATCCACGTCGAACAGGGTCAGCCAATCATTATTTGATAATTTATAATGCATGCAGGTACAGTGGACTCTCGATATAAGAATCACATCGGGAATTATGTTTTGATTCTTTTAAATTCTTTTTTATTTTATGAGCACTCATGCCTTTTATTTGTAGTAATGATGATATATACATCCTTATTAGTACAGTATAGATAAATGCTTACGTAACTATTAAACGAGATGTTTCTTTGTGGTTCCTATTACCTTAATTATACTTACTTAAAGAAAAGAAGAAGACAATAGAAACATTCTTTTTCATCTCAGCTGCAACTTCGTCTAAAAATGTCTGATATCTTGCTTTGGTGAAGGCTCTCATTGGTTCGTTTTAGGATTTCTTGTTCTACCTTCCTAAGGGCTGGGATGGGATACAGTCATCTCAACCTCGTGTCATGAGTTCTGATGACGCACATCGTCAATTCTAATCGATAGGTATAGTAAAATAACGCAATTGGTAAGGATTTCAGTGGATTTCATCTTTTCAAGGTTAATCGTGATATCACGACGTTTTTATCTGGACGAGTAGGATTACGCCATTGGTGAGTATTTTGGCCAATGACAGTTTAAGTGTCATTCACTGAATCTTATAACGAAAGTGTGTCCTTATTTATTCTTATAACAAGTGCAAAATACATAATATTTCATATTAATTTGTTGAATGACTATTTATACATTGATTCTTATAGTAAAAGTGACATGATAATTATTCTTATAGCAAGCGGAAACCTTATAACGTTAGATAGGAATGTTTTGGGAAAATGATTTTGATTCTAATGACTTTTAATTCTTATAACGAATGATTCTTAAAACGAGAGTTCATTGTAGTTGTTATTATCTATCAATGGTACTTATGGGTTATCTCACCCCAAATTTTCAAATTTATGTAAAATCCGTAGAAATGAATCAATTGTTACAAAACTTTAAGTGCACGTGAGTGAGGATATTTTCTACCCACATACCAAAACTTGTCCAAATTGGACAAGTACTTTCTGAATTAGGGGCGATAACTTGAAGTGAAGCGTTGCAAGAAGAAGTCTGACTTCTTCTGAGCAGAAAGCACTTGAAGTTAACAGAGTCATTTCCCGACAACTGGAGTGATGATGACCAAGCCATATCCCTTACACTAATATTTTCAACTTCATAAAGGTGTGGCAAGGTAGTGGTCGTGGGAAGATTTCAAATAGCAGTGAATGAGACGAAGAGGGAGAGAGAACAATGCACACACCAGTGGCAATAATGTGTCGAAAAGACGAAGTCAGATCAAGCAGCTGACATCGCTACACTTCACGCTATTGTCTCTAATGCAAAAAGTACTTGTCCGATCTGCGTGAAGTTTTGCATTTGGGTAGAAAATATGCTTAGTTACGTGTACCTGTAGTTTGGTGGCGATTGATGCACTTTTGCAGATGCTAGACAAATTTGAAAACGTGGGGGAAGATAACCCATAAGTACCCTGTCAATTATGACGACATTTGTTTAAGAATCGGAAGAAAGACAAGCAGAGGTCTTAAAGTAAACATTCAGAAGACGAAGTTGTTGATCAGTGGCGAAAAAGAAGATTCCCGTGTGGCGTCTTTGGTAGCGGAGTTGGGAACAATTCCATACTATGCCAGCATTGCAACAAATGGTGCCACAAGCGTTGCAGTGGACTTTTGATGTGAGAAATTTTCAGTGCAAGTCCTGTGTTCAGGGAAACGGAAGGGTCGATACAGTTGAGACCTGCGAGAAGGATTGGGAAGAGATTGTCATCGTAAAAGAGTTCCCCTATCTCGGAGATGTGATAAGTTGCGAAGGAGGTGCTAAACGTGCAGTGCGATAGAGAATCGCGTCTGTCTGGTGTAACTGGAAAGTCTTGGGGCAAGTTTGCTGAGAAATTGACATAAACCACTCAGATGTCATGGGTCAGTATACAACGCGTGTATTAGGCCTGTGCTTCTCTACGGCGCAGAATCATGGAGCCTTACGCAACACCAGGTCCAGAAGGATGCTTCGCTACATCACGGGAATCTCACTCTCTGACCGAATCGACAGTGTCGAAGTGGCGACTAAATGCGGCCTTGTACCACTCGAAAAAGTTCTCCGAGAAACGAGACTTCGTTGGTTCGGTCCAGTAAAGCGTGAAAACCCCATCCAACGAGTCCTGGAGGAAGATGATTGAAGAAGACATGCGGGAGATGGGATGTCTGCAGACGATACACAGGACCGTGCCCGTTGTAGTAGAAGCTTCATATCGTCCAACCCTCAACAGAAGAGGAAAAGAAGACGTTAAAAGGAGAAAGTAAAGTAAGTACCGCATGTGGAACAAATTCTCGACTGTCAATAAATGATCCACTGTGAAGCCATGTTTTTCTTACAGTTGCTATTTATACACTCAAAACAACTTACTCACATAAATTGCACGCTCAATTCAGCGGAAAAAGCTGCTCTTATTTCTATATCGGGAGCTGAAATTATTTTGCATGGTAAAGCGCAAACAGTCATTCATAGCAGCATTTTTAAACACATGCTAACAGAAGCGTTGTGAATTAGTCACTCAAAACGAAGCCCCAAAGGATGAAGCCACACGGGGATAAATCGCATGATCGTGGTGGTCAATGAAGATCCTTTTTGTTTGAGATCAGGCGTCCTGGAAACTTCTGTTGAAGCAACTGAGTTGTCTCAGAAGCTGTGTGACAAGTTGCTCCACCTCGTTGAAGCCAGAGATCATCAACATCTAAAGCATCCAGTTCGGGCCAAAGGAAATGCGTTATCATACTCCGATATTCATAGCCGTTTACAGAGAGAGCATTTCCATCACCATCCTCAAAAAAATACGGTCCGATCACACCACCAGCCCAAATGCCACTCCAGACAGTGTATCTTCTTGAGTGTAGTGGCTGTTCTTTAGTCATTTGAGGATTTCTTACAGCCCAGATACGACAATTTTGCTGGTTAACGAACCCATCGATGTGAAAATGAGCTTCATCAGTGAATAAAATTTTCCTCGCAAACATTGGATCCAATTCTTGGTTTTGAAGAACCTGATTGGCAAACTGTTCACTGGTAGGACGATCTCGAACTTCCAGTTTTTGTGCGACTTGAGCTTAAGAGGGCTGCAAATGCAAATCTTTCAACAAAACAGCGTGCAGTGTACTTCTTGAAATCCCAAATTGTTGTGAGCGATGACGTAAACATATCATGGGAATGGCAGCTACCCTTCTCCTGATGGCATCGAATTTCTGACAGGGACCGAACATTTGCGTACGGGAGATTTCACATCCATGACTGATCCGGATTCCTCAAACTTCCTGATCTGTCGCCGAATGGTTGTCTGATTCGGAACATTTCTTCTGCCTAAATTCCCTGGAGGTTTCGAATAGTTCGAATACAGCTTTCCTCGCATTTGCAAAACGTTTTCAAGATCAAAATTCGTTGATCTTTCATGTAGGAATTCATCTCGTCAAACTTGCCTCAATCTACCCAACGACAACTGACGCAGTCGTGTCTCTTGCTATATGAAATCGGTGTGAGTAAAACTCATGAAATGGCATGCTTTGCATCAAATTCTTGGTTGAAAAGTCATTGATAGACATGTCTGTTGTCGAATTGAAAGAATCCATACATTATAGCGAGTTCTATCATCAAATTAAATCCGGGCGTCGTAAACTGCACTCCCTATATAGTTCATGCAGGTAGTTGTTAGTATCTGTCAATTATAACGACATGTTAACATACACCGCATATGGAACAAATACTCGAATGTCAATAAATGATCCATTCTGAAGTCATGTTTTTCTTACAGTTGCTATTTATGCACTCAAACCAACCTACTTACATAAATTGCACGCTTACTTCAGCGGAAAAAAACTTCTCTTATTTCTATATCAGTGGCCGAAATTATTTTGCATGGCAAAGCGCAAGCAGTCATTCATAGCATTTTGTAAACACATGCTAACAGAAGCGAGGTGAATTGATCACTCTCAAAATTCGCTCAGCCTTAAAATATCGTGCTTAAGCAAATACCTTTGCCGAATTTGCGTTCAGTCGATTGTGGGGAAGCCCGTGGTATTGCAGAAGGAAGTACAGATCGCAAGCGCGCTCTTGGTTTGCTTGGACTTGCAACATCTGCTGCAATAAGTGAAGCATATCTTCTTACATGCGTTGAACAGTATGAACATAACATTTGCTTTAAAATTCCTTCATTCCGGATTATTGAATATCATGAAAAGTTTCTTTGTTTGTCTATTGGTTGAAATTCGTGTAGTGCCAGATACTAATAAGTAATAGGTGCGCCATGTGCAGCAGACTTGCCCAGATACTTCTATCAAGAACAGTGTTATTTGAAGCATGACATGCAAGCAGACAGTAAAACTAATTATAAATGACACCATTGTTTTGATTGATAACCCTTTAATACTTCCTACTGACTGAATACCTTGTAACTTAGGAGTCTTGCCCACTTTTAATTCTAATTTCCCGGCTACACATAGTTTAATATGATTTCATATTTTGTCTGCTTTCTTCGGTGCAATTACATTTCCTATTGTACAGGAAAATTCAGACGAAATAATGCATGATCCTATTCAGAATATTGAGGCTACTAACACAGTGTCAGCAGCTGATCAAAACATCTGTAAACTTACTTGAAGCTGGAGAGACTGGTAGCGGCTGCACAGGAGATAAACTGTCCATTCCCTCTTCTCTTGCTGCTTCATCCTCATTTTCATCTGTATCCACTTCTCGTTTCAAAAATACGAATCCAGCACAGGTTCTCGCAAGACACCAAGCTTGTCCTGTCTGATCATAGCAATGACGCTCGAGGGTTGACCGATCAACTCGTAGCCAAAGTCCTTCTCGTGTTGTTTTCTCCACATCAGCTATGATCAATTCACCGCGAGTGACCCATCCGACAGGTGTTCCGTTCAGATTTGGTTGAGCGCGAATGGAATGGCCGACGGAAGCACATGAGACCACGCGGTATCTGCCAGGACCACCTTGCCAATCTCCGTTCATCTGTGACTGAAAAAATGAATGCAAAAAGTCGGGAGAGATTTAATACTCTTCATAACAGGCTGCTTTGTGAATAAAAAACCTGGTTTGCCTCTAACGGTCTCCTCTTATCTTGGTATCTCTAATGAACTAACTTAATCTTATCCAACCTTCACTAACTTCTGAAGTATTGGCCGGGTAAAATTGTACGGTAGAACATATTTACAGTGTCCCTATTCTGATTTTCTGCAGAATTCGAGCCTCCGCAATTTTTTAGCGCCTACCACTAAATTTTCATAAATCAAGTTTTCCGCTAAATTAATCAACATCTTAAGTAGATGTTGAGACATGTTGGGCAGACGGTGAGGAAATTCAAATCGTGAAAGAATTCCACTATCTTGGTGATGTGCTTTGCTGCGAAGGTGGCGCCGAACGTGCCGCGCCGTTCGTGCTAGAATAGCATCAGCTTGGCACAAATGGAAGGACATCGCTAGTCTGCTCAGAAGCCGCCACTCAGGTGCTGAGGTAACGTGTACAACTCTTGCATCATGCCTGTACTTCTTTACGGTGCTGAATCCTGGAACCGCACTCAACAGCTGGTTCAACAACTCCGGTCATGTGAAAGAAGAATGCTACGTTACATGAGTGGCATTTCACTGTCTGATCGGATCGACAGCATTACGGTGGCAAGCAGGTGTGGCCTCACATAGTTAGACTAAGTAATTAGAGAGCGAAGACTTAGGTGGTTCGATCATATGAAGCGTCGAAACATAGATGAACCGATCAAGCAGGTGCTCACGTGATGGTCGAAGGTTCCTGGCCTCGTAGAAGATTGAAGAAGACATGGTTCCAAATCGTTAATGAGGACATGGGGGAGCTGGGGATATCTGCGAGTGATGCTAAGGACCGTTCTCGATGGAGAAGTCTCACATCGTTCATGGTTTTCATGGGTGATTTCAAGATTCAATGGTATTCAAGGGCCGCGGGAACCCTGTCGTTAATATTGTCAATAGTAAATTTAAGACCGAATCATGTAATGTTATGTTTACAATGAAAATCTTCAGATTCGCGCCTCGATCTCAAAATTCGCGCAATTGCGCCTATAATGCTCATTTTCGCGCCAAGCGTGAACTCGTACTATAATCGAGACACTGTATTTAGAGTGAGAACTTTCTAATGATGATATTCATTTGCCCGATCTCGCACATTTTTACAATAAATGGCAATTCAAAATTATAAATTACCAAATTTAACGAATTTTCGCAATTTCACCAATTTTTGGCAATAAATCACCTTAATGATAGCTATCTTCAATGACAAGTTGGTTGAACATGCTAAAAACTACTCATGAGTACAAAACATAGATTGATGCCATCGATTCGTGCATGGACTACAACTCAAACATGCTTAAATGAAGTGTGGAACATTTTCCTTTGAAATGATATTCTACAGTTCAAATCGACATCAAATGTGATGTAAAGAAGACGGCCGACCCCTGGAACTCAAGTGATGATAAAAAGAATTCTTGGCTGCAAGCTCAGTTGAGAATGCGCTTTGGTGGACTTGGTCTGTGCTCTCTTTCACGACATGCCGCCGCTGCATACATCGCATATTTATGTTGCGTGAGCCACGAACTTTCATCATCAGAGAATTTTGTTAAATCGTGTCTTGATGAACCGACATTGATTTCCGGAGAGCGAATATCTCAGTCAACACTATCAACGGCAGTTGAAGAGTCAGATTTTGACATTCTATTGAATAGCCTTCCTGCAGCACACCAAAGCAGGCTTCGTTCTGTGGGTTCAACGAATGCTTTTAGTTGCTACTAAAATGTGTACTTAACATTTGAATTTCCAATGCTATATGATATATGTGGTCTCCGTGGCACAGTGGTTAAGTGCTTGGCCTAGCGATCCTTCTATCCAGACGTCGAGCCCCGAAAGTGTCATTGGAAGCCGTCAGGAAGGGCATTCGGGTTCAAAGATCGTAGCGCTCCAGATTACAGTATAACTATGTCAGCACCGACCAAGCCTCCACTATAGGGGAGTAGTGACGCTAAACCATCCATCATCATCATCATTTGAAGCTGGGACATTCCCATAACGATGTCTAAATGTTTCATAATTTTAATAAACTTATAGTTAATAAGACTTAAGGTTTGTCCTTAAGAGGACAGGTGGTGCGTTCCCACCGGCAGACATTAAACGTTCAAGGCGCGTCAAACTTTTGACTATCCTAGGACTACATTTTAGAGCCAAACTTGACGAGATCGGTGTGGAGGACCTTCCCATTGACGTTTTTGGCATCACAGATGATCATGATAGCCCATAATTCTCATATTTATTGAATTATGTACTCATTTTGAAGATAGATGCTTTAGTTAAATGTTATCATACAAAATTTTTACAAAAAGTGGCAAAATTCAGATATTTGAAAATGTGCTTTACGAAATGGGTCACAAATTCACTTTCTACTGGACCAAATCAGACGATTTGTCGTGAAAAGTTAGAAAATACATTAAAACTGAAACTTACAAAAGCGCATGTCAAGCGGATTAGTTTTAAGATGGCCACAGCAAAAATGCGGCAGAGGGCCGAATCTGAAACCCCTAGGAGGGATAGGGTTTCATGTAGAATGTACTCAGCAGTTCAATCGTAAAATGCAAGGACTTTCAATGTCAAACTGCAATTTGCTTTGAGATTCAAAGGATTTCCAGATTTTCAAGCTAAAATTTCACTGCTTAAACCTCCTCAAACTTCTATGTCTACCGAGACAATAACTTCAGGTGATGATTAAATAAATAATCACTGTCTGTGGCACATGACTCAAATCAGAAACAACTCTCGAGAAAGAATTCATAATCATGAATTAGTCATAACTATGACTAAGCAGAAGCCACGAATTCAGAATGGGGCTGTCATGATAGATACGGAATTCAGTCATTCACACATGAAGTTGCGAAATCACATGCATGCACTACTCGATTTTGTCTGTATATAGAAGGGAAACTGCTATTTTTTCAAATATGCTGTTCATACATAACTTATCAGTATGTTAAATATACATGTAAGTTTGAATGATACATGTATTAATGATAGCTAGGTTATCGGCTTCAGCACAAATCGCAATAGACATTTTTAATTACCGGAGTTTTCCACTTAATATACCGATCTACTTAATATACCCGGTTATATTAAGTGGAAATTAGTGCCAGTTAATATACCCGGGTTTGTTAACTTGCGCCAAACTTTCATTACGTCTTTGCAACATTCAACATTTTTCTTGGAAATAACACTACTGCTGATTTTTGTAAATCAAGCACTCATCTTGTGTTCGCATGTGATCACACCGGAATAACACCGCGAAGTAATCTAATTACCTGTATACTAGGGTTTTTAAAATCCCGACTTTTTCTGATCTCGGAATTAGCCAGCTCAATTCATTTACCGATGGTATGCTTCGGCTAGCATAGGCTGAACAACACTAGGCGTTGTTTAAATTCTTTGACCAGTATTTTGAACGATACACTGTACAATACAACTAATGATATCAGATAGACATGTGCCTTAATGTCCATGAATTACTAATAAGTTATCTTTTCACATGCAGACATAAACTACAAAAATAAGTAGATCTGGTTATCGCACACAACATGCGTGGTCGCATTAGAACCTGGTATACGATTTTCAAATCAAAATGCAAACCCCGCGATTTCCTGACGTCTGGTAAAAGCCCAATGTTGTATGATAATCGTTTCAAAAATTCATTGAATATTAGTACGCCTGTATGTACAACGGTCTCTCTTTCCTTCTCTCGATTGCCTGAACATATTTTCATTTTTTGACATCAATAAGTTGAGGTAGACAGTTATAATATGCGTATAATATTCAGTTATTCTATGCAGTTCTGTATGGGAATAGCTCTGTCTCGAGTTTGCAACTTAAGTGTCTATCGTTAAGCTGATCGTGGGAAGTCTATATTTAGTTTTTGCATAGCGCTAACATCTACGTTTCACGCATTGCATCTGTTACTCCATGTCCCATGTCTATAGCCCTGTTACTCCATCTTCATACGGCTACTAACTGCCTGAGAACAGATGTTACATAATCCCGGGATTCAGAATCCCGTAAAATGCGATAATCCCGGGATTGAAACCCTACTGTACATCTAAGAACTGTTATTATGTTATTCAGATGCTTATTACGGTATTGCTCATTTTATACCCTAACAATGGTGGTAAATTATATTCAAATTGCGAATTTGTTTTCATTACAGTTTATAGTTTCAAGCTCATATGTATCAAATTACAAGCAACTGCAATAATTTACAGTTACTTTATGTGACAAATTCCATCTCATGTATCAAATATGGTTATTTTTTGGTGTTTCCACTTAATACTCGTATACCCGGGTATATTAACCTGACTCAAACTTATACTGCATTTTCGTTATTTTCCGGTTAATATACCGGATATATTAAGTGGAAAACTCCGGTACGGAGGAAGGCTATGTTTAAAGGATGATGATTGTTGCCGATATATATAACGTGCCTATCACTCGTGAAATGTTTTTGACACTAGAGAAAGTTGTAGACTTCGATTCGCTTCCAAACTGATCACGTCAAAAGATTTCACTTGAATGTCCACGCTTCGGCAAAATTCCACATTGACCTGACCTCTCCCCACCTGGCTACGGAACTGAACATATGGATGCTGTGTTATGCTCGAAAAACGACAGGGGAGCCTTTTTCAAGCTTTTGATCAATGTAAACGCGGTCAATATAGTTCTCTGAAGAATCTGACTCTGAAGAGTCAAATAGTTAAAATAGTAAACTTGCAAGGCAATGGACTTAAACAAAAATCAACAAGATAATTATACTACAACTAAAAACAAAACAAGCCGTTTGAGATGCCATATTTCTCTTTGATTAGTCGCTTTGATATGCAATGCATTGCAGCTTGAATTGTGCGAAAAATGCAAAATGCTTGACACAAAAAATGCAAAATTTTGTTGTCTTCTCTAGAGGAATTTAATTATTAATGCTTGGATGAAAAAACGGTAGAACTGCTTCGTGTATATCAACTTTGCATTAGAAATAAGAAACTATTTCACCATTATGTACAGTACATTAACCTTATATTAAATCCACGGTTTTATTATTACAATGGACAAATCTGCATTTTCCTAAGTTCAGGTTATGGAAATATAACTTCGCAAAAAATATCGTTAATGAATGGAGAAAGTAATAGGCATGAGCTTTGAAATTGAATAACATTGATCAACTAACAAAATCCGTAATTATCAACAGAATTATGGTAAATAGTTCTATACATGAGTGTCTAATAATTCATCATTCGATTAGTCGACTATGTTTTGCGCGATTAGTCGACTATTGAAAAAGTCGAAGATCGACAGCCCAACTTACCTCAGGCCTCGTGTTCGGACGCGCAGTTCTCGTGGTTTGTTGAGGTTGAACGGGTGTTTCTCTGGTCAATAATGTCTTCCCTGTGTGATGGTTCACTCTTAAACACCATCCGACAGTAGCACCTTGAGCTCCACAGGCTTCTAAAGAATCGGGAGAAAGTTTGACCCACACTCCATCGTCATTATGAAGTTCTTGTGAACATCGAATACGGCCGCCGGGCCTGACAACGCCGACTGGAGGTGACAGCAAGCTGGGTTCACTTCGGATACGGAGGCCAGCGGAGTGGAGACCCGGGAAGTGGAAAGACTGCGGTGATAAGAAAGTAGTGATGCCTCCTGTAGCACCGCCTCCAACGGCCCCTCCAGCCAGCACACCTGTTTGAAGAGATATTAGCAAGCATTACTTACATGCATTTCCGAAAGTGTATGTCCAGTTCGGTAGTCGCCTATAATTACAACAAGAAGCAGAGATAGACGACTGATCTTAGCCCACACAAGATATGGCAGGGTAGGCAAGAGACTGTCCAATTTACTGAAGTGGTATCGCCGAGAACTATTCTCCTTCACATACATAGATCTTTGGTAAGAGGGATGCCCAAAGCGATAGATGTATTCGATTTAGTTTTATTAGCGAGGCCTTTCAGCCGCTACAGGCAGCCATCTTCAGGCGAAAGAAACTTCAGGAAACTTCATATGCATGTAGAGCTGAAAGTCACTTCAAATTTGAGTCCGAGTTCGATTCCAACACAACATTTCTAACCAAGTCCGAGTCTGATTAAGAAAGCGAATTGCATATGAAATTAATATCGATTTAAATGGAAAGATATGTAGAAACGTCCGTCGTAATTGTATATTAGCATACAATGCAATGTAGACGATTGCAGCATTTGTATTCACCACTTCTGTGTAAGAGTGACTTCTCAGTCTCTAAAAGCATATTCCATACGGTAGACTCCATTAATTCATACTGTCGTATTCAGTTCGTTTTTAAATACTGTCACATTCGTCGTTCATCGTTCGGTTTGCATTTTTCAAAATCTGACTCGCTCTTCCGCTCCTTATTACATCATGTTTCTCGGTCATCGCCGTGTAATTCGCGCCTATTTTGACGTGTTCACAATTTCATCATCCACCCCTAAGAATTCCTGTTGGAACGGGAATCCGGGAGTCCTTGCAATTTAAGTAATTGAGGGCATGTTTGATGCCAAAGGTCATAAAAGGCTTGATTATCATGCTTCTTAGCGTCTCATTTAAATTCATATTTTTAAAGTTTGATCATAAACAAGAGTTCAAGAAGTATTGACAATTTACTGTTGGAATAAGATAAAAGTTTACAGTAATTTAATGTAATGATATTATTCAAAATGTCCCTCCATGACAGTGGTTTGGCCTTACCTGTGGCTGCACCGCCGTGTATTACCGTTCGCCTCCCGGTGACAGGACCTCCAACATTGATAGTCGGACTACCAGGCAGGGTACAATCGTCCAATCGGACTTGTACTCGATATTGTCCACACGATGAAGGTGTCCACAACACTTTGTAAAGCATATTCGCCTCATCGACTTGAACTAGAAGACTTTCGGGAAATCGTCGAGTAAGTGGAGTAGCCAAACGTACCTCCTCAAAGCTGTAATCCTCAAAAGCCTGAAATAAAAAAAATTCTGTTACATTTGGTCTATTGGCACGGAATGCATGATAGACCTATTCAAACAGTTTTCTAAATACATAGCACTCTTGCTTAGTGGGAGAAATGCTTCGATCCCAAGATGTCCCGAGGACTATCCGGACACACTGTGTAAGCCGAAAAGTTGGACAAATTGTAGATGTAGACGTCATAATATATTATTCCTATCCGTTTTAAAATTGCTACTTGGGGCCGGAGGTACACAGATTAAGCCATGAGCCATCGTTCGCAAGTCGCGTCACGATCCTTCATAAGTCACTTTGACAATGTTGTTTCTCATGACAGGTAATACAAGCAGACAGAAGAAGAAAAGATATATTTTTCTAAATTTTGTAAAATCATGAAGCATAAAGGTCGAATTCGAATGACGTGACTGAAGCGACTCCAGTCGTACGGCTCGAGCCGCGCGTCTCGCAACTTGCACAGCTTTTCATTGTTTCCCATGACCCCCTTTCCAACCACGCGTCTCGAGTCGCACGATCGGCGCGTCTATAGCAACGCGGCTCTAAGCACGCGACTCAAACCGCTTCGGAAGCAGTCATTTGCTTAGAGTCGTCGCGGCTGATTGCTGAGTCAGAGGAGCTGCAGTGAAATGGATGGATCGAATTGGTACATCAACACCCGTGCATCTATGATGCAAAAAGCCAGCATTACAAGGACATCAACATGCGTGATAATGTATGGAGAGAAATATCTGATTCATTGAATTTATTAGGTGAGTAGAGACCCTTCATGTTCTTGCTATAGCATCTATGAAAAATTGATCAGATTCCTTCACTTAAACATTTCCATCTAGATAGCAAGCAGATCAGAACTGCTGATATTTTATATCGCAAATTCAGAATAGCATGTGATTAGATGAATAAAATTCAAGTGAATCGCTTATAAGAGTAGGAGAAATGAGTTATCCAATTTATGAATTTAGAGATCGGAAGTAGTAGAAAAACTCGGAAGGAATACAATGATTTTTTTTGGATTCACGAAGCAGTATCAGTTTTCATTACATGCTTCAATTGCCATGGAAGTTTCCCAGAATTTGTAAAATAAGACGTAAAGCGCTCTCTGACTTCAAAGCCATCAACACTGCCAAAGCCTCCACTTGCTCTCAATGAAATTAAGTTTTCCGTTGGTGATTTTTCCGAGGTGAGTTTGAAGTAGCATTCATCATTTTCTCGAGGTGTGCATCTCTGAGCAAGTTGTGAAGACAACATGCTGTCATAATCAATGCATCTGTAACTTCGACATTCACAGCAATAGGTGCATAAAATATTCTGAACACTTGACTTGAGGGCGAAAGAGTTCTCAGAAACTCTCCTTGCACGTGAAAGCCTATAATTAAAAATGGCTTTCGAGTTGTCGAGTCGGGCAATGCTTCTTGGATACGGTTTCATCATATGAGTTGACAGTTTAAATGCTTCATCACCCACACATACATGAGGCAATTCAAGATTATCATGCATTTGTTTCGGAGGTGGGTAAAAACCATCGCTCTTTATCAACTTTCCAATGTTGGACCTCTCAATTATACCACTATCGCCTTCTTTTCCATATGAGCCAATATCGACCATCACAAATTTGTAATTAGCATCAGCGAATGCCAACAAGACCACAGAGAAATGATCCTTGTAATTATACAACTGAGAGCCACTTATATGCGGACATGCTTGCCATCCACAGCTGAGATGCATGCTGGAAAGTTCCACTTGTCCTCGAAGACTTTCGCGATATGAGTACCATCATCATCGTGCTTTCCATCGCATTAGCAATTGCCAGTATACATCAACATATAGGCCCTGTATGCTGGCACATGTACATGTATCTGCGGACGTTGTCGTAGCATCACAACATATTTATCAAAATGACATATTGAACCTGAAATGACATATTTGGAAAAAGGCAGCAGGTGCATTCGGTCAGTCACGTTCAAAACTTGTGTAACCTCATTAACTTTCTAATCTTAATTTTTTAGGCCTAGTTAACTTATCCTAACGTTTTTTGAGTCTTTTTAGATTACGTTTAGAATGTCTTTTTTTCAGATGACGTCTGTAAAAGCCGATGGAAGAATTTTCGAGACACTTTCATGAGACACGAGAGAGAGAGAAAATTGCCTACAGGTTCTTCACGAGCAAAGAAATCGCAAAAATGGCCGCTTATGGACCACCTGGCCTTCCTTGAGAGAGTAGAAACCGAACGAAAGTGAGCGAATTAACTTATCCACTTCGATGACGATAACATGAATGTGCGCTATATCTACGATGTTATCAAAGACTAAAAGTCCTATTTCTAAAATAATTAAAGCCAGTTATCCTTGGCCAATTTTTTTCGTAATCCCACTATCAAAATGCTCTAGAAGCAGAAGTGATATAGGGCGGTTCCATCTGCAATGGACGTACTTCACTGCAACTTCTAAATTTCGATATGCAGCATAAGAAATATATGTTGCCATTAGACACTGGCTGCTATTGTACAAAAAATCAAAAAAAAATCTAATTTTAAAAACCAACAGCTGAAACTGAAAGCCAAAAATAGCGAACAGCGCTAGTTTCTACACAGTTGTACTTGCATGTACCTATTGATTTGAAAGTGCTGCACTCTTAATCAGGGTTCCACAAACTCGGCTTTCCAGCCGGCATGCGGCTGGCAGGGGCGATCCAAATGCATCGGCTTTGTGACTGGAGCGAAATATATTTGCTTTCATGTGTACGCAAAATATGCCCAGAAATTATTCTTACATATTTGCAGACATTGAAAGAAATAATTCCCAAAATTTACTTGCTCCATCAAGGCACGTGCTCGATGTGCATACTTTTGCAACAGTGAGGTGCATGCCCCCTGGAACGCGCCGCAACACTTTTGAAAGATTTTGGGTCTTATTAGCTGATGTCCTGGAATATTAAAAAAAAATAGTCTCGGAAAGTCCTAAAACAAGACTATCGGGAGCAATGTTGATTTCTAAATGGTGTCACACGTGAAGCTGAAAGATTAGCCTATGCATTGAAATAAAACTTATGACAAAAAGCATCAGACACGACCGGAAAATTTGATGATTCTTGTTTTGTCTCTGGATAAATTGTAGATGTGTCATGCATTTTCAGGACAATTTCAAATACCATTGTGGACGAAGACGCAGGCATTAGTGAAGTACTCGAAAGTGCGCATCCAAGCGAAAATCGGATCGAGACTGAAAAGGAGCCATTGGGAGTTCAATCACAAGTCAGTGACAAAATGGAGGACACACCGGATAAAAATTCGGACAAAGAGAATAATGACTTGAAGCTAAAGTCAAGAAAACGGAGATATTCAAGTCGAAATAGTGCTGACAAGATAGAACTTTTTAAGAAAAATTCAATGGAAAGAAAGGAGTTTTTATTGAGAGCATTTGAAAAAGATGAAGAAAATCACCCTGTTGATGTCTTTTTTAAAAGCATGTCATTGTCAGTAAAAAAGATGGCGGAAGAGCGTCAAATTCTTGCTAAAATGAAGATATCCGAAATTGTCGGGAAGCTAGAGCTTGAAGAACTTTCAAGCCAAAAAGCGCTCTTGGAACCCAGTGAAAATGAAATATCATCTGTCAACAGTGAATTCAATTTTCTACAAAACACGTATGGTTCTGGATTTTCTTAGACTGGCTTTTTGAAAGTGTACTATGCTATCCGAGTGAAATATTGTAGTTGACTGACATTTTCTAAGTGCCTGTCTTGTGTGAAATGAATTAATGCAAAGCCCGACTGACTTATTCTAAGTGTCCCATGTTTTCTGAGTGAGATATTGTGATGTAACTCCTGACTGACCTTTTTTGTGGACTCTACGTATGTTTTCTGAGTGAAGTAAAGTAAATGCTACTGCTACTTTGTACAACTAGTTGTAATACACACAAAGTCAAAGTAATAATTCTGCTTTCCTGCAAAGTGAAAATAGTCGGCAACTTACCGAAGTGCCAGGCCCAATTTTTCGGCGGGACGTATCGGGGTTTTGACATGGCCACAAGATTGACCGACAATGTCGTCTTCAATCATCGAAAGGATCAGATTGAATTGCTCAATATTCAGTCTAAAAAATTTTCTAAATATAGTGTTGTCTTTCATCAAGTGTCTTTCGATCAAAATTCTTTGGAATCCTTCATCTTCCCTTTTAGTATATAGTTCATTGATTTCACATCTTGCAATTTTCGATAAAACAGTCATTGCTCCTTCTTCTTCTTCCTCTATAAGAGCTATCACCAAGGCACGCTTCTCCATCATTCACTCAAACACATACAGTGGCAAAACGAAGTGAATACTTCTGATGGTGTGTCTCATTACAGTCGCGTCATTCGAAATCGATCACGCGGCTTCAGCCGCGCAGTTGGAGTCGCGTCATTCGAATTCGACCTTTAGCATAAAGACTGACGCGTTGTATCACAACATGGGTTCTACTGAAGATAATCGCCCAAAGATTCTCAACTGGGTGACGGCTTATTGCTTATGAATTCTGACTTATGACTTATCCTGCGTGCCTCCGTGATCAAGAGCAGCTGATGGCTGATCGTGTGCTCCTTCAGCCTAACTCACTCCGTAGCGTCATTTAGTAAAGTGAGGGGTAAGATATCTATGTCACATGACAGATTGGTTCTATCAAAGGACTGTCGAGTGTCATCATGCAAGTCAAATCACTAACGAGTGCCGACTGGCACTCAATCAAAATCGAGAAATTATTTTCTAAGTTTGAAAGAATATTTTTGAATGGAAGCAGTTTTTTTTGTTCGACAAGATATCTGTACAAAAACGTTAATTTTTTCGACAACTCAAACGCAGAATTCTATGGTCCATTTCGTTGACACATTTATTTGTTGGAAAAATGATCATCGGATATCAGGACATTATCTGTCCATGGCATGGAGCATTCATGGCATCCTTGGAGTTCATGCATAAACCCGTAACCATATGATCTATGCAAATAGCACGAAAATCATCAGGGCATTCGTTCATTCGTCCACATGAACATTTTGAGCAAATCTTATACTACACATTTTTCTACAAAAGCCTTCTGGTAAATCAGCAAAATAAACATCAAATTTTCACAGTAATGAATGTAGTTGATGAGAAGGAAATGGAAGACAGTACAAAGCATTTAAATCATGAAATAACTGCTTGCTAGTACTGAAATAAATCACATCTTCCACCAATTTTGAGGACAGTATCAGTTTGGAAGAATCTGAACTTCCAATTGAGCTTAAAGCCACATGGTTTCGTGACTTTTTTGATGGTTATTCTATAAATGCCCTTCTTGATGATAAAATTAACTGAGTTTATAACACAAATCAGCACTATCAAATGACAAATACTGGATACACAATACACATGTATACATGGAAAACACAAATGCACACATGATTCAATTCTGCACCCTTGTCAAAAAGCTTCGTATATTTCTTCTAGGCAAGACTAAAATCATGGATTTCTATATAGTGTTATAGACAGTTAGTATCGATAGAATTGCATGATAAAACAAATCCTGGAAATCGCAGGAATAAATACCGAGGATAACAAAAAGTATTATATTACAACCCGAAAGCGAACTAGTCATGGTTTAAATATTTAATAATGCATGATATTGTAAAGCTTTCTATGCCCACAGGTTAAGTAAGTTCCACGAAGCAGGTGAGTGTTTTCTAAAAAAATATTTCTAAACAGTGACTATGAAAAATTCATGCATTATAACAGATAATGCATAGATTTCATCGGTCATTATTTGTCAAATTAACTTCGAGCCTTCGGCTCTAGGTAATTACAGCAAATAATGAACTCAAATCTAAGCATTATCTATTGCATAATGTTATATATGATAACGTTTGAGTTAAGATCACGTTTCATATGATTTAGCGTGTGACTGGTGACATATTTATATTACGAAATTCTGCTACTCATTCCAGTAAAAACTACTTCCCTTTAAGAAAAGGCTTCCTTTTCTACACTATTTAACGTGGTATAAGAGTATTACCTAGAACGTGTTGAACAAATGAACTTGTAGAACAAAACGACCATCCCCCTTTGAATATACATGTATACCCGTGTCTGACAGAAAGTCCACTTATGTGATTGGTGATCATATTCGAGGTAGAGCGTGCGCAGATAGATAAAGAATTGAGAGACATTATTGCAGTTATCAACAGGATGTCGCATCCATTACAAGTTCAAATTTTGTACAAGCTTACAAACTCATTTTTGTACTCAACTGTACAATAGCACATGTAAATATGTTTATGGTACATGTACGAGTATACCGTGATCACACGTAGTAAGAGGACAGAAAGGTACGTATTACTTGGTAACATATGAAGATAGATTTCATATTATCAATTAGATATCTATAAAATATCTATCTACCTATTACAAAAAGTTTTGATAATACTGAGGGATGTGAACTAGGCGCGCTGATGATCACTAATATTGGAAGAAACGGTGGCCACTAGGCATGGTTCCATTTTTCAACTCAAGAAGAAATTGATAATCAATAATAGTTCCGGATACTCAAGACCCTGAGTTACAGTTATGATTAATTTTGAGAATAATTATACAGATGCACAATTGATGACATTCACAGCCAGAAATTGTCATTCAAGAAGTTGAAAATGTGAACAGAAGGAGATAACGAATTCAACTTCATAAAATGGATCATTTGAATGGGGAAATCAGATAAGCACACATTTTAAAGTCAAAATCCAATCATAAGGAAGATAACTTTCGATGGTATTCACTTCACACAATTACTTTGAGGAATATCACTTTCAAAAAATCTCTCTGATGACCTCATCTTAATTCATTCTCTTTGTGATAGGATTTTGATTATTAGAGACAATCGTTTGGAGAATTTTCATTCCTCTTCAAATACTAAGCTCATATTTCATTGCGGGAAGATGAAGAACATGTCATCAATAAATGCTAACAAGTCTGTTTGATAGCTTTGATGACGGTGTTTAGAAGTTCTATTTCAGGACTCTATGAAGTTTGCTCTGATTGTTTTATGTCCTTCAAAGTCAACAAGAAGTAAAAGGATAAATGTGTTTCAAAAAACTCGTGTCCAGCCTCATCCGACTTCATGCGCTGTTAGCAATTAAGTCATGAAAGTCAACTAAATTAAAAAAATGTGGATTTAGACTGCTAAATGAAATCATATTTAGATAAGGACGATTATCCTGGGTTGCCACCGGGTTTTTGAAAAATAAAGCACTTTTTCTCGAAAAATAAAACACCTAAAATTGTCGCCCAAAATCAATACTATAACTTCAACAAACCTTGATTTGAGATTGACAATTGACTTTCACTATTTTTCTTAGAATATACAATTCTCGCGATGATCATCTTCATCTCACGTTTTTTACTAAGGTTATTTGAAAATTTGAAATAAACGATATAGTAAACAAAAACTGATTCAGAAATTAGTGAAATACTTAAATCCTTTTAGCATTACAATGACCAAAATCGAGTTTAATGCATGGTCTCCGTGGCGCAGCAGTTTGGTGCTTGGCCTAGCGATCTTTCTGTCCCGAGGTTGAGCCCCGAAAGTGTCATTGGAAGTCGTCAGGAAGGGAATTCAGAATAAAAGATCACAACGCATCACACGGAACAACACCACAACTCTAATGTTGAGATCACAATTCAATGGCGTCCTAGTGCGAACAGAAGAATGACTCAACTCTTTTATCGATCGATCGGGTACCCCGTATAGGAGAATATTACTAGAAGTTGGTTGGTGAGTCATAACAGAAAACATGACGTCTCAAGAATCGTTTTGAAAACGGAATAGCTTTTTATGGATTTCTTTTCGATTTTATAGCCTGGAAATGTGAAAGGGAAGGTGTGTCTTCGATCGAATACTCTCTGCATTACATATTTACCTGATTCTCATATTACAGTCGACAGTGCACGAGCCACCAGACATGTACCAATAAAAAATCACAGTATCAGTAATAAAGTACCGTTCTGTTCGAAATTAATGCTTTGAGAAAGTTCACGTACAACGAAATCAACAGCACGACTCTAGACACTGATATCAGAATTGCATGTAGAGGAATAGTCTTTTGCATGTTTTTTAAGACTCAGATAAACCAACAACAAACATCCTGCAATTCTATTTATTTGAGACGGTGATGCGGTTAGGGAAAGTAGTCTCAATTTTGCCGTCATTATCTCTTGGATGGCATTCTAAAATAGGTATGAAATCACGAAACTTGATCAGAAATAAACGAATAAAGCTTTATCACTCATCGGTGATCAGAGCGATCAGACTCCAATATATTGATTTTCAGGATTTGGAAAAGCCAATTAAAAGCTGGCTAAGTTTATAACTCATCGATATATTTCGGCTATTCATGTGCCACAGCCACAAGTGAAGAATAACTTGGTCCAACTTTAGTTGTGAGCCGGTCACACCTATCAGGACATCAGCAGATTTTGCTGCCTTGGTGACATGATGGAATCCGGTGGTGTTTCAGGAGCTGTATTATCTGCAAGAGTTCAATCTGGATGGCGAAAGCTTCGTGAGCGGCAGTGAAACATGGCCCATGAAAGTCGAAGATCAGCAAAGGATGGTGACAGCAGAATCGTTGCAGATCCGTTGCATGATGGGCGCATCTTTGAAGGGCAGGTTCGCTTCGTCCATGTTTCTCCAACTTCTTGGAATAGAAGACGTCGAGGCCCTCTTAAAAAGGAACCGTCTTTGAAGGTTCGGCATGTTCTCTGGAACCCAGAGGATAGCTGCATCAAGGTGCACGGCAAAGACCTACCGTGGCCAAAGAAGACGTGTTGCGAAACGGTATTTGTTGATTGCAAGGAGCTTGGCCTGATGTAGAATGATGTTGCCAACCGTGATTTGTGGATAAAATCAATTGAGATTACCGTCTTCCTCTACGAAAAATGGATAATGGACGAAAAACGAAAAAGTAAATATTTGAAATGTAAAAGGTGTTCGCAGTGCACCGGTTCTTTTGCTTGCACTCGCTATCGTGCCGGTTCACCGCAAAAGTGTGAATCTCGATCAATTGATTGATCAATCGATGCAAATGGTTAATTCATTTTATCTGCCATCTTGGTCACCGCAAATTAAAGAAAAATACTATTTTACTTAAAGATCTATTTCGGCATCCGGCAACATTATCACGCTGAAGGATATTGCTTCGAATCTCTCTACATTTCCTGATATGTTCAAGTATCTAAAAAATCAAAAGAGAACTCTTCCTTTATTCTCTATATTGTTAAAAGAATCAACTAAAACCCCGACGTTTCGTCCGTCACTGACTAATTAACTTAGTTGCTGTAACTTTTTACCATTTTTTAATTGAATATCTGCAGAATACAAATATGCCATATGTTTTCATCTAGCTTTAAAGAATCCCATTAGAACTGTCATAGAGATGCATGGCTTATGCATGATGAGAGTCACTTGCAAGTCTTGCAAGATAAGATGAAAGGAAGCCCATGCAAATTCATTTCGAAGTCTTTAGCACTGTTAGAATTTTCCCATTAATTTATACGATTTGCATTGAATTCTAGAAAGTAGGACTTTTTATTATGAAAGATAAATATGGGGTAGACTCCGTCGGCATGGCCAAGTACTGGGAATGCAAGACTCCTGATCAAAAGAAGTAATGCCTCTGGAGTTAGAAGGACTCAAGGGCACATAACATAGGGAGCATCAGCGTTCAAGATGGAAATGCTCCATCCAACCCGGACATGCAATTGTAACAGTAAAATTTCTTCTGCCCTTCCTGTGCTGAAACACAGGTTATACACGATGCGCCGTTCCACCTTCCGCCTTGCTAATGTGTCTTAAAGAACGAAGTCATTCTGCAGAAAATTGCCTGAACAGGTGGTTATTTGTTAATAATCGAAGAAAAGGCGGTTGGCGACATTGAGTTCTCATCTTACAAGAAGAAAAGACAAGCATTATGATCCCTGGATGCTTTGAGATCATTTGGATCATGAATCTGCTCGGATAAGATACTAACTGTGTTGATTGTGTAGCTTTTAATGTCCGATTCAGTTTTTGATTTCTATAGTTTAGTCTTTGACTTTTAATTGTAGCACGCAATTAGTTGCATAGAATAACTAAGCTTAGCCAATCTGTCTTTCACCATTCACTTTTATTAAGAGACTTACCTTTGGACAATTCTTGAAAACTATACCAAATTTGCTTGGACAGTACATGAGATATTCCTAATTAAATTTTTACACAGTCATTAATGAATTGGTGCATGTTTAAGGCTGTCAGTATTTTTTTAAGACCGCAGGTTTGAAAAAATAGCGCAGCAACAAAATTTCTTCAACTTTGGCGTTAAGGTAAAACGAGACAGTGATACAGGGTGCGGCATAAAAACCGTGACTAAATTATAAAGTAGCATAGGTTTCTAATTATCCAGCAGAAATTAACAAATAAGGTCTCATTTTGAAGCTAATGCACACATTTATTACGATGATCAACATTGCAACTACTGCATTTGAGTATGATGAGAGTATAAGGTTCATGCAAAGCAAAAGAAATCGAAAGCCAAGAAACTAGATGAAAATAACAGCGACTGAATGGAAAAGCAAGCCTAACTCCAATTCTTCACTTAAACGGCAATCATCATGGCACAGTCTTTCTGTTGCAAATGATCACAACATGAATTGGGTGATGACTAGATCAACTTTCAGCAATCACGCTTTGTAACAGAACGCCGAAAATTTCGTATTTTCTTGCTTTCATGCTAGCTTTAGAAATATGTCAATAACAGTAAATTACACCACATAAATTACAATAAAAGCATGAACACAAGATTTACACAATTAACGGTTTAATTTGTTTGAAAAAATGTGTCCTTTTGGTTACTTGAAAAATAAAAAATGACACAAATAATTTCTTCATTATAATTTCCGCGAGATCTTTCGTCCAGTTCTCATCATGGTGGATGCAATGGAAATTGTATAAAATATATAATGTAAAAAAATATAAGAAATGCCGATTCACTCCCATGCTTTAAGAAGCAAGTGAAAACTTTCTTTTTATCTGATGCCTTTAGATGACTTTACACTAATTGACTTCTTTTATTTCTGTGTTTCTTCTATAAGTTTCTTGTGTAAGTTTTTTATGTGTATTTTCTTTCTAAGTATTCATTGTATTAGTTCGCGCTGTGAGCCATGTGGGTACAGCGCGTTATAAATTGCCCGAATAAATAAATTAATTAATTAACATGAAACTTTGGCACACACTGCTATTGACTGTCAACACGATATACATGTAATTTGTATAGCAGCGGTGTTTTAACGAACTACTTAAACTTAAAACACAATTCATTTGACACTTTCTCGCTTTTCTACCAGTTCGTTTTGTCCTACTACAAAGGCTTGCGATGTTGTCCTAGCCTGCAAATACTTAAATGACAAAGCCAGGAGATGACCTCCACAGCCAATTTTAGTTGAATTAGCCTGCTCGTATTTTGCACATGTGGTGACAACCGGATCAGTAATCGATCAGTTTGTGCTGAATGGCAACGAGTTCATAGCTCTATGTGCGCAACTGTCATTGTAAAGTCATTACTATTATTCTCCAATACAAATTTAAAGCATTTCATTTTGATTTTCAGAAACTTCTCCATAACAAGTATCCTTCCAGTAGAATATAACTTTGTACCGAAGCACAGAAATTTTTAGAGGATATGAGAAATAAGAGACGCTCAGTTTTTCACTGAACCAGTAGGCATACCGGTCTGGCCAGTACCATCCAATGCGACTAAAGCCGGTCTATCGGCGATGATTCAAATATCTCGCTGGTGTCATCGAGATACATGAAATGTGACACTCAATATAATCGCAAAATAAAATAGCAAAATAGCCGAATTATAATATCATGAATTCACAATATTTCCAACACCAAGACAATCTCAATTTCGGAAGGCCGCAGCCAACGGCCGACATCTTTTCCTAACTGGCCGATGATCACCAACAACAGAGTGGTAACAGATTATTTTGAGACATCCTCAAGATCGGATCTCAAATGAGGAAGTGAGAAGAAGGCTCGGGATAGAGGAAATTGGCGACGTTTTAAGGAGAAGGCGTCTGCGTTGGTTCGGGCATGTCACCAGAATGAATGACACCAGCCGGCCGACCCAAGAAGTCATGGAGAAACAGTGTCGACGAAGATCTGCGACTACTCGGACTGGTACCCAACGATGCCCTCGATCGGGAGAAGTGGCGAGGAGCCATAAGGAGAAATCGTCGGACCCAATCAAGTTGGAGCAATCGACGCTAAATGGATTGAGTGAGTGAGTGAACCGAAGGACTTGGCTGAGATTGTAAACAGAATTGCTGAATTTTTCGAATCTCCTTAAGCTGGACCATATGCTAATTCCAGAGCGAAACGGAAATTTAACATTCAATTGGATTTTTCTAAAAGCAAATGATGTGTATAATGCGTGAAAGTCGAAACTGGGAAGTGCTTATCGATGCATTCACCAAAAATATTAGCTTCATTTTTTTGCATGACAGTCTATACAAATTGCCCGTTCGCTCGGGACAATTATGTTGATCTACATCTCGCTTCCAATTTGACCATAATACCTGCTCATCATGCATTATAGCGATGATGCGATGATGATTTATCTTGACATGTAAGGATGTTTAAGTTAAATAGGATATGCTGTCAAATAAGCTATTCATCTTACAATTAGCGCTTCTAATACTTTGGATTTTGGTCAGATGCAGAAACCTGAAGATAGAAGCCTGCCTACTCAAAGCTAATAATACCTCGGCCTGCCTGCCGATCTATCGGAAATACCGAATCATGAAAAAAGTTTGTCTTCTTTTGATTAACATCTAGAAATATGTTGATATAGGACTAATTCGCTAAATCTAAAAGAATAGCGCAGAAATCCCGGAAAAGGCAAAATATCAGCGCAATTAGCGCAGCTAAGCAAAAATAGCGCAGCGGTGGTCACTATGGTCACAAGCAATGGAAATGATATTCTATTTTCGGTCACTTGCAATTGCGCGAATCTAATGAATTTATACTCTCGTCACATTACATTACAGTGCATCTTCGATTATCCGGACGTAATTTCAGAATCAGTTCGATTCTCCGTGATTCCATCAAAACATGCACATGTACATACATGGAATCGAATGTTCATTTTAGCATTGCTTTCCTCTTTAGGTAGCACATACACGAAGTACTCTTGCTTTACCAGCAATTAATTTTTGCTCAATGTGCGGTTATCGCCTGAGTCAAATAATAGGCAAGCAGCTAAATGATTGGAGCATTCTTAAGTAGGTTATGCATGCTAGTCAAAGCTGGGATACAGCTCTGATAAATCACTTTCAATTCATGGTCTCAGTTCACGGTCTTTGTTTGTGTACGTGTATTTATGTGTTTTAATAGGAACGACAGTGAATATATAGCAGACATGTACAATTGATGCTCATAACTGTCGAAGAATCGGAATCAAATATATCAAGTATTACATTCTAGGTAGATATGCAGGATGGATATATACATACAGATTATATGGATATATGTAGATCATATTCTACAGGGGTCTTGGTATATAACGAAATGTCTTTGACCTAAGCCCACAAGCTTTTGCTAACATGGCATTTAAAAATTCACTTATCCGGATATTTCGCTCATCCGGAACTTTGACTGACCTATTGGGTTTTGACCATCCGGATAATCGAAGATGCACTGTACATGGTATCGAGACATCTGATTTTAAGCTCCAGATTTGCACAAATTCCACATTACACTTCAATTTCGACCCAGAGAAGCACAAAGGTTTAGAAGAAACTGGTAGGGCAATATTTGATTGGCTTAAGAATTCTAATAACAATCAGTCAAAAACAAAAAGTACGTGTGTGAAGTACGCCAAAAGTTCAAGTGCTGTTGACACTCAATACTACCATCGATGATAACAATTTCATCTATTGTTCATTATTCTTGAATCATCAAGTCTTTCTCGATTCAATCTTGTAAAATAACGGAATTTTTAAGATTAAAGCATGACAATAGAAAACTTGTCGCGATAAAATACAGTCATAAATTCGATTTCGATTCATAGCTTCACAGTGCACTATCAGTACAGAAAAACGAATTTTCAACTAGACATTTTGAATGCGAATATGACTGACATAATTGGAAACACATTGGAATTGACATTAAGTCTGAAGTTTTGAAATCACGTTTGGATAAGCTACGTGACAGTATGCTAAAAAATAACATTTGCTTACTTTTGATTACATTGCAGTTGAAGAAATGTTTTAAAATAATTAAAGTTGTATGATTTATGTGAAAATCAAGGGAAACACTGAAAAGAATTTTGAACGAAAACTTCGGAGTACAATAGATTGACAGCATGAAAATGAGTGATGTTGGTAGAGATTATTTGCAATTATCTAGATTTGAGCCAAAATCAAGGGACCATTCAAATTTATATTTAGTACTAGCAGTACGAGTCAGCGTTTATTATTCAAATAATGAAAATCACATAAAGTCACACTGTAGAAGACAAAATTACAAATACAAAAATAATTCGACACTTATGCGAAAAAACATTTAAGCATAGAACTGGTGCAATGAAATTGTATCGGTTAGCATGAATGAGTCAACAATGGATCATAGAGTGCATGTATGGGAGCGAAGCTTGATATTATACAGTTGAGAGGACCATGGGAAGAATGAATTTAGCCTCCGCACAGTGGAGACGGCCGGAATCCTAAGACATCCTGTGTTAGGCAGCATGTCAGGAACAAAGGATCTTAAGGGATGCAAGGCATGGTCACGAGATTTCACTAACAGATTCAAAGCTGTTCTCTCAAACATGAATGAAAGCGATGGAAACTGTTCACATGTACACATTGAGTTCTGATCACATATAAAGCGATGAGCACGATTTTGAAATCTGTCAAGCTTATTCAAAAGAGTAGCTGGCAAATGTCCATAAACCGGAGAAGCGTACATAAAATAAGATGTGATTAAAGCATGATATACGCGAATGAGATCGTCAGATTTGACAACGTACTTAAGACATCTAATAACATGAAACCTGCGAGATGCAGTCATTAAGATATTCGTTATCTGTTTGTTCCACTTGAACTTGTCTGTGAAGGTTACACCAAGAATCTTGACTGAATTCACCAATTTGAAGCCGGTGCATGTGCCACGACAGTCACTCCCGCGCTTGCTAATGTGGAGTTGTGCACACTTTGAATTATTGAGCGTCAAACCACTGTCATGAAATGCAGTTGCAAAGCCGTTCAATTGAATGGATGATCTTTCATCTTTCAAAACTGGCTCGACTACTGTGATGTCGTCTGCGTAGGGCCTAAATGACGCATTTAATGTCCTTGATGTGGTCGATGTTAAGCACAATAGAGCCCATGAATGCAGCAAATAAGAACGGGCCCAAAACTGAGCCTTGGGGAACACCAGATCGAATTTGTAATGAGGTCCAAAACTGTCCAAAACCTTCACATGCATCCAACGGGAAGACAGGTAGGACTGAATCCATCTCAAAAATCCATGATTTAAACCACAGAAATTCAGATAATTGATAAGCCGATTGAACTGCAACTTGTCAAATGCTCGCGAAAGGTCAAGACAGAACAAATTTACACATGCTATGCTTTCTGAGTTCATCGATCTGGTGATGTGCTCACACAATTCCACCAAAGCAGAAGTAGTTGAGCCATAAGGACGGTAGGCATGCTGACTTAATCCATAGCATGCAATCAGATATGATTTGACATTTTCCAAAACAACTTTTTCAAAGACCTTCGAAAATGATGACAAAATGGAAATGGGTCGAAAATCACACAAATCAGGACGAGATGTCTTTGGAATCGGATAGACATGTGCGCACTTGAATGAACTGGGAAACTTAGATGTCAAAAGTGATCTGTTGAAAATGGCAGTCAGTGGCTCACACATATGATTGGCAGCGATACTCAATAATTTTGGTGGAATCTGGTCAGGACCAGTAGCTTTTCTGCTGCTAAGACAGGATAGATGGAAGTAAACAGATTGAGGAGGACTTTGAAAGTCAACGATTGTGGATTCAACCAGAGGAATCAAGTCAACATCGTCGTCTGAATTAAAGTTCTTTGCAAATTCTCTGGTGAGTCCATCAATAATGCCCTGTAGACCACCGTATTTGACCATAAGATGACGCCATGGATCGTTGCTAATGGCACCACTTGTTGCTTTGACAACTTTCCACAGATCTTTCGCACTCTTAGAGTTCCTCTCACCCCAAATGCGTTTCGCTTTTTGAATTTCCTCTGTAACTTTCTGCTTGAAATGTCGGTACTGGACCCAACTGCGTTCGCGATAGGCTCTCCATCTTTTATTAATGAGTGACTTCAAGATAGGTGTGATCCAAGGTTTATCAGAAAATGAGAAGTAGACAGTTTCACATGGAATGGTCGATAGGCATTGATGTAGCAGATCATAAAGAATGGAACACATCGAATCAACGTCAGGAGAAGAGCATACAACAGAAAAATCTGTAGAATGAAGGCTTTGTAGGTAATCTGCGATACAGGAATCACGATAATCCCAAACTCTAGCACACCGATGCGTGTCAGGGATTTATGATAAATTCAATGGGGCAAGAAAAACACAATTGTGGTCAGAGTTCTTGAGAGGCGGACCAATGGAGGCAAACTGCTCGTATAGCTTGCATAAGTCAGGGTGTCCGCGGCTTTCCTGAAGTGTTTTTCCAGGTTTTCCAGGATCTATCAAATGAGACAGATTAGTTTGATTTTCGAAATACGCATAGACGACAAAAGGAATATACATGGGAAGTCCTATATATTCCAATAAACAACACAAAACGATTGTTCTTATAATATCATTTCTTTAAATATAACAAACTATTTCTATAATATAACAACCTCATAATATATCAATAACAACTTTGATAAGAATGTAAAAAAGAAGAATAGAAATGCGAATAGCAAAAGGACATGGAAAATGTTTCTGACTAGCGGATTGTGTCATATGTCATTCGAAGATAGTAAAAAAACAAAAACTGCACGGTAGTGGTCAATTTGCCAATGAAGTCAACACTAAAAGGAGGAAATGTTGGCAGGAGGAAAATGATGAGGTATTTATATTACTGTAAATTCTTGATCTCATCATTGACTGATATGATGTTGTCCTGTACTTCCTGTACTTCTTTTCTCTTCCCACATGCCGCTGTCAGAGGAGCGAAAACTACTTTTAGACATGATTATGTTCAAAATCCAAATTATTTCTGCTTCAGAGACTTCTTTATCAATTACAAAGTCGGAAACATTGTGACATTGTACAGTAGGATCAGTTGCATATTTATCAGAACGTTGTTCACCTTTCGAATCTGATCCTAAAGAACTCGTCTGCTTTATAATCTTGCACAAATCTAAATGCTTCTTTCCGCCAGCATGGCTTCTTACGGCTTGAAAAACCAAATTCGGGACATCAAAGTCTTTCTGACAAACTTTACAAAATGCATTGAACAGAGTTTTACCGCGCTGGAGCCATTCTGAGCACTCAAACCGGTGGCACCAGAGTGGGTTGAAGGAAGTCTTGGATTGTCCTTTCGGCATTAATCGTTCTGAAAGTATGGTCTAATTATGTACAATTAAGGAAAAACATATTAAAAATGATTAAATAATCCAAAAATCAAGTTTCTCTTCTTCTTGGATGCACAGTTGTAATCAGTGAAATATATTAGGTACAAGTGTAGCCCTAGCATATTTCTTCCCTAAGACTTTTATTTGTGGCACTCTCCAACAAAACTAGCTCATCAGGAGTCATTAGGTTTAGTAGGTGATACCAATCTTAGCTTTAATCATACGCGTTGCGTTGGATGTAAGAAGACTACGTTCGGCTTTTTTTAAGCGTAGGGAAAGTTTACAATTGACAGTATCCATTATCATGAAACTATCATAATCACATTGGCAAATACAAGTCAAACGATGGTCTAGCTAGAATACTTAATGCAAACAATTGAGCTCTGAACGTAATTCAAACAATTCAATTGTTAAAAATACAGGATAGTGTTTTTTGTCTGTGATCATATTCATAACTGAATTATAATAGATTTATGCATGCAGAAGGGATTTAGCTAGTGTACATAATCACAGATATGGAGTAAACACTGATATTTAACATAATAATACACATGCAAATATACAATTTAATTAAAAATAATGCGCCATGAAGACCCACTCTTTCAGTACATTGTTATCAAATAAAAACAAATTGTGATAATTGAATACTTCATTGAAGATATGTCAGGATATAACAAGGTATTAAAAAGATTTCACTCTATAAAATTTATAAAGATAAAATCACTCACATAAACTCACATCATTAAAATGTTGAGTGCATTAGCAGCTAGTGGAATTTCACTAGGTAACTTAACTTCACGTTATCCAGGATCAATCAATTTCCAGGTTTTTTCCAGGTTCCTTTAATTTCCAGGTTTTTTCCAGGATCAATCATATTCCAGGTTTTTTCCAGGTTTTCCAGGGGCGCGGACACCCTAATAAGTCCTTGTCCATCCAAATTTGGTCGAGTAAGGAGGCTCCTCTTGTAGAGTCGACCACTTTATTAATGAGACAAAGATTTTCATAAAAAGCATTACCTTGAAAGTCATTCATGTCACCACAAATCACAATACTGCTGCAAGGATATGTAGAAAGCATTTTGTCAAATTCAAAAGTTAGGAAGTCAATAACCAGAAGATGCTCGGCTCTACTGAGACCAGGAGGTATGTAAATGCTACAACAAATGATGGATGATGCTCCCCAAATTACACGAGTAAACACAACCTCAATGCAAGATGGTGCATCAGAAGCATGATTTAGTTGACAAGAATTGAATTTACCAGATACCCACATACAAACTCCTCCGCCTCTACGCAATTTCCGATCAACTGTGAAAAGATTGAGCCCACTTATTTTTAAAAGACTATCAATTATTTCATCTTTCAGCCATGTTTCTGTCACTATAGCAATGTCAGCGTGAATAGTGGACAACAGGACTCTGAGTTCATCCAGTTTTGATGGAATGGATCGAGCATTTGTTAGAAGAAGAGAGGGACATGTCAAGCGTTGACTTAAAATCATGAAAATTTTGAGCCCCTCTAAATGGCCGAATAGAGCCACGATGAATTATAACCTGTTCACCATTATCACGCCTTTCTTTCAATTCTTTGCGAAGGTTTCGATCAGCTTCACGTTGCATGGGTGTCAAGTCTGGATGAATGAACACGCCCTTGAAGTCAGAGTCACGTAGATGTCTAGCCTTACGCAGAATCTCGCGTTTTTCAGCCGCACTTGACATTACAACCCGGAGAAGGCGAGAGCCACCCTTGCCAGGCTTTCCCAATCTTCTAGTATCAACAATGCTGAAATTTTGTATGTTCAACTTATTGCATATCATCATGACTTCCCTCTTATCAGCAGAGCCACTCATGCATTCTGGTACTCCTATCATGACAATGTTATTCATGCAGTTCATGCGATCATCCATTTCAGAAAGCGAGAATTTGTTCGAACTTTCAATGGTGTGATATAGCTCCACCTTAATGCCAGACATCTGAGCAGCTAATGTGTCCTGGTCCTTCCGAACAGCCTTGATAGAATTTTCCATTTCTAAGAATCGAGAAGACAGCGACTCAATTTCTTGTTTGATTCCGCCTACTTCATCCTTGAAGCTTCTAATCATCTCATCTCTGGATTCCTTGATTAGTAATTTTAGTTCAGCAACCTGATTTGTCAGAAGAGAGTCAGATCGTGTTCGCTTTGGGGTACTCATTGTTTCTGGCAAACTTACACAACGCACAGAGAGAGAGAGGAAAAAAAATATAGTCAGATGCGAATCGAACCGCTATCACAGGTGTGAGAGTCAAAGCACTTCTCCTCTAGACCACAGGCGCAGCTGCTACTAGTTGATAGCTATGTCCAACCTAACCAAATAACACCGAAAATGTCCGGTCTTCAATTAGACAGTGCAGTCAGCGACCTTGGAATGACAAAGCGATAACTACAGCTCACTCCCGATGCAGAGAATGCACACTAGACCAAAAAGTCCAAATTACAAGGAAATGACTGAATGGATCAAGGCAACTCCACCACAGAAATGCTCAGGAAGCCAGGACGAGTCGAATGGTATATGGATTCACAGACAAAAACCACCGGAAAGGATGAAAACAGAACCTGCACCAAACCACACGAGAGTGAACGAGAACGCACAACCAGCCAGCACGAGGTAGCCAGCATTTATCGAATGAAGTCAATACGTTATCAAAATATACGTACAGATCAGGAAATCATAATCTTCAAGCAAGAGCTGAAAGTCATAGAAAGACGGAAAACTATGAAAATCGAAGATGTAGACACTGTAACACTGGTAACGCAGAATAATGAGCTTTTTTCTTAGTTAAATGTCAGATATATGATAACGTAATATTGTGTTACTTTTCCTATAAAACTTGCAAAATTCAATTTCAATGCTAAAATGGAGTGCATCATTATCTATGAACTGAAAAGTATGAGAAAATGTCAAAATGAAGATAATAGTACCGGGTGTCCGAAAAAGTCACGCAAGTAAACAAAACTTGACTGAATTAACGGACACATGGCATTAGGAATGCCAAGAACAAGAGTTAATCATTTGCAAGCTTATCTCCATATAACTTGATAACGCAACTAATGCAATGCAAAATCGATATGAAGCACTAATGTTCACGATGTCCGATAAAATACACTGCAATGATAGTCTCGGTGCTCATTATATGTGACGCTTGGAGATAGCAACTTCCGGAATGCCGGTTGATTATGCATTCACACAATTTCCTTTCTAAACTTTTTGCCTGTCATAACTATATAATGTGCATATTAATTAATTTGTATCTGCATGATCTTCATATATATGATATTGACCGGCCCTCCACTTGAATGGTGTGATTGTCGAGCGAACTCAAGAAAATCGATAATATGATGACTGATATTAATTGAACTCAACATTCCTAAAATTGAAACTTGTTTCTGGATGCGTGCACCAGCAGATGATTGAATAAGACTGAATAAGACAATTGAATAACACTGGTCAACAGAAAAATAAAACTTTCATGATTCTGTAATGAATTTGTGTGATCGTAGGTAACTTGCATGTGCTGATTACAAAAATGACATCAATTTAGCTCTATCACATCGTGTTTGCGTGAACCATACCATCGTGCTCTTCCATCATATAATTTATATGACTTATTGGTAATGACTGAAAAGCATTTTGCAAGCGAAGCTGTTTGGATGAAAATTTACTGTATAGTCGGTGTTGAATAGGGTTTGAATGTTTCATGCAAATAGGGAACATCGGACGTCATATAGGTATGCACAGACGTGATTGGTTGTCTGTCGGTTTAAGTAGAATCACGTTACACGCATCGATCTAACCCCTACAGTGTTATAATCATTTCATCTGCATACATCTGTGTTGTTAACTTTATTGCTTGTCGTCGCTGATTCTGTTCAAGGATGGAGCGTCATGGATGTGCAAATCAACCAGATAACTTCTGCTATATATGTGGCCTGTATACACCAAAGAAAAGCCATCACCGCAGATGTAAGAGCAAACTACAAAAATTATTTTGGTTGTGCGCTAGGCGATCAGGATAAGCACTGGATAAGCTCCTCATATCGCTTGTCAATCCTGTGTCAATCCCACTTGAATGAATGGGCAAATGGAAAACGACTTTCAGGAATGCCATTCGCTGTACCAATGGTATGGCGTGAGCCGGTGAACCACATCACAGACTGTTATTTCTGCATCTGCTATGTCAAAGCTTATTCCGAAAACACTCGAAATCGCATTACGTATCCAAACCTGGCGTCAGCTATTAGGCCAGTACCTCACAGTGCTGAACTCCCGGTTCCAATTTCACCTAACAGAAGCGATGATGTTGATGAATACGATGTTGAGGAAGTCGAGAGCCATGCGGATAGTGACTACTTCGACTCGGAAACTGTGGCACCACAATTACTGAGTCAAGAGGAGCTACATGATTTAATAAGAGACCTCGATTTGTCGAAAGAAAAAGCTGAACTACTTGGTTCACGCTTGAAGCAGCACAATTTACTGAAGCAAGGTGTACGTATTACCACCACTCGTCATCGACACATGGGATTGTCTGCATTCTTCAGCATATCTGGTAAACTTACTTATTGCAACGATGTGAATTCTTTGATTACTCAGCTCTCCAAGACCCGTCCATACAGAACATCAGAGTGGCGTCTATTCATAGATTCTGGAAAAATACATTAAAAGCGGTTCTTCTTCACAATGGAAATGAACTTCCATCAGTTCCCATTGCGCACGCCTATGCTATGGCGGAAACCTATAGTACAATGGAAACCCTTCTAGCTGCAATCAATTACAAAGATCACCCGTGGTCAATATGTGATGATCTCAAAGTTATAAGTTTACTTTTGGGTCTGCAGCTTGGATATACAAAGCATATGTGCTTTCTTTGCTTATGGGACAGCAGAGCTGATAGCAAGCATTATAATCAAAGTGAATAGCCAGTCAGACCGAAAGACATCTCTGCTCGCTACAACTGCGTAAACCAACAGCTCGTTGATCCCGAAAAAGTGTTTTTACCACCACTGCATTTGAAGCTTGGTCTAGCAAAAAACTTCCTCAAGACATTGAAACCAACAAGTAGCAGTTTTCAGTACCTGATAACAAAATTTCGAGGTATTGTATCCGAGGCAAAGTTGAAAGCAGGTGTACTGAATGGCCCTCAAGTTCGTTCACTCATAAATGATGATAACTTCTCTGCTACTCTTACTCCAATAGAGAAAGACGTATGGATTGCATTCATTGATGTGGTCTGCAATTTCTTGGGAAATTACAGAGCTGACAACTACAAAGATCTCGTAACTCGATTAATACACACCTATCAGCTCGTTGGTGCTAGAATGTCCCTGAAACTACACTTTTTCCATTCTCATCTAAGTTTCTTTCCTCCTAATCTTGGTGACGTAAGTGATGAGCATGGTGAGAGATTCCATCAAGATATTGCAAAGATGAAATCTCGCTACCAAGGCCAATTCAGTCCGAATATGTTGGGTGATTACTGCTGGACATTACAACGTGAAGATAACAGCAGTTTTCGAAGAAAAAGCAAATCCAAGAAACATTTTTGAAAAAAATTGTGTGCGTAGGCATACATGTCTGTATCTTGGTTTTTCTTTATTGTAATCCAATAAATTCATTACATTAAGCAGCCTTCGGGAACTGTTGAAAAACGAAAAGCAAAAGATACCGAGAAAATAGCTGATATAGCAGTAGCAGAAGAACTGGAGTTGGATGACTATGAAATAAAAGATGTATACAGAATTGGCAAAAATCTACAGAGACCAAGACTTATACGTGTTGTTTTCGGAGACATTTCGCATAAACGTGCTTTTCTCAGGAGAGCGAAACAGTTGCGAGGTTCAAATACATTCGTACAATGTTATATTAATCCTGATCTGACTTTCCGTCAAAGAGCAAAGAGAAAGGAATTGATGGATGAAATGAAGAGGCAACGACAAAATGGCTTTGATTTCTTTATAAGAAGAGGTAAACTTACTCCACGAGATGTTTCAAATATACCTCAACATTTTCTTTAACTTCTTATACCGAAGCGGTTTCACTGCATAAACCTGACTCTTTTTTACCATCCATCGTTATCTCAAATGTAAGATCTCTACCTAACAAAATTGATGAACTCAGTGTATTTTCGTCCATTTTTGCTCCCGACATACTCGTTCTCACTGAGTCTTGGCAGCACAGCGGCATCGCTGACTTTCAGATTTCTCTGTCTGGGTATTCGCCTCCATTTCGAGCAGACCGAGATGATGGCCGTGTTGGTGGAGGTGTCTGCTGCTACACTCGTAGTAATCTTAAATGTGAAAAGCTGAATTTCACTTCTTCTCCATCCGTCATGAAGTGTCTGTGTCTCCGATCTCCTCTCCAAAAGTTGATTTTAATCGCTGTTTATGTTCCACCAAACCTTGGTTCACTCAATAATAAAGAGATAATCAATTTTTTCCTAAATTGTTTGGATAACATCCTTGACAGTTCCCCTCTTGGATTTAATTTACTCATCTGTGGTGATTTCAACAATCTGGCGATGGTAGAGATTGAAAATACTTTCAGCCTCTCACAGATAGTGAATTTTCCTACTAGACAGAACTCTCAGTTCGATAAAGTGTACGTCGACGACTTTCTTAAATGTAGATACATAAATGTTTTTCCAGATCCAGCTTTCGGTAAATCGGACCATTTATCCATTATCATGAAGCCAGGTAACTCACAGAAATGCATGTCACAGAAGATTTGTAAGGTCTACGATTACAGAGAAAGCAACATGACTAGAATATCACAATTGATAAGTCAAGTACCGTGGCATAAGTGGTATCAATCAAATGATGATTTAAATTCAAAGTTGTCATACTTTGAATGAGAATACTGAATACTGAATACTGTCATACTTTTATGAGAAAATTGAAAATATTGCTACGATTCCGTATAACTATGTGAAGATGAAGGCTGATGACAAACCGTGGATGACTCCGGTGCTTAAACATTTGATCAATTGCAAACATCAAGCTTCCAGATCAAGAAACTTCCCACTATTCAATCATTACAAGAAAAAACTAGATTGGGAGATAAAAATGCAAAAAACAACTGGACCAAAAGAATGACAAAAACAAGAGGAGGCATTTGGAAGGTAGTAAATGGTACGAAATGTAAAGCAAATGTAAGCCATCCTGCCGATTTTCTGACGATATTTGAAAATCCAATAGCTGCAGTCGAATCCATAAATTCGGCCATTTGCGAACATTACTCTCCATCTCCTGACTGGTCAGTCACTACTAATAAAATCCCAGAAAGCGAGAACTCGTGGTCTTCCGACATCTCAGTGACATCGGTTTGTTCTGCACTGTCCAGACTCGATATTAAGAAAGGTTGTGGTAATGATGTTATTCCTCTGAGAGTATATCGTGATTGTGCAGAAGCTATTGCTGGACCAGTTGCTCACATTTTTGCATTATCCATTCAATTTGGCATTATCCCAGAAAAATGGAAGACATCAGATGTTGTGCCTGTCCCAAAATCGAGAGACATTGACGTCTACAACATCCGTCCGATCTCCCTTTTACCACCTCTCGTTAAAGTTTTGGAGAAATATATTATAAATTCGGTGAAGAAGAATTTGATGGAAATGTATGGCAAAGAACAGTTTAGGTTTCGGCCTGGATCTTCGACTCTCATGGCACAGATAGCCCTCTTGGACTTTGTAACTCACTCTCTTGATGACAAAAAGAACAACAGAGTTATCTTACTATCATTTGACATGAGTCGGGCCTTCGATACAGTACATCATTCATGCTTGATGAAGACCTTGATAGAAGGAAATTTGCCAACATCCTTCCTCAAATGATGCACTAATTATTTTCAGAATCGGTACCAGCGCGTGAAAATCAACAATACCTTCAGTTCATTGAAACCGGTTACCTCAGATGTACCGCAAGGTTCTGTTATTGCCCCTTACCTCTTCTCAAGTCACATGGGCACTCTTAAACCCAAACTTCCTGAATCGAACATTTTTAAGTACGCAGATGATGTAGTTATTGCTATAACGATTACAAATGATACTGACATGAATTCTTCAATTCATTCAGAAATTGGACATATGGAGAACTGGTTTCATCATAATGGCCTACGTTTAAACACAAATAAACGAAAATGATGCTGACACAAGGACGTAGAAATTGCGCAGCACTTCAGAGCAATTTTACACTTGTGTCGGAAATGAAGATAATTGGGGTGATATTTCATGAAACGTTAGCTTGGGATAATCATGTTAAGTACATATGCAAACTCGCATCTCGTAGAATCTTTCTGTTGAAACAGCTTCGCTTAATGGGTGCAACAAAATACGACCTCGTCAAAGTTTATAAGTCACATATTCAGAGTATACTCGAATACAATTGTCCTCTACTCGTTGGGTTGAATTCAAAGAACTCAAAACGAACGGAACTCATCCGTAAAAGATGCCACCGGATAATTTGTGACTTTGAATGCAAGTGCAGTATGTTGCCTACTCTAGAGGACAGACGTCAGAACCTCGCAATGAAGACTTTTCACCAGATGTTGAATCCCTGTCATCAACTTCATGATATAGTACCGAAACCTCTACCGAACTCGAGACATTTAGCTGTTCCTTAATGTTCTACTGTCCGGCGTTCATCGACATTTATACCATACTGTACATCGATGTATAACAGCATAATGTTCTGAAACACATCTGACAATTTCTGTTGTTATCATTATTTTCTCCTTATGACTTTCATTCATATGATCTTTCCTTAAAGCCATGATTTGTAACTCTATCTCAGTCTACACTCTCTGTATAGTTTACCATTGCGAAGAAAATAAACGTATATATCAATATGCATGAGAATGGATAAACAGTACGTGATGGGCAAAAACTAAAGGTAAATTTGAAATCAGCACCTGTTAATTAGTCAGAATAATATAACGCAATTTCAGAACCAAAATTGTTGTTGACCAGTGTAATCATCTGTAAATGCTTAATTCGCAATCATTATTTTTTCAGACAGACAATCATCAGAATTTATGTGTACAATTGCAATTGTACACAATGGTACACATAGTGCCACCATCTCCACCTTGTAAACATGCAATATTATCCAATTTGTAAATTAAGTGTTTGAATTTCTGAAGTAATCGAAAGGGTGGTTCCGTGAAGAACATAGATGAAAGTCGAGAAAAATTGCCTTGGTTTTCATGGAAATATTTTTTATCATTATCAAGCATGCCAATAACTTCTGAAAAATTTCTAATTGGGATATTAGTTATTTTTGCTGATGTCTTTTTAATAAAATGTAAATAGAATGATTAAATATTGAGTTGCATCTTCAGTTGAAAACTGGAAAAAGATCTGATTAGCTGCTGTATAATCTAATATCAGGAATCAAATATTTAACTCATTTAATCATTCTATTTATATTGCGTTTACAAAAAGCAGGATTTTTTAATTATTTCAAGCGCACTAACATAGACGATTTGCCAATAGTGTGTTTAAGGTGACATTTAATGAATGTCCGTCGAAATTTCACCAACTTTCTAATTGCAAATCTCTCAGTTAAGGTTGGCAAGGTGCTTTGTTTGATATTAGGTTGTTGACGAAAAGCGTCTAGTAAGACGTTTAAAATGTATGTTGATTAGAAAGAAAATTCACAAATCGCCAAGGAACGTGTTTGACCGAAAAGTACTGCAAGTTAATGCCTCGAGCAAAGTATGAGACATTATATAATATAATTCCATTTCATAAATTAGTCCCCTCATGGTACCATGACAATGTAAAAAGATCGCATTTATTCAAAATCGATATGTCTGCGTAGGCGGTCAGTCACGTTCCTTGCCTTGTGAAATTGTTGTCATTCACGTTCCAAGTATTTATTAAGTTATCACGTCTATGTATTTTCAGAAGTCAATGAAGTATTTGTCATCTTTAACTATATAGAGGCCTTCACATCCTACAGGAGATATTGAATATATAGAAATTGATTTATACATCCCTCACAGTAAATTTATGTCTATGATTTAATGTAAATTGTGTTTGAATGAATCATTAAAATTCTATTCTTAGGACGCTACGTTTTCCCAGCTTTGATTCCTTTGATTCATTTGTTATGGTATGAAACAATGAAATTCTTGGAAAGAATAAATAGATGTGAAACCGGATTTGCCGGATTTTCAAAAAAATGCTGCCGGATTTACCGGATTTGGAAATAAAACAAATCTACATTACATTACGTAAATTTGGCGTTTCCTAAGTAGTACAATGCATCCATAGTAGTTACTAAGTTGGACGTTTAAAGGTCTCATTTGAAAGATGTGGTGCCTTCCCTGTAATCTGTCCTTGATTTCAGGTTTAGTTAGACGCAGACTGATTTACTAAGGTTTGGTAGCAACAGAATTACTGACTTGTAGATATCGGCGGATCTACCACACAACCTTGCAATTTCCCCTTTTTCTGAGCGTCACCGGCAGTCAATGAGGATTGACAAGCACCCTTCGCAATTGAAGTAATCGGGCTCAGTAGGTTGGGCGGCTTAATTTTATTAAAGAAGGAGTCTACACGTGACGCACGTGATTTTTGGAGAAACATATTTCAAATTTGAAACCCTTAAACTCGAATTTATTCATATAAATATGTATGCATTGTGGCACAACTTTACTGGCAACTTCTGCTGTAGAAGAAATTTTATATGCTTATTTGTAATCTGCAGACATTGATTTAGACCTCCGTTCGTACGTGACTCTAAAAAAGGACACAATGTTTCACATACATCACTTCAATTTTAATTTGTTCTCCGGAAAAACAGTTTTGTCACTCAATCGATTTACAAGTACTTGCATCGTGGCGACGAAAACAAGTTTATATTAGCTCCTCTTGCACATGACAACACAATTGTACATCTATGCAAAACTTGTATCTTGAAATATGCTGTCTGTGACGTAGGTGACGTTCTGTCGCCATATTCATGATATTATTAAGAACTAGTACTTGCTATCACACGTGATTTCTCCTCTAAACACTAAAATACTTACAAGTTGACTTGTAACCAACAAAATGAATGAATTAGTAGCTAAAAAATGCTACGCATGTATTGTAAGATTTCGTCCCGTTCAGAATAGGCCTAACACTTACGAAACGATGAATCGGTAAAACTGAACAGACATACTGTACAAATGAATTCATATTATGGCGTAGCAAGAAACACATCTCGTTGAAATTAAACCAATCAATTTAGGAAGTTGCATTATAATAATGATGCAGTGAAAATGCATCTTTCTCGTTCATCCTATGATTGATTAGATACAACTCGCAGAACCTTTCACTATCCATGCGAGAAGTCCTTAGTAAGAAGTGTAGGCCCAGTCCATTCAGGTATCTCACTAGACAGTGCTAAGTTTGTTTCGGCGAAGCTGTATGCACCGAAGTAGTCTTTGAAATGACGTCTTTCTTTCTTTTTGGGGATTTGGGTATTAGCCCACGTTTTCAAAAATCTCCATGCTAAATGTTAATTTTCCTGTCATATGCAGACAACTGGAAAAGTTTGTACTCTTACATCTTTAAATGTCTGTTGTTGTTTTGATCTACAAGTATTATATACAAGTAGTTTACAATCAATTAATAATCTTACTATTGCATCTAATTTGTAATTGTAGTTCCATAAAACAGCGGCTTAAATTTTGATGCATTTGTATTTCTTTTTCTATTCGGCAACAGTATTTTCATACACCGGTCGGACGTCAAGGAGAATGGAAATTCTCTGAATGACTCATTTACAGACTTTCTGTTATAGGCGTACATGATACTCGTACACATTGCAATTAGATATTGCCATTAACTGTAATTTGCTATTTGGGTTATATCAAGATGTTCCAGTAATGAACTTAGTTTGCCTTCTTTCTTCGTGTGTGCTCTATAGTACTTTGGAACGTGATTGACCGACACACGAAAGCACGTGGAACGTGACTGACATTATTTTGTCTAACAGTATAGATAATCGGAATTTCTTTTATTATTAGAGGTGAAATAAGTGGTTGGTATGACGAACATGTAAAACACCCTATCTAAGCAAAAATAAATCACAATTAGCAGAGTTTGGCTCACGTATTAATCAACTACAAAAAAGTTTTTCTCTGAGGAACGTGACTGACCGCTTTTAAATTTGTCCCGACAAAAAAATATGACAGATAAATTATGACGACCTTTTGAGAGCCTTGGTATCATCTGGCTTTTGGATTACTAATGACTAACTGGCCTCATGGCCTTAATATGCAGCATGTACTACAGAGGTCAGCGATCTATGAACCTAAATCTCCTACTTCCCTATGACTTTTGTGATGATATTTTTTTTATTTCTATTTTTATGATATACAATAACTTGGTTAAGGTAGTCTATGGATGTGTATAATGGATTTTTTAAACTGTTTGTCGTTTGAAATTGTAAGGATATGATGTCCTCTCACTTCCTCTTTCTATATTTTCTCCTGATGAAGATTTGGTCAATCTCTGTCATCTTGTTGCCAACTGAAACCGGTAAAGACTAAATAATTTCATTTTTTGATTTTTGCGACGTCTTCTTCTTTAAAAAAAATCGTGTGTGAAATATAAAAGCTAGTTTGAATAATACTTTAAGTACGTTTGCTATAAGACAATGCACGATTTTGAAACGTGACTGTTCGCGCGGATCGGCCCAGTCTCTATCGCTTGCTACCATTGCATACAATTGCTGGGATAGGACTACGTGCAACTTAAACTAATCCATGCGCAAATGATTCTATGTAGGAATAGGATAATTTTTATTTTTATTAGCCTTCGATCAGGAAGGCCAACTTGCGATGATCTTCAAGATAATGCCAGAATTGATGTAGAAGTGCAAATTGTTAATCCGCATTAAGCTCAGAAATTTCCTTGTTGAATTTTATCAGGTGATCATTTTCTCACGATACAACCTTGTAAACTGACAGACTTTTGAGATTATTATATGACATTAAAAATCTTGTCGCGATAATGTACTGCCATAAATTGAACTGCTGCAACGCAGTTCGATTTCGATTCACAGCTTAACAAGTACAGCAAAACAAAATTTTCATCCTAGCACTCTGAATGCGAACATGACTGATATAACTGGCAAAACGCATTGGAATTGACATTAAGTCTGACAATAAGTTTTAAAATCACATTTGGATAACCTACGTGACAGGTGTCTTCACACGTAGCATTTGCTTTCTTACGAGTATGATGACATTACAACAAGAAACACAAGTTTTACAAGAAATCGATACGATGCATTCCGTGAATAACTAAACCTACAGCTGAGAATAATTTCCTTGGCTTGCGTAGAAAGATTTTTGATTATTGTCAAGTAATTATATAAATTTTTAATTATGATTCAGTTCTGTCAATGTATTTAGCTACAGCTATGAGACATGATGGATGATTAGAATATGTGCTTAGATATGTTTTGCTAGAGTTAACATTGACTATGTCATATCGAAAACACATTTAGTTCATTTTGCTCCTTCCCCTTGGTTAATATATGAGATTTTATCATGTCATTTGTTGCTTCATGTCGTTTCTGTGTTTGTCCAAAATATTTTGGCATTAAACTTTTGACTTTGAAATTTATTTTGCCAAAATTCATGTTGCATCAAGGTCAATAGTGGGGAGGAGAGGGTTATACATCCTCTCCATCTCCTCACGCAGCAACCAGTACCACTCCGACAGAAAAATCCACCATTTTCACCTCTGGAAAGTACTCTGAAGAGACAGCAACGCAACTCCTCAAACAAACGCTCACCCACCACGTAGGCACATACCTAGCACACAGACAAAACTGCAAAATCATTAACGCACTCTTCACCCCCACATTTCACAATCAGAACTAACACTCGACAGACGCAGAACACTGGCATAACTCCGAACAAGCAAAGCAACCCTCTCAAAAGAATACTTACACAATATTAACCCATCTTTCTAATCTTCTCCTTTTTGTCCCCTCTATAAATCACAGTCACACACAACGCAAAACATCTCTTCTCTTGCACACACACAACGCTCACACCGTGGGAGCTATGGGCTTCCCCCGTCGGTTGTGCGGAGACAACCCGGCCCGACAACTGACGGCCCCTCCCAATAGCAGTGAGGAGGTAGGTCGACACCACCACCACCACCACCACCGGAGGGTTAGACAAGCGATTACATAATCCGTATAATAATAATAAATGTCGTATATTTGAAGAAAATACAGTTTCAATAATAAAAATCGTGAGACAATCAAAAACTAAATTTAGCAAAGTAATCAAGTGAAAAATATACTTTAACGGAAGGTCACAGAAAGCCACTGTTTGCAAGCGCAAATGATTCTATGTAGGGATAATTTCAATTTTTATGGGTGAGCTGATGACGTTTACGAGACAGTTGAAAACATCAAAGCCACAGATTACCACAGATGGATTCTCCGCTGCCTCAAAAAGCGGAAAATTTATGTGCGCGTCATTGATGAATACAGAGCATTTAAAACTCACTTTCATCATAGAAATGGCATGGAATCGATCTCGTTTATCTCGCACAGTAGCTTCGTATGGAACTGAGACGTTCGGTGGATCTTTTCCTCCGAATGTAGACGGTCCTGGCATCTCACCTCCACTCCATCGAATACCTGTACCAACCGAGCCAGGCCCATTTGAGATTGGTCCGGCGTTTTCCTCATCATCTTCGTGCTCAGGAATGTCGGGTAGAGCATGCGCGATCATATGACATGATCTGGCGATTACTCGGCGTCCAGTCTGATCGCGGAGGACAACAGTGATAGTAACAGTCTGTCCACATTTCACTGGAATGAGCAACAAAGGAAGTCGACTCGTTGAATTTGAAGTGGGAAATAAAAACGTATAAATTGGGCACTCTACTGACATAATCATCATATTTATGCAGAGGCGACCCAAAAGCAGTGATGTTAGGGAAAACTAATTTAATGCTTAAGAGCTTTCAAGGCGCACCGCGCCCGGTCATCAGACGATTTTTTCGGGAAGGTCACGAGTCCAAGAATAGCCATTCTGGCACGTAATTGAACAATAAATACAATTTAATAAAATGAAGTAGCGAATTTGTTAAATTTGCCAATTTCATGTCGTTAGTCGATGATGACATACTATTCATGGGAGGTTCCGTCCTTAAACTGAACGACGCATCAAGGAGACTAGCGTCACGCAAAAGACTGCGAGGTACGCCGGTTTTTAACATGGAAATACGAGACTTGAGTTCCAAAGAAACACTGCAGACAAATCGGCCGGGACCAAACGTAGGGTCAGGTGTCCCGAGTATGTATGGCATCATAGGTGGCGGTGTTCGGCCATGTCATCTCCGAACATGTAAGACTAGGTGCTCGTAGGATTACATGGTTGTGCAACGGGAGGTGGGTTATTACAATTAAGGCGCGCAAGGTCGGGGTGGTGAATGATTAATTATTCTTTTAATTTATCTATTTTACTGATGACATGTATGTTTGTCTGACATTTCGGAATTGCGGGGTTTTCAAGAGATCGAATTCGAGGAATTTCCAGGAGGCTGACCACCTCCTCATGCCTGTTAGACCAATAAATTGGCACGAAATTTTCTGATGGATATATCAAATAGGAGTCGACATCGAATCAAATGTAAAATAATACCATAAGATAATAAAATGCACTACACTTAAAAAAGTCAGCATCATTGTACAGTTGTTTGAAATAATGGGGCTTGTACTTGCAAGCTTTCCATATGGTAAGACCAGGTTGCTGATCTTGCAAACACAAAACTGGGATTTTAATCCGAAAGGCCTTTTCCATCAACACCGGTAGTCTCTATCAACAGCGATCCCGAGCTATGTATTTTCAAGAGTGATTTGTGAACCAAGCTCAGACAGGATGAAAGACGGAGTGATACCTTAAAGTATTTAGGCCCCATGAAAAAATGAGATCTATTTCAACTGTTGGATGCATTTATTTATGAAGCATGCCACGTACATGTATAAAGTAATGTCCAGAATAGTCGATTTTAGTTATCAGTAAGTAACTGTCCTTGCGGATCATTAGGGAATGAGGATTCCTATGGTACTGTTATATTGCTTGAATTTTCATGAAGGAATTTCCATCGTTATCATGATATAAAAAGTTATTTTCCACCTATTTTTGAAATTACATATAAGTAACCAATACTTCACGAACTTTGGGTGGGTCAATATAGATACAAAGCTTGTATCTCTTAAGTTAAACTGATGAGATATAGTGGCTAATTCATGCACCCGTAACTGTTTTACTCAACTGTATGGATATAAACGACAAATTCTTCTTTTTCCCAGACGAAGTGCTCGTGATACATGAATTTTGAAGCTGGATTTTGCATTTAACGTATCTTGGCATGATGAGGCTACATAAATGTGAGATAAAGCGTGCTTGAAAATACATAGATTAATAGCTCAAATGTTCCGAAGTTCTTTTTGGGTCGAATCTCAAAATTAATTTCAGTATCGGTGTAACTGTCGGTCAAGTGGCACACTTCAGTGATTATGTGAAGGAATGAAGTCATTAGGTGGACTTGAAAAAAGGAGATAATCAATGATCACCTCCGATCAATCATAAAAGCAATTTGATAGAACCCCGACTTCTATCAACATAAAAACTCCAGGAGTTTTCCAGGAGGTAAAAAGAAATTGCAGAAATGTTAAAGGTCCCGGAAAAACAATTCAGCGATTCCAGGAATTTTGAGGACTTTACAGGAGGCAAGGCAGCCCTGCATTTACTCGCACATCCACACGGAAGTAGAAAATGAATAGAAATGTCAAATTGGTGAAGGCAACACTCATGGATCCACTGGCAAATTTCGAATATTTTCCTAAACCTTCATTCGTTTGGCTTCAGATACATCTTTTTGGAGACAGGGAACATCATTCAAGCTGATCCAAGGAGTAAAAATCAACTATTACTGAGTTGTCGTAACCTTTATCATATCATGAGCGTGAACTTCATTCTCAGCGCCCGGCATCACATCAAATCAAAGGATAATTTTCGATAATCAAATATTCTGTTTCATTAAATTTTGTGATACGTGAGAAACGATGTTTACCTAAAAATGATTTCAATTTCAATGTGCTTTAAAATCAAACGATATTTGCAGTAAAAAGTAGAAAGTTAAAGAAAATTGTCAGATCAATACTCTCTAATGTAATAATTCATTGTCTAGATATGACTTGATCAAATTGTTTCCAAGCAGCTCTATTTAATCTTCTGAATTTTATTCATTCGAGGGAGGATATTCTATTCATCGAGTTGAATATAGGTTGTTTAAAAGCGACAGTCATTACATAAAAAAACTGCCCTACAATGGAGTTGGATTTCATTATGTTTGAATCTTAAAGAATATTTGATTCATGGAAGTTTTGATTGACAGATTGGAGGCACTAATGAATCCGAACGTTCTCAAAACCTTTTTACCCCGTTAAACAAAACAACTTCTTGCACATGAGTCCAGCAGATAGTAATAAGATAAAAACTGCCTACGGCTTTCTCTGACAAAATGTAGCAAGTGACGCGACAGAAATCTGAGGCTCTATGCTGTCCAAGTGGTAATGAAGAAAGTTATCGATTGTAAATAATAATGGGAAAGACAGAATAAACGATAACAATCACCCAGTCAACCGTTAATCCCAATGTTTTTCACAATAGTGTGAAATATTTAATTATCAATTAATAAAAGCATTACTACAACCAGGCAGCTGACTTCTGAATTCATGCGCAATCCTATGCGGAGTGAATGAGAGTACTTGATTTATACGCAGGTCAAAGATACCTGGAGAACGCCAGGAACCGAAGATGTACTGCAAGTCGACCTCTAAAAATGCAACTTTCTTTTCAATATGTTCGAGACAATCGTCACAGACCAACTAAGGACGCTATGTATAAGAGCCAGAATAATGACTGTTGAGAAATGTTAACTCATTAATTAACAACATTAAATAGATATAAATAAGCAATCCTTTATTGCTCCACTGCAATGATTCGATGCAGGGAGCATAACAGGAAACAAAAAAAAGACAGGAAAATTTTTGACGAACATAAATGTCATTTTACTGAAAATGGTGAAAAATATGCATCCCTTGAGCATGTCTGTTAATCACTGGAATTGTTATTCTTATACCGATGTAAAGTTTGGCATGCGTTCTAGAGACATAAACGAACACAATCATTTCCGAAGATTCTAGCAGTACAGATTTATTCTAGCCTTTATTTTCAACATAGAACAATATCATAGAAAAACGCATAAGACCAACTTATTACTCCAAATTTCTGTGAAGAAAACGTGCATAATCGTACTAAAAGAAACTAACGATTTTTTCTGTCACATTATATATTTTTATCAAAAACAACCGCAATCGAATTTATAATGAGCATGAGCAAAAAATAGGAACTGCCAAAAGCAAAATGCTGAGCATAAAAGTGGACAAGATAGCTTGGCTTTTATTTAAAATGCGAATTACTAACAAAAGACTGTATCAGAGATCACAATTGGATTCTTTGACGGAAACAGACTACTTTCCTCTTGAGTGCAAAAGCAAAACTAAGGAGGCAGAATAAACTAAAAACAAAAATTAAATTCTGGGGGAAGATGGTTACTAAAATGTGAAAACAAAACTAAAACCACGAGAAGAGGCTACATCATCTAAAGTTCACTTAAAGAAACTTCTTGTAGATGTCTGCTTCTCATCACTTTTCCTCTAATCTTGTCCTGCTTCTCCAACTCGCATCCTCTTAAATGGTTCCTTTCGCATGCGTTTCTTGTTCCTGTATGCTTTTGCTAGCGAAATCAATGCCTGCTTCCTATGCTTTCTACTTGCTTTTTCAGCAGCTTCAATAGCAATTCTTCTAAATATACTTCTGGCGATGGATTTTCTAGGTTTTATTGCCAACGTACTCAAGAACGCACTTTTCCTGTTTCTGTAGCTCAATGTTCTCTTTCCTTTTCATGTGCTTCTATCTTCTTTCCTAATTCTTCCGGAACAGGATCATGAAGAGTATCATATCGCACGAACTTCTCGGCAGCATTTTGATTGTGTATCAGGAGATACTGCTTGATGGATTGGATTGCATCCAATGTTTCAATTTTCATCTGTGATGTTTTTATTAAGACTTGATCTCATCCTGCTAAAAGATCTCTCTGTTTCTGGAGCACTTGTGATTGTTACGTAGACCAAAGCCAGCTTGCTAGGAGTTGGATATGTTTCTCTCTCTCTGTACCAGTAAGTATCAATTCTTGTAACTGGAAGATGTTCTAAAGCTGGATCTACAGAGTAATTTCTGATTTCCTTCTTAATATTGCATTTTTCATCGTCATTTAAATCTGGTGATAATGCCAATAGATGCCGTAATAACTTGTTATTGTATGGCATCTTATCTCGCAGACACGTCGCAGTAAGCTAGGCAGAAAATAATTGCTTCTTCAAACGATGGGAGGACATAATCCCTTTATAATATAAATGCCACACTGAATAAGAAGATGTATTGGAAAATTTGTCACGACGTTTCGGGTGATGCTATAACCAATATCAAGTGAACACAATAAAATTGAAGGGACAGAACGTGGACAGTGCAAAGCTCCAGCAGTTATCGGACATGAACGCTATCATCAAGTCTGTTTACGGTACGTAGGGGAAGTCAGTGCAGGATGGGACAGAGCAGTTCTCGCTTATCTTGAGTGATTCAGCAGATTGCTATATATCCATATGAACTACCACTGGCTGTTACTACCAGCCAATAGGAAGCACTCGGTTCATCACGTGTTATGCCGGAGATACAATGAGATTGTAAAAACGACCATGTTCAATATCTATCTCGTCAATTGATGCTTGCATGATCCTCTCACTGTTACACCAACTTCTGCATCTGATCTCTTCACCGATCCCGAGGTAAGTGAAACCATTTATCACATGCACAAGCATTAGCAAAAGTAATCACAACTAGATGTCCTCAACTTTGAGTTTTTTCATTGATAACTGATGGGGCAGGTCGGGACAGTTATGTCCCATCTTGCCCCATATAGAAATATACCGAAAACTTCATGCTTTTGTTTCATATGCATTACAAGCTCAATGCTTAGAATACAGCTTATTAAGATATTTTTTGGCAGACTAGAACTAATGTGTATCTAATGAGGGCTTTCATGCTTTGGCCTTTTTCATTTTTCAAAAGAGGTTTATTTTAAATTATTTCACTTTCAGGTTGTAAGATGGCTCGAAGCTACAGAAGAAAATCCAATCGATTCCAGTGGTCAAATGAAGATCTAAAAAGTGCGAAGGATGCCGTGGAGTCTGGATCTCTGTCCATAAGGAAAGCGGCTGTTCAATATTCCATCCCCAAGTCAACTCTCCAGAGAGCTCTAAAAGGCAAAGTCGAAAGTGGTTGACGCGGAAGGTTTTCAACTGTCTTTTCGGAGGATCAAGAGCAAGAGATTGAGGATCACTCAAAGAGACTGGCAAGTCTCATGCATAGATTAACTCCGCAGAAACTAAGGTCATTAGTTCATGATTATGCTGTCGTCAACAAAATTCAACACCCGTTCTCCAACATCAAGCGTGAGGCAGGGAGGGATTGGCTGGTAGGATTTTTAAAACGACATCCCACGCTCTCCCTGCGAACAGCGGAGAACACTAATTTGACTAGAATAACCGGCTTTAATAGACAGAAAGTGGACGAATTTTTCAAAAATTTGGAAGCCGTCATGCAGAAGCACAAATTTATGCCTACTGAAATTTAGAACATGGATGAATGTGGAATATCAAACGTTCCACAAAGAAATCCAATGGTCATAGCCTCAATGGTCACCACGACAATAGTCTGTGCAATGAGCGCCGCTGGGTACTTCATTCCTCCAACAATCATTTTCAAGAGGAAAAATAAGTCGGATAAGCTCACGCGAGGAGCGCCATCAGGCTCTATACAGTTTGTTTCTGACAACGGTTGGATGACGGTAGATTTGTTCACGCAATGGCTTCAACACTTTACAAACTCAACTGGTGCCTCGCCCTCATCTAAAAGTCTTTTAGTCATGGACAATCATGTGAGCCATGTATCACTACAAGCTGTTTCTAGAGCCGAAGAACTAGGAATAGTTCTTTTAACCATTCCCCCTCATACAAGTCATAAGTTGCAGCTTCTTCGGACCTCTGAAGGCTCAGTACGAAAAAGTTTGCATTGAGTGGCAATTGACTCATCCTGGAAGGAGAATCTCTCAAGACTATATTGCAGAACTATTTGGTAAAGCATTCGTGAAGGCTGCTTCGATTGAAAAAGCCATTAATGGATTTAGAGCAACAGGGATATCGCCTCTAGACTCGCAAGTTTTCACCGATGATGATTTTGCGCCATCCACGATCACCGAAAGGTCACACGTCGAGTCAGATGGGCCTACTCAATTGCACTCCACAGCTGCAGTAGCAAATCATCATCCGAACTCAACCACTTCAACCACACCTCTTCGGGACTCCACTGCCTCAGCCATGCCTCTTGGTCAGGACTCTGTCACTTCGGCAAGGACTCTTAATCGAGAATTTGTAGGTCCAGACTTGGTCCAGACTGAATCAGACACTCTGCGACAGAAGTCCTCCACTTCAACCATCTATCCTCAACGCAAATTAGTGCCAATATCAACACTATCAAAGATACCGATAGTAGACTGATCGACTTCGTCTAATGGACGAAAGCGAAAAGCTGGAAAATCGATGATATTAACATCCAGCCCAGTTAAGATAGCTCTTCTGGAGAAACAAACACACACTGGCAAACAAAGGAAGCCAAAGAAATCAGCCAAGAACTCTAAAAAACAGGACCAACAAAGAGCAAAAGTGACTGGCATGAAAAGGAGAATTTGAACATGAAGTATTTTTGTCTATTTTGTAGTGAAGAATTTATCAATCCGCCAACTGAAGACTGGATAATGTGCCAACTCTGCCGAGGATGGTGTCATGAAGCCTGTTCGAATGGCCAACCAAGTTCCGGTGACTTTATATGTGACTTTTGCCACTGAAGCTCTTTGATTAATAGATTTGATGATTCAATCAATTTTATTGCACCATGTAATTTTCTAAACCACTTGTTGCCGTTTTGACATAGTCTGACTAGAAAAAAGAGTCATATTGTGTTCTTAACTGAAGTTCTCTCTTTTTTATTACAGTCTGAGCATGTCAATCATTTTAGATTAGCTTAAGCTGGCTCTACATTCTCTTTTGCGTCAATTCGATTTCTTTTTGAAGTCATTCTTTATTGGATATTATTCAAAGAGCAACAGTTGTTTTTATTATTGACATTATTTAAAAAAATTGTCTGACCCATCCTGCCCCAACCGTTGGGGCAGGATGGACCAGTCGAACATATTTTTTGATTCCTTCTATAGCGAGATAAAAAATCGGTAAACTAAGCTACAACTTCTCAAAACACTTCCTCTAACATAAAGATAGTAAAATATCTCTAAAATGCGGGAAGAATCGCTTGTTTGCAGTGGTTTCTATGGCATCTTAGAAATGAGGCCCATCCTGCCCCGACTTCCCCTACATCATGTTGATAAAAACCATCGTGAAGATTCAATACAATAGGTTGATTGGCCTTAATAAAATCAGATTCTAAAACTAGCTGACATTTCGTGTGTTAAAACTTTACAATGATATTTTGTAAAGTTGGCACTTTGATCATATTTGATACAATGATATTTTGCCTTCCATCATTGTAAAGTTTCATCGCGTTTTAACAACCTAACTGTCAGACGAGTTTTAGAATCTGCTTTTATTATGTCCAATCAACCTAATGTATTGTCCATACGTCCATTTAACAATATCGTCCGCCCATGTGGATTGCGTTTTTCCTCTAACTCTCACACCGGGAACTCTTCCTTGAATGACAGTGTGCGCTAGGTTAAGATCGTTCGTGTAACGATGCACGTGTCCAAACCACTGCATTTTGCGATTATATCGCCGCTTCTACAAATCTCATCTGATCCCCTGCAGTTCTTGTAATTTCTTCCAGAACTGAGATGTTTGCTCTGTGTTCATGGTAACTGAATTGTAGTTATCACTAATCAGAGGTATAATAATAATAACAAATGCACATGATAGGAAGACTTGAAGAAATTCCATAAGGATCTAGAATATGCATCATCTATTCATTTAGAGAAAAGGTAGAAATCTCATTTTAACCGAAACATTCAATCTGCTTCCCATTGGATTTACATGCACTTTCATTTGATCTGGTCTAACAAGACGACAGAACTCCTCAGATGCGCAGATTCGCACACACAGTGTACAGTACTATATGAAAGTCTCATTTTCGGCCTCGCATGTGACACGCTAACTTGGGTTCCGATTCATGGGGAGAATTGTCAGTATTTCAATAAAAGCTTACAATACAATCGCATGTACCCTCTACATAAAATGCACTATTATTGCGTCAGTTTTCATGATAAGTGTCGATAAACCTTAAATAAATATCCAATCTTACCTGAGGAGGTTGAGGAAGGCGTTGATAACAATGTTTCACATTGATTTGGATCAACAAAAGGTGTTGGCTGCAACCAAGTTGCTAGTCTAGCTCCCAGACTTCCTGGTGTACAGTCTACAAAATCTCTGAGGAATTGACGTTCGCTGGAGTCTGCTAAAGGAGGTCCGGCATTTTCAGTCAATGCCTCGGAAACATTAAATACCCGTGCGAGAACAAGGCCACGATGGAGCAATGCGCGATGAGTTTGCCAAGCCTGAAATACAACCAATGATGCATAAAATTATGTAATATCTAGCAGCAGTTTGGACATGAATATCGGAACAAGAATGATAATCTAAAGCTCAGTACATATTCATACATAGTAAATCAATTAAGAATTTTCGCGCAACGGGGGTAAAAATTGTCTTATTTAGTTGGTTACAGTACAAGCAGCGGCAGAAATCAATGAGATCACCACCCGAATAAAAAAGTTTTTTTAAATCAAATGTGATGCTCTATACAACTTTCAAATCCAGTGCAAATTGGAAGAACATATCACGGAAACAACTTAGGTTTTTTCTTCAAGATACCGGCATTTTCAAACAGGAGAACACAAAAAAATCATTCGTAAAAGACATCATCGAAGGCCCCAAAAATGTGCCTATTCATCGGATTGGCTCGACTTGGTACAGTGCGGAGAACTGGTAAAACTACTCATGAATGATTATACAGGTCACTTCACTGTTACAAACATAACATTTTAGTAAAATTTACTATAGCCTTTAATTTTGATTTGAAATTAAAATAATCAATTTCAAATGCTGAATATTGATCAATGTCAAGTGCTTTAATTTTCATACCCAAACATGATCTGATCACTGTTTATTAGAAATAATGCGCATATTTTTCACAGATGTGATATTCCATAATTTAAGAGGCTTTATTATGTGAGTAATATACATCCCATCACATGCAAATTAGAGTGAGATTTCAGTTTTTAGCCGTGTATACCGGTCGGTATAAACATAAAATTAGCTTACTGCAATTGAGTAATGATCATCATAGAATCATTTTCGGCATTTTTGAAAGAGAATCGGACCTTTTTGAGGTGCAAATGTCATGCTAGACGTCATTTTTCAGGAATCCTTAAGAATCGTCACATGGCAAATTTTCCTCTCTTACGGGAAACCTTACAAGAATCTGGAAAAGAATTTTTAAGAATTTTCTCTCAAAAATTAACATGGTGTTGAAAAATGGATATTCCAATACATTTTATCAAACAATCGAATTAATAACTGGCGAATTGATTAAACCTGCAGTTACCAATTATGTAACCATGTTTAAATATTTATTCATTTCATTATTGCATGTGGTGCAATCATATTTCAAAACATGGCTGTGGAGCGGACGCCATGCTTTTGGCATCCGGTTCGAACATATTCAATACTGCTAGCTACAATTGCCAATCTTTTCATCAAGTACATCGATATTCGTATTTCAGTGGCTACAGGAGAGCCAAGAGAAACGGTTTGGCTGAAGCAGCGGATCGTCATCACCATTAACAAGGGCTAGCGCCCTGAGTGTTAACCTAGCCGGCACTAAGGCAGCTTCATGACTTAAACTTTTTCCTAACCTCCTACTTCTGATAGAATTGCTTTTTTATAATGAAAAGAAACTTTTCTTGCTACAATGGTGCAGATAAAATCGTAGGATCTTGGGGGGGGGGTGAGAATGGAAAACCTCTTTCCAAGTGAAAGATCTAAGATATATAGAATGACAAAGGGTACTGTTTGAATATTTGTGTCAACTTAGAGAGCGAACTGCTAAGATTGCTGGAATCCGGACTCTAAATGCATATTTTTTTGGTAGGTTTCACAGGCCCATTTACTGCTTGGACGAAGCTGTGCTATAGCATGCAATCTTTTTCAATGAAATTTAGACACTTTAGTGTGTCGGGCTCATAATTTTAGTGCAAACAGCTGCCAGGCTGTTTGAAGTAGTGAGTGTTGCAGACCGAAGATTTTTGCACGACTAGAAGCATGGAATCGACATTGGTCGCAACAATGCGATTGCGAAGACCTCTGTATCAAGGAAAAGTGGCCTACGCCGATCGCTTAACCCTGGTCAGTCAATTCTTAAATTTTAGTGTTCGTAATCGAAGGCAAGTGAGTAAATAGGTCTGTTAACTATTGCAGACGCACACGTAATTCACATTGCGTAAACCGAAATATATGTATTTCATTTGACGTTCGTCAGCAATGTTGCATTTCGTGAACCTTTAAAAGTGTCATTCTAGTGCATGCAACATGGAAACAAACTTATAACATTGATACTTTCACTATCTGTAATGGAAATTAACCAATAATTGGGCTCGTCATAGGTCTGCATACTGAAGAAGAGAAACATAAATGTCTTAGATGACAGTCACACTGAAACCAAAACAAGGCAAACACGAGTGTGCCGAGCAAACGAATGTCAGTAAGCTATCAATCGCTCTGATTTGCTTTGCTCGCTGCGTGGCAGTCTACAACTGCTGCAATGGTGACTTTATATTTGCATATTCAGCAAGAGACTGCAGATGTGAAGCCAAGAATGGCAACTGAAAAGTCTAGGGCAAGTAAATACGATAAACAAAGACCAAAAATGGTACATTATAGTATACTCTACTAATATTTCCTATAATTCTTTTTCTCTACAAAGAAAAAAATTATTTAAGCTTCAACATATGAATGAATATAAGCACATGTAGAAAATAATTTTTTGATTTTTAGAGATATTCTTGATGATTTCATGCGACATAACAATATGCAAAATATTCACGTCAAACACCCCACAATTTCGCGTCAGTCTCTCAAATTGCTTGGGGTCATTGTGTTTTTCTCGTCAACTCTAGGACCATTGTAAATATTCATACGAACATCGTCCAGGTTATATAAGAGAGACTCGCCTCAAGGAACATGCTAAGGGAAGACCAACTTCGTAAATCTCTCTGCATATTCATCCACCATCAGAACAATCTCTATTCTTCATCACACTGAAAATATTCCCATAGTAGAAGCTCTCATGAACAGCAACAATAACCTTTAGTTTGAATATGTACATTTATTTTCATAACTTGAACTTCGCCTGAATGTAAAACTTGTTAATGAAATTCGTTTGACTGTACTTTCCCTTGAGTATCTTTTATATTGTTGCTACTAATCAGTTGTCATTGAGGATGGTGCTTTATGTGCACTGAAGCACTTTTGACGTAATCAACGATACAAAGTTTGTCGTGAATTTTCTTAAGTATGATTATTTAAGACTTTTCTGAATTGTGGGACTTTATGCTTTATGTGCATGATTAATAATAAGTTGGAAAATCTGACGACTCAAATGTATTATTCTAGTTGTTCATCCATAAACGTCACGAATAAGAAATACTCAAACATCATAAAAATAACGTGTCTTTAACGGTATCACAAATGTGATGAAGGACAATATTAATTGATGAAAGTGTGGCACGATCCCTCAATAAGTTGATTAACGGAGCAACTAAGAAGGCTACACTAGAAACGCGAGAAAAATAATTGCCAGAAACACAGATCACTGAAGGCTAATTATTCTTTGCTTGCAATTATGACGGAAAAGGGTGACCCTATCGTTTTCATAACAGCCAAAACAATTTTCAAGATTTGTGCTAGTGAACATTAATTTTAGGCGAATGTCATAATGACCTTTTTTCGCAAGAAGTCAAAGAAACCTTGACTCAGGACGTGCAGAGAGTCTGTACATACTTGCAAACGTGGCGTCTAAAAATGTCTACCAGCAAGACTGTATCTTCAATCTTCCACCTCCGTAACTGCATGAAGGGATATGCCCTAACGGTAGCTCTCCCAAGCAAATAGCTGCTGCCCTTCAAACCAAACCCAAAGTACCTAGGGGTTACCCTCGACCGGAGCTTTACATTCCACCCCACTTACTCGGCCACAGAAAGAAGATAAACGCTAGGGTCGCGCTACTACGACGCCTTGTCAGCACAAAATGAGGCGCCTCCTACTCAACCATCCGAACCTCCGTTTTCGCGTTGGTGTACGCCCCGTGAAGTACCAATATAGTGTCGCAGCGCGCATGCTGATCAAATAGACACCGTTGAATGAAGCAATGATGCTCATCTCCGACTGCCTGCGTAGCACTACCCTGTGCCTGCTCTCCCATCTGTCTGGAATCTTGGCTCCTTGCGACCGCCGGGACAAAGCATTTCTTCGTCCGTACAACAAAGCTGCACACTCCAACCACCTACTCCACTTCGTGCTCTATCAGCATCAAGCGCCAGCTCGCTTGCGTCCAGACACCTGCTGCGGATCCACGTTGAGAACGTGGTTAACGTGCGGCCTCCAGCGATTCCTCCCATCCTAAAGACGTTCCTGTCATCATGGTGTACTCCATGATCTCAGTCCACCACTTCTCACGACGGGTCTGAGTGCAGCTCTTCGCGGCCACCATGTGTGCCTGGGGTCTACAAACATCCGACAAGTGTTCATGTGGCCAGATCCAAACAGCCCAGCATGTACAGTGCCGTGGGACCGCCGTGTACACTCGCCGACCTTGACAACCCCCTCCTTCTATCCTACCTATCACGTAGTGACTTTAAGATGTTTATTCCATGTTCTGATGTGATTACACTCTGATTTGTTGCATGAAAAGTAAGAAAAACATATGGTAATTAAATCTATAGAGCAACGCTCAATTCAAAGCAAAAATATTGACATTGTACACATCCTAGAGTGCCGCAAATACGATTTCTCATGTCTTCAAATAGAAGTGTTTGTGCAGAGCGACGCATTATTTGCTTGAAGTCAATGAAAGCAATGCATAAAAAAATAAATAAAAACTCCTTGAAAAGAGTGTTTACAACCTTCTCTTTTCTTCTCCTCGATTCTGGTTTCGGTTACACTCTTTTCTGATTCATTCATTCATCCCGATAGATATCATGAAATCAAGAAAATTATCATGCAATTCCTTGAAAGATCACTCACTGAAATTCCAATTTAATGAAAAATACTTGCCAATGCATCAATCACATCTATTTAGTTGCAATATGTTCTTCATAAGCAGTAAATGATTAAAGTAAACAGGAAATTCAAGCCATCAGCAGTCAAAATAATCGTTTACTTCACCTTTCGCAAGCCCCGAAAGGACTGACGACCGCAACCTACTTCTTTAAACACATTTTTTCTTGGTTTTTACCAATCACGGGGGAAGGGGTCTCACAGCGACATTTCCTACATCTGCAGCTGGGATCATCCCGATGCACCCGCAATCCCTGAATATTTGTGATGTCTTGTAGCCGACGTGCAGTAGATAGAGCTTATCCCCACGTCTCGTCTGTATACACCACACGGAAATCTACATGCAGCCTTCGATGTACGATCCTCCTGGTATGCAGAGGTCTTGCTAAGAATTAATCCGAAGACCATGTTATTTGAGACCATCTTTCCAGGCAGCAGGTAGTGCACTGTGTATTTCCTCTAGACACTCAAGTGAATCTACCGAAACAACCAAATCATCTACATGCGGACAAACAGCTCGAAATCTGAGAGAATGGGACTACTCGACAATCACATTATAGAAGGGCTTACAAATGATGCTTGATGTTCACCAACTCTAACTACAAAATCAGCATTGAGATTACTCATTCTGACTTAAAATTCTGCATACCGATGGATGACCTAAACACTCCGAATGATCCAGTCCTCCCGCTTCATAACGTTCCGTTTACCTCCGATTCCCGCTTTTTCATGCTTGAGTTTCTTTGAAAACCCGAGAAAAATCATTAATTTGTAGCAGGCATTGTACAAAGTTAAATTTATAACTGATAATTATTCATTGTTGAAAAAATCAAGTATTTGGTCTTCAACTTTTGTCATCTAATAAAAACAAGACCAAATACTTGATTTTTCAAACAATGAATAATACTACCAATCAAGGCATATTTCAAACAAATAACTTATGATGATATATCTTGCAACATTCACTCAGTCTTCTTGCATTTAAGTCTATGCTTTATTGATTGATTAATCACGCTTTATTTGATATAATTGTGGGAGTATAGCTCGCCTCTCTCATGTCATAAATATTCAATGGCGAGTTGTAATTGGCTACTAGCACTATCATGATTCCACTAATTTCATGAGAAAACTTTAATTCATCACATACAAAATGGAAAAAAATCATAGCTTCTATTTTAGTGATACATTCAACAACATAACAATAGCTCTAACAATAACATCCATAAAAATCTAACTTCAAACATAATGCAACTGTGATTAAAATGCATTGTAATAATTCATCTACAAGCAACTGAATACTTTACTATATTTCTTACACATGCAATTTTCAATGATCAAAAGAAACTGTATATGCAACTGGAGCCACACCAGTTATCATGATTTTGACATAGTTTTTTTTAGTGATATGGCCCTGAGCTAGTTTTTTTATTCTAAAAACAAAAATAATTCATTTTTAACGTATGAAGCTAAAACCAGACTTTTCCAGGTTATAAAATGTATTTCAAGGTCAGAGACACCCTATTTTCATCGATTTATTTTTTAGTCAAATATTGTGGTTCTGCGAATATTCTATGACTAACGATATTCTTGCAGTAGTGTGCATTGTGTATCTGAAGAGTTCTTACAAGTAAAATTCACATCCATTGCTCCATTAGGAATACAGATAACTATGTTCTACTTTTAAGTTATTGGTGAAGAAAATCACTGATCATGAAAGAATGCGGGTGCTTACGGTGTGTCGAGTCGCCATGCTCAGTGCAATGTCTTCGTTTGATCCAGTGGCCATTGCGATGCTGCATTGAAGAAATTGACGCGAGCAAAGTCCTCCGATAAATGCAAGTTTTCTTTCCAATACTGAGAAACGCTGAAATAGCATCGTGTAGAAAAATGAGTGAAGCAATGAAGAATATTGTATTGTATCAAAAAATTCATGATAAATAAAAGAAGTCTTTCATCTTTGATAATGACATAGATAGTAATGCTGTTAATGAAATGAAACGTTGAGATATCATCATGATATCTACAGTTGTTGAATTAGTTTGTGGCTATGCATAACAAACTTTTAGCAATTATAGTTAACTTTCTGAAATGTCTAAATAGCGACAGGCATAGAAGCTTTGGAGGTACCTCCGCATATGTTGCTGCCTGATTGAGAAGGCCATATCGTGTTAACACTATTTAGCACTTCAGAATATGAACATGTCAGGATTTTTTTGGATTTGTTTTTTAGGATTTTATAGACTCCTATATTCAACCAATTTCTGTATACAAAGTTCGACCACGCCCTAGCAGCAATAAGCATGCATGAAACTTTGTCATACATAGCCACAAACTAATTCAGCAACTATAGATATCACAATAATATCTCGTTTCATTTCATTGACAGCATTTTACTATCTATGTCATTATCACATCATCGAAAATAGCAAGTACCGAATCTTGCTGCTGTATTTAATCGACTCATTCTAGTACCCATTGATGCCAAAAATATTTGAAAGTGATAAAACAGGGTGTATAACGATTTCGGATTTTCATTTTCCCTGACTTTTCAAGGTTTTTCCAGGTAACTCAGAAAAAATTCCAGGTCGCCTTTTGGGTTTGATCGAGTCTCAATTCAATGTAGTTTCCATGTTATGATGCCTAGATATATTCATTTCTGTGCGATTGATGGAAAGAAATCAGTATGGAAACAGATAATAGCCATGTAGTTCTTCTCCTAGATATGCACGGTACATGAAAAGATAGAACGTAAAATAAAATAATGTTTAACACAGTAGGTCGTATATTGATAACAATCATCATGATTGTGTGATACAAAACCGGTCATTAAAAACAACCCGTAAAAAATGATTGAAACTGAATAACAAAGTAGTACTGACTAGTAAAAATTACAGACCTTTTGGTATGCAGCTCTGGGAAGCAGAAAACAAGATGGCAAAAAAGACTACCCTGTTAACGAAGTATAAAAATGCAAGAACGGATATTACACTGCACAAGGGTCGATTTGTTACTCTCATATTAGCCTCTGTGATAAAAATTGATTAAGGTACGGTATTCAACATTTAAGTTTATCAATTAACTCCCAATGTTCAAGAGGATTTGAAAAATGATATCCTGTGATTATTGACACATTATGTGTGTGTAGGTGTGTGTGATTTTAACCACTTGTTTTAGTTGGCAAAAAATCGACCTGTGTGTAAAGCAACCTGATTAAAACAAAATAAGCAAAAATAATTGCGCTAAAACATGTCAGAGTGATTACTTTTTCAATACGATTATATCTTCATCTCTTCTTTTTCTTTGATTTCTATCATCTTCCGTTTTCGTTCATGGTTTTCTTTGGAACACGATGCAGAATTTTTCGCTTCCTCCTTTCTCGCTTCTCGCAAATATAAATATTTGATTTATGAGTGGCAACGATTTTCGATGTTCATTATTCTGTTTCAAAGCTGACAATTTCATTGACAAAAATCCACCAAGAAGAAAAAAGTCAGCTTTATTCCACGCTTACAATCAAACTTGGAAATTTCCAGGTCGAAATGCAAATTTCCCTGACTTTTCCAGTCTAACTATTTCCCCCTGACTTTTCCAGGTTTTCCCCGGTTTTCCAGTCGTTATACAGCCTGTAAAAGCTTCTAGCAGATACTTACTTGAATTAGAATTATCAGAAATTTCCACCAGAAATTCAAAAATTCCTTAAAATAGGTTTTGGATAATAGTTTGTTGATTCTTCAACCACAGGTCACATTGTGCTTATATTGCTTCATCGATAACAATGGTATTTATAGTACTAGCGTTCTTCTGTTTTCAATCATTTTTGACGATATGAATTCCACGAACTAAATTAAGATCTATTAACGAACCCAAAATGCTCAGCGGGAATTTTGAGAGTTAGAGACAAACAAAATATGAGAATGATTCACAATATAAGTGGAGAGGTAAGCAAGACAAAACATTTCAGCATGTTTCTGTTTCTATGACACACACACTCTCTCTTTACTATTACACAAAAGAAGAAGGTTTTGTTGCAATACATAGAGGAATTAAAGGATGAATCACCAGATTCCATAGAAATTGTAGCATGAAGCGACATTGTCATTGGTTGGTCTTTTATTTGTTTTTGACAGTACAATTTTTTAAAGGAATCAGTAATGACGGTGTTAGGCATTCGCAGAAAGGTGATTTCGACATAAATTGTAATTGCAGATGCTTATTATAATGCAAAGAAATATTTGTTGGATGATCGTCTAATAAAAATTACGTGGTAATTAAAAACCCGAATCACATCGAATTCGAATCAACGCATGCCAAACATAAACGCTATGATGTCACAATCACAAATAATAAAATTATTTCAAATTAAAGGGACATGCAAGTCATCATAAGAAATCAAAATATTATATATGTGGAGAGGCATTGGATCATTTTTTAAATATCGTTGGTTAAGAACCCAAGTATTTGTAGAACACTTTTTTTCTTATTTCCACAAGCTCTTTCGTCATCGTCAGAGGGAAGGATTTTACACGGAGACATAATTCAGTTTTCATGGGGAGCAGCATAGAGCCACAGAATTAGGTTCATCTGCGCGCGCTTCGGTTTCCTGGAATGGAAGGATCGCATCTAACCTATATATCGAAATGGCGCATCACAGAATTAGACAACTTGCTCCTTCTCGAATGGACAACTCGTGTATCGCTTGCTATTGGAAATGGCAAACAATAAGCTGTCAGCAGAGGACACTAGAGACAGTGAGAGATGCGTGCGTGCTGTGATATCACTCCACACACACCAAAACACACATCGCTGTCTGGCTAACATACAGTGTATGCACTATGTAGTGAGGAATGCTGAGAAGACGATGGTGAAATCATCATGTGAACTAATTTTCATGCGCCTGCTATTCTTTGAATGATGTTCGGAGGGGCCAACATTATGGAAAAAATTTGAGCGCAATTATCTGAATTCTTCGAATCTGAAGGAATCGTGGCAATCGAAGCACTTTGATAAAATTCAAACCAATCCTCAAACGACGCTCAACTTTTTTCCTATCTCTGTAAGGTATTAGGAATCCTTTTTGCCCACTTAATAGATTCCTCAATGTGTCGTCGATTTCGTATTAATCACACTTCTAGCAAACCGAAGCAGATAAACAAAATATTTAATTTTGTGGCATAGAGAGATAAATAAAATGATATCTCTATACAGATGATGGAAATCATGGAGTTCGAAGGAAAGGAAGGAAGTGAGCCTCTGTGATCTCTGTTCTGTGTCGGCGATAAAATCAAAGATAAAGTCGGCTACACAAAGCAGGAACCACAGAGGTTCACTCTAGGTAAGTACACGTATTGAAAACCGTTGCTCACAAAAGGTACATACAAAGAGCATATTCAAGAGTTAGATCACTCAGAAATGCTAAGGAAAGTAAAACAACGAAGAAAACTAAAGAAAGTAACACAACTCAATACTTCAATTTCAAATTCCCGTATGTTTCTGACAAAAACGATCGTCTAATATAGCCTGTCTTTAAAGAAGAGAATCTTGATGTACGAATAGTTTATATGCGTGTTTATTCACACTTGAATGAAAATCGTCATTACTGTACAGAAAAAGTTAGCGAAAATACATCATTATGAAAATTGAAAAAGAAGGAAAAATAAAAAATAGCAAGGAAAGGTAACACTATCCGTCAATAATTGAGCAAGACAAAAAGAATAAATACCTGCACATTAGATGGATGCATTGTCAACAACATCTTCGCAAGAATGTTGTGTATCAAACTACTTGCATTTAATGTAGAAACATTTGCATCGGTAGCACTATACGATTCTTACAGTTAACGAACATGTTTCTATCGAATCCAGCTCAGTATTCAAACACCTTCGAAATTGCAACAATAATGACATGAATATTTCAGTGGATATCCTGACATCTGACAATGACAATTGCAACCTCAGAATTAGAGAAGCAATCTTAATCAAAAACTTTAACTCAAAAATTAACAACAAAGAAGAACAGGAAGCCTTCTCGAACTTTTTATGCGTGTAACACTTACCTTGAGTGAGCCTGTGTGGTTCCTGTTTTGTGTAGTCTGCTCTATCTTTGATTTAACACAGAGCAGACATCATGGATGACCACTTCCTTCCTTTCTTTCGAACTATATGATTTCTATCATTTGCATATAGAGATATCGTTTCATTTATCTCTCCATGATTCCCCCATGCATGAATTTTGAATTATGTCTCCTTGTAAAATCCTCAAAGAGCTGTTCGAAATATATTAAGGCTTATAGCAAAGAAAGAAAAATGAAAACGTTTTACAAATGATTTGGTTCTTAACAAACGATATTTCAAAATAGTCAGCAACAGCAATGTCACAGACATTCTTAAACCTGCATGATGATTAATAGACACATCATGAAACTACTGAACATAGGATATCTATTTTCTATTATCTTGCCTTGACTCAGACCGAACCTCAACAACATTTATGAATACCGATAAAAATGATAAAATCATGAAAAGAAAGAAATTAGCTTGACATGTAGCAGCAGACACAAAACAAACCATTAACTAAATGGGAGCGAGCTACATGAACTTTTTGTGGTAAGGGTTCTATTCGAGAAAATACGGAGAACACTTGAAATTAATTCAAGCATGTTCATTCTCAAGACATAATTTACCTCAAGCTCTGGGTCTGGACCATAGCCGATGACTAAACAGCGAAAGCCGAAGGTGTTGCAACCTCTGTCTTCTTCGTTATATCGCGAAGCGGTCTGTAGACTGAATACCACTTCGTTTCCAGGCAAGATCAATGCTCGACGCGACATATCATTGCCAGGACGACCAAGGCCTCCACCACAGTTTCCAACACCTCCGAAGAGAGGCGCCAATACTGGTTGAAGAGAAGATTCACCTGTCGAACGCTGCAAAAGGTACAGACGATCCTCCTCTTGACTCAATCCACAGCGCTCATCGAAGTCAAGTCGCATCATTACCACATGAGGAGGAAATCGGACCTTGAAGAAAAAAGATCAGAAATGTGAAGCTCTCATTGGTGGTATATCAAAATGTCAGAGGTGAACTCCTTCTTTTAAAGCACTGAGCCAGCGACTGCGTCGCGAAATGTTTGCGTGCAGATTCCATTATCTTAACTATTTTATTGCAGGCCGTTACTAAAGGGAGTGCCGTACTTTTTCTAATCCTTACTATTTTATAGTTAGATTAGGTAAACAGCATCAGTGAGAAGCTGAACTTTATGGATATGATTTAAATTGTGCTCAAAAGTCATTATATGAAACGACCTAATACAAAAAATAATGAAAAATATAATTAACAATGTGAATTAGTAACCTAGTCAAATTCTAACATTTTGTGATCCCACTGATGGTGATGACATCACCAACTCGACTAGGTATTGACTTTATCAAATTATCGTTGTGATCCTGGTAAATGTTTCTGGAAATATAACAATTTCATAGAATTTGCATGTCAGATTCAATCCTAATTCTCAATCGGCTGTCACTAACTTTCAGACAGTGACTAATCTGAGCAGACATTGCAGTTCTATTGATGTCGGCAAAGTTTTAATATATTTTTAATACGCAAAGTTTATTTATACTCTAAATTTTTGAGAAATGCGTGCAGAATCCAAAAGCATCGGAACCTTGAATTTCAGTTCATGCTTAAGGCTGATCCGTTTTTTATGAATCAATTAGCATCATGTATCATGATAAATTGTGGAGTGTGAGTGAGTGAGTATGGAAAGATTTCGATAACATTTAATCGATGATTAAACTAAGACAATTCAAAGCGCCGATGGCTATTGTTCAATAGCGCATTATCATAATTATCATAAGTGAGGTGAATTTTTGATTGCGATTTTGGTTTCAGGCCTCACAGCAAGCAGGGATGCAAAAGTATAAGGATAAGCTTAGTAGTGTAATATGGATCAAAAAACTGACGATGAAGTTATTTTCTCGAATAATTTGTTTGGTTTTGACTGCTTTCTTGAAGTTCTGATGTATTCTCTTAATGAGTGAAATAAGGAAACTACTGAGATTTTAGTAAATTTTAATTCATGAGCCTCTTTCAGATTTCTGGGATTCGAATACTGACAATCGAATATCGAATTCTTCAATCGAAGATGGAAATAGTACTCAGAATTTAAGAAATGGAGTCTCTATTCGATCAAACTAACCATAAACTCCAATTGCTGAATATTGGTGTGCTCCTTAAACGTCACTGAAGAAATGTCATGACATTCAATTGTAATATACAGCAGTGGTATTAGTCTGTTTACAGTTCAACATGCGTCAATACAAACTCGTAAAAACTGAAGCACCAAGGCCTCAGGGCTGCTGTAAGAAAAGAATAAATGCAGTGCGCACCGTGAAACACCTTTTTTTCTTATTTCACCGAAAAACGGAAAAGCGAGAATGTTTGGGTGGTCTGCAATTCTGTTCAACATATAACATGAAGAAAGTGGTGAATATCAATATCTGACAATAAAACTGTTTCTATCAATTCGCGTACAAAATGAAGACGGTGAAGTTTTAAGATCATGAATAATTGAATTTGCTGATTGAATACAAAATATCATTATTCGTCTGACTTCGGACAATAGATTAGAACATTTGAAAACAATTCACCGCTTCATTGCGTCATGTATTAATTTCAACTGACCGCAACATCCTCAATTACGAATCGACTGAATGACTTCGAACCCCTGATCCTATTAGTCGCACTTGTAACTTGAGGTGCCCCACCATTGAAAAATTGATCCACAGCGCACTTTCAGAAAGAAAATTCAATTTCATTTCGGTAATATACATATATATAAATAGAAGCAAGATAGAGCTTTCTTTCATTACAGAAAAGAAAGGTTTGCGGTTTTCTGTTATCGCAAATAGAGAATTAATTGCAATCAGGTTTCATGCATGAGATTTGTATTACATTCATTAGTAAACTTGAGATCCTTTCATTGTCTCGGTGACTGACAGGTAGAATTCGGTTACAAAGCAAGGTATTACGACGGATGCAATAATTGCTTGCAGAATTGCTTTAATAGGTGCACAAACTTCATTTTTAAATATAGACTCAGGCTAATGTGAGTCCTTCAACTACGCAGCAAATGATAATGAACATCAATAATCTAAAGCTAGAGTAAATCATGTTATTAAGCTTCATGCAACATGGATTATGTAAATGAATGAATATGAGACTTAAAGCTATTGAATTTGGGTGTTGACAGAAATCTGAGATACGGTAATACCTCGATATGCGTAACCCCGAACAAGGAATGTTTCCGCAATCACTGCCCGATAATGCGCAATAATAACGTGTTTACTCTAATAAACGCCGCCGTAATGAAATCTGAGAGGTCAACCTCTTAATAAGCGCCGTACCTAGCAAGAATTTAGAATATAATTTCTAAGTGCAGTACATAATCGTCCATTGAGCTAAAAAAACAAGAACATACTAGTAGTTATCAAGCGTCACTGAAATTCTCAGTGATATTGCACTGTTTTCATTCTATAGTAAAAGAACTCGCATGTTATAAGCGTCACACTCAACGTCATGCAAATCAATGCATCTAATTCTACATCGTCATCAAGATTTTGAACTAAAATCAGATTCGGTAACTTATAGAGCTTCCTGTACCGTCGAGCACCGAGCGATGTCATGATTGTGGTCGTAAATAAATGCCGCGGCGTTTATTTGAATATGGTAAATAAAACTTGAATTACAGCTTTTTGCAACAATGTTGTGAAGAGATTAATTAAACAGGGAGACATTTGATATTACTATCTCTATGCTTAATCAGTCATAAGCTAGTTTGGGCCACTACCAGCTGCAACGACGAGTCCGTGTATGACGAAAAGCAGTGTCAACGACTTAAGGAGCAACATTTGTATAACTGCTGTATCTGGGTCAGACGAGGGCAGTCGGGGAATCAAGGGTGCTGATGTCATTTGTTGACTTAATAGTTGCCATTCTCTCTAGATATTCAATATACCACGACAGACCTTTGTTGTTAATCTACACTGTGACGTAGTCGCATGACATGCTGATATGCTATCTAGCTACAATATGAACGCTGGTAGCGTTCTGTCAAGAATAATAGGATAATATGCTGTCGATATCACTTAGAGATGACTTCTGCCATCACTCGCACTCCTTTTGAATCTTCAGCGTGGCCTAGTGAAGAAGGTGCGAGCTCGTCTACACCGCGGACGTCGGTTCGATTCCTAGGTCTGGCGAGTACGGTCGGGGAGTCAACGGTGTTGGTGTCTCTTTGATTTAATAGTTGTCATTATCTTCGGAAATTTGAACTACCACCACGACTTATACTAATTCGTAATAAATTCAGAAATGTGTAAATAAAAGTGTATGTCATACTCGCATGCACACATCCACATCACTGAAAATGTTTACAATTGCAACTGGAGGATAGAAGGATATATAAAGAATTTCTGAATACTCCAATATAGTCGAAGTTCAAAGCCCGCATTCTGAAACCTCTTCTTCGTTCCAAGATGTTCAACATATATAGTGTCAATTTAGCTACATTATTCGACAAAAAATGTGCCTTGTTCTCTCCAGTACATAACAATTTTATAACAAAACCAAATCATTCATTTACAGAAATCTTACCATCGAATAATATATGGAATAAGTATAATCATGAGAAGTTGTTATAATATACCCAACATTTCCATTAAAAGAGGAATGCATGTACAATGAACTCACACAGTAGTTGGTGATTAGTCCTTGCTTGTATGGATGATCACTTTCTACTACAGCTGAATATTCATTTGTGTAACCGGCAGTGGTATTGGAGAGGCAGGAAACCACACTTGGCATCAAATCTTGCACCAGGTACAACAAGAAGTAAGCAAACTGGAAGAAAAAATGAGTCTATTAACATGTCTTTGTTTGTGTTGATTGAGAAGGAAGAACAGTGTGAGAGATCTTGTATATCTCGCTCGCTCTCAACACTGGATGTACTCCGGAATGAGCATTACAATGCATACATTTCAAACTGATTAACAAATTCCCATGTAATTGCTGTACCTCTTATATTGATTGTAATCTCTAGATAGAATTGAAAAAGGTGCGTGAAAAAAACGATTGAGCTTGATTATGTTGCTTTGCCGGAATGCATATAGAACTATTAATCAAAAGTTCACCAAGTTCATTATCAAGGATTATCAAAAACTCATAATCAGGAGGTATTTCGAACATCTGATAGCTATAAATAGACGACAGTGTTTGCCAGAAAAAACTTACACCTGCTTGACTTTTGCATCATAGAATGCAATCATGTATTACAAAAAGAAATAGAGCAAAAACATGCAACAAATTCCCTTGTGTAATTTGCAACACTTTCTCAGATTCAAATAAAGCAAGAAGTAGGTCTACCATTCAATCAGGAAATATGAATTAATAATCTTTTCACATTAAGTAATAGATAAATATGCAATGTTGCATTGCTTATCTGCCAAAAATGAAATTTACATGAAAAATGTTAATAAACTTTCAAATTCCATTAAAGAAGTCTAGAGAATAATTTCCTAATACAAGTAATTATCATGATAATACAATATTCCCTAAATAATGCATTCTGCACTACCTAGCACTTTCTAGGTTTGCTAACAATTTGAAGTTAAGAAAAGTGATGCTGCAGGCAAGCTGATACATTGATAAATGAAATTTGAATTTCTGGTGATGATTAAAGTCCCCCTTAATTCTTTGTTTTTGACGTGGTCTCTAATACAGCTAAGTTCGTTCTCTCCACACACGGGTCAGAAAACAGGTTAAAAGCAAAGAATCAAGTGTTTTTAAAGTTGTAGAATCAAAAGTCATCAAGTTTTATACCAAAAGCTTTAAACCTCCGCTTCAGAGAGATTATCTTCATGAAATCTATGAAACCCATAATGGACAACAAATATGGGTGCAAAACACATCAGACATGAACAGGCAATCGCATCTGTTTTGAATTTCAATCAATACAGCAGCTTGGCTGTGTCTCTGCTTGCTTCTCTGCTTGAATAGAATGAAGCCCACCTCAACATCTGGAGAATTTGACAATGGTTAAATCTGAAACTTCCTGTTACAATTTTGCTTCATATGCTGCAAGCAAGAAGAAGCAAGGCCATAGTTAAGACTCGAGGCAACAAGAATTTGCTTAAATGCAACTTTCCTGAAGCAACGCAGGGCACTATTTGATTGATAGCTTTTACAAATGCAGAAATTCTAATTAACTAAATCTCTGACAACAGTTAAGAAGCTGCCTTCGCAATTTCTTTAAAATATTGAATACAGAAGGGTCAATGGCAATGTCATCAGGATTTGTTTCACACTCAAACCACAAGCTCCATAATTGAAAACAGAATAATAAAATAAAATTTCAAACCTTTCTTGACTTTTATTTCACTTTAGAAGCGATGAGTATTTAATCGAAACTTTCAGTACTTACAATAGATAGATGTCATACAACATATTAATTTATTGTGACACGTTTCGCTCACCAATCGAGCATAATCATGCACGACACAGCAGTGAAAGATCCGTGCATGACGAAGTAAGTAATAGTCGCTAAAACAGTAGCACGTCCCAATCTCTATACAAGTAAAAACTGTACTACTGAAATTGAATTATACGTAAGTAGAAGCACAATAAAATACATGGAACGCTTGCATTATGCAAAGATGTAGCCATCATTCCTGTTATCAGATTATCAATCGTATTCACTATCTATTACCGCTCTGGGGATTTTCTCTTAAAAATTGATGCTGCTAATATACATAATATCCATAACAATATTTATGTATCTAAGAATTTTGATCATGACAAAAATCTGAAGCAAGCAAGAATTTTAACTTCAGGAATCAGAGAATTAACAATTTTAATCGAAGTTTTTTTATCAGTCTCTAAAAAAGAATTCTTACAATTGAGAAAAAATCACAACTTCATCGCACATTTTTCTGATTTTGTAGCTCTATTTACTTTGACCCAAAGTCTGAAAACTCTGCAGCAAAGCACCGTATAAGACTCCAGACTCCACTTACTTTCAAATCAGCACATATCAGCCGCTGCACCGAATCTCCAATGAGGTTAGAGATTATTTTGAAAAATGGCTGAGATTCCAGAATAGGGGAAAGTTCATCTGCAACGAAAAATGAAATCAGCAACTACTAATTTGCATCTTAGTGAAAACACAAAACATCAGAAATGGGACACAATTGGATTCATTCACAATGATGTCAATATCTTACCAGGTGTGTAACTGGATTTTAACTTCCTCAAATATTCTAGGGTTGTCGCGAACACCTGGCTCAGGATATCTCGAATCCACTGCTTGCTTGCTAGTCGTCGAGCATTTTCATTCGTTCCAATTTCATTTGACATCTTGTCTCTACAAAATTATAACATTAAGAATACAAATGGAGTTATGATCATGGTCGAAATACTTTTCGTATGTTAAGTAGGAGACCCAGAAAGTGTTGTCTACCAAGTGGCTGTCATGCCTGCCACTTGGATACCCAGGAAACAACATTAATAACTAGGGTGACCCGATTATTCGCAAGAAACTTCGGGACAAAAAATTATAATTGCATTTAACGAGCGGATTCCGGCGTATTTTAGGGAATTCAAATCAGATGCGTAAAGACAGAGTAACATGCAATTCGAAATTGCATCTTGGAATCCTGTAACACACGCTGTTTGTACTTTTCGTTAGATGCAATTTGTCGTAACACACGTTTGTCTTTTAATTGTTTGTCGGAGAAAGCGAAATACTCTAAAGCGAAATTGATCTTGACAATCAGTATTGCGTGCATTGAGGAAACACTAAACCTAGACTTTTCTCGTGTACAGGTAGCCTTCCAGCAAATTCTCATTCAACTGGTCCCGACGTTCCAGAGAGTGGCATTATAAACTCAGCAGATTAATTATTTAAACCAGTCAAATAACCTGACGCTCAATCTATTTGTTAACTTATCTATGGAAAGAACAGTCATGAATGCTCTCCCGTGCCTGCGTAAGCTAGGTAAGTGAAACTAGTAATAGCGTCAACAGTCCTACATCTTCTTTGGATTCAAATATGGGACATTTTGCAGTCTCTTGAAATAAAACATGGAAAAATGCATCAGAAGACGGGGCTGTCATGGAAAAATGCATCAGAAGACGGGACTGTCCTGGAAAAAACGGAGCATCAGAAGACGGGACTGTCCTGGAAAAAACGGAGCATCAGAAGACGGGACTGTCCTGGAAAAAACGGAGCATCAGAAGACGGGAATGTGCTGGAAAAATGCATCAGAAGACGGGACTGTCCTGGAAAAATGCATCAGAAGACGGGACTGTCCTGGAAAAAACGGAGCATCAGAAGACGGGAATGTGCTGGAAAAATGCATCAGAAGACGGGACTGTCCTGGAAAAAACGGAGCATCAGAAGACGGGACTGTCCTGGAAAAAACGGAGCATCAGAAGACGGGACTGTCCTTGAAAAAACGGAGCATCAGAAGACGGGACTGTCCTGGAAAAAACGGAGCATCAGAAGACGGGAATGTCCTTGAAAAAACGGAGCATCAGAAGACGGGACTGTCCTGGAAAAAACGGAGCATCAGAAGACGGGACTGTCCTTGAAAAAACGGAGCATCAGAAGACGGGACTGTCCTGGAAAAACCGAGCATCAGAAGACGGGACTGTCCTTGAAAAAACGGAGCATCAGAAGACGGGACTGTCCTGGAAAAAACGGAGCATCAGAAGACGGGACTGTCCTTGAAAAAACGGAGCATCAGAAGCCGGGACTGTCCTGGACGGGACTGTCCTGGAAAAAAATGCATCAGAAGACGGGACTGTCCTGGAAAAAACGGAGCATCAGAAGACGGGACTGTCCTGGAAAAAACGGAGCATCAGAAGACGGGACTGTCCTGGAAAAATGCATCAGAAGACGGGACTGTCCTGGAAAAAACGGAGCATCAGAAGACGGGACTGTCCTGGAAAAAACGGAGCATCAGAAGACGGGACTGTCCTGGAAAAATGCATCAGAAGACGGGACTGTCCTGGAAAAAACGGAGCATCAGAAGACGGGACTGTCCTGGAAAAAACGGAGCATCAGAAGACGGGACTGTCCTTGAAAAAACGGAGCATCAGAAGACGGGACTGTCCTGGAAAAAACGGAGCATCAGAAGACGGGACTGTCCTTGAAAAAACGGAGCATCAGAAGACGGGACTGTCCTGGAAAAAACGGAGCATCAGAAGACGGGACTGTCCTTGAAAAAACGGAGCATCAGAAGACGGGACTGTCCTGGGAAAAACGGAGCATCAGAAGACGGGACTGTCCTTGAAAAAACGGAGCATCAGAAGACGGGACTGTCCTGGAAAAAACGGAGCATCAGAAGACGGGACTGTCCTTGAAAAAACGGAGCATCAGAAGACGGGACTGTCCTGGAAAAAACGGAGCATCAGAAGACGGGACTGTCCTGGAAAAAACGGAGCATCAGAAGACGGGACTGTCCTGGAAAAATGCATCAGAAGACGGGACTGTCCTGGAAAACACGGATCATCAGAAGACGGGACTGTCCTGGAAAAATGCATCAGAAGACGGGACTGTCCTGGAAAAAACGGAGCATCAGAAGACGGGACTGTCCTTGAAAAAACGGAGCATCAGAAGACGGGACTGTCCTGGAAAAAACGGAGCATCAGAAGACGGGACTGTCCTTGAAAAAACGGAGCATCAGAAGACGGGACTGTCCTGGAAAAATGCATCAGAAGACGGGACTGTCCTGGAAAACACGGATCATCAGAAGACGGGACTGTCCTGGAAAAATGCATCAGAAGACGGGACTGTCCTGGAAAAAACGGAGCATCAGAAGACGGGACTGTCCTGGAAAAAACGGAGCATCAGAAGACGGGACTGTCCTGGAAAAATGCATCAGAAGACGGGACTGTCCTGGAAAAAACGGAGCATCAGAAGACGGGACTGTCCTGGAAAAAACGGAGCATCAGAAGACGGGACTGTCCTGGAAAAATGCATTAGAAGACGGGACTGTCCTGGAAAAATGCATCAGAAGACGGGACTGTCCTGGAAAAAACGGGACGTCTGGTCACCCTGTTAACAACTGAATCAAGTTTTCGAACAGCACCCCTTTCCTGCTTTCTCTAGTATTTGCCCAAGCAACCAATCACAAGACAGCAATTTAAGCTGATTTATTGTAACCTAGGGAATGCGATCTACCAAACTATTCATAAAATGCGGACACAAAATCAATTTCTTACCTGTGCTTGTAGACAAAGTGAGCTATGTGACCTTCTTGATGATCACATGATCCTGCTGAGAAGAAGTGAAACGGTGTTCCATCAGGACCGCGGATATGATCACGACTGCCACGTCCATAAGTAGTTTGCATTCCAACTTGCGGGTTCTTCAGAAAAAGTTCTAGTCGATAATGAGAGTTAGCCTGTGTAGATAAGGAAAATGTAGAGTAAATAAGAGCTTGACGTTAACATTTCTTCTGCAGATGAATGACATCAATAAGTCATAGGACTAAACATGCTTTATGAAAGCAACGTGTATCTCCAATAGGTTACATCTTGTTAATGTGCTCTACCACGTGGGATTTTCACGTGTTACCATCATAGAGATCAATGTCGTAACTGTAAAGGAAAGTGATTCACAAAATCAGCCGAGTAGATTCTAGATTTCTATCAACATAAAAAATCCAGCAGCCTTCCAGGAGGTAAAAGGAAATTCAAAGAGCTTTGAGATACTGCAAAAACAATTTAGAAATTCCATCAGTTTTTTTTGGAGATTCCAGGAGGCGCGGCAGCCCTGAGCCACTCATCTACATTAGTCTCACGCAATCCCCAAGCTATCATCCCTGGGGACCCTATCGAAAGCCTTTTCAAGGTCCACAATAACAACATAGAGCTTCTGGTTTTTTGCCAGATACTTTTCTTGAAGCTGCCTCAATAGTAAAGAAGCGTCGATGGTACCTCTGCCAAGCATGAAGCCAAACCGTATCTCATTGATGTTGAGCTGACTTCTAATTTTCTTTTTCTAAAAACTCACCTGTAGATCTTAAGAGCCACTTCAGTAAGCTTAACATCTATGTGCAACTCATGAAGAGGATCACTTTGAAAATTTGGACTAGGATACTCTTCGTCCATTCAAAAGATATCCCATCAACCAGCGAACACCTACATGTACATCTCCAGATGCCAGCGTAAATTCAGTTGCAACGCCCGATGGCCTTGTTTATTGCACACTGACTTATGGCAGCAGAAACCTCATCTTCATGGAGATAACTAACCCTCATTGAACTATCTCTGCACTCGGAAGAACTTCAATGGTTGATGGGACCTTCATCAGATTGCCAATGCAATCTTTCCACATTCTTAGTGTTCTCTTCACCCACGATCTCTCGCCCACTGCAGTCTCTAATGAAGATGTACACGTCAGATTCTTCTGCTCCTGAGCCATTTGCTTGGCGATTCCAAGCTCATCGGCGGTTTTCGACCCTCCTTTTCTTTAGCTTTCCAAATCGCCCTGCAGGCCTTCTTCATTGTTGCTATGGAAACTTTGAGATTTTGCGTTTGGATATCTACATGTATACCTCACGTACGGACTCATCATGTTAAGTTTAATGGTTGTGGACAGCAAGATACTGCTACGGACTGCATGTACAATGTACAGCGACTTCGTGATTGGACTTCATGATAAACTTGTATCTTCAGTACCTTGAAGTATATTCTGTTGCTGAATTACTCGAAATCATGACTGCGAGATTGGTTGCAAGTCATGAAAACTACTACGCTATGTATTGAAGCGGACTTATTTCTCATCAACCGCTTGTTCACCTTCATCACACCACCACCAAATGATTGCAAATATCTCATTGAAAATTTCTAAGCATGAAATATATTTATGTAAAAAATCAATGGCATGAAATGAGCCGAGATTTGAGTAATTTGTCAAAATAGAAGCAATGAAATCAAGAATAGCCAAGCGGTATTTCAGGTGACTAAATTTGTCGAATGACAGTACGCACTATTCATTGGGAATTTATACGGGTTCGTTTCCCTTGAAGTGTCCCGACATCATTTCATTTTCTAATAACATAAACGATAACTTAAGAGCTCACATCGATGAAAATGAATTTACACACCCTAGCACATAGAAGTAGATAATAGTACACTAGAATGGAAGTTTGATATCCTATACATGTACAATGATTGCACATGGAAAAATCTATGGTTTGCAGATCTGCTTCGATCTAAAGCATTATATCATAGTCAAACTATTTGTCAAGTTAGTTGCGGGAGTTGCTGACAGGAAATTACAAAATTTTGTTGAAGGGAATTTTATGTGAGATGGTAGTACTGTTTCACATGAAATAGCCTACTATTCCGTTGGTTAATATACTGTGTCTATTTGTAGCAGTCACTGACAACCATTATCCAATTTTTCCATGATGGAATGCAAATTAAAAATTGGTTCACAGAGTCATAATTGAAAGTTGTCAGTATACCGGCTGTGAGAACATTTCAAGGATTCGCAGACAAAAAATCTAATTATTGGATAATTTCTCCTTTAAGCGGTTAAGAAACCTAGCGCTTTTCTGGAATAAACACATTGAAGGCCTCTTTACCTACAATCATCACTCAAATAAATGAAATGTCGCTGGAACTTTTCAATTTATCATTGAATGATACATGTGATACAGTGTGTGATGTTTTGGAAACTGATATTCGAAAGCATGTAAAGATTTTGAAAATTGTTCCAATATATATATTGATCAGGGTAGCCCTTTAAAGTAAAATGAATACTCTAAGATTTCTTGGCCTCTGATTTCAAGCTGGAGTAATGCATGTTTTGCAAATCGACATTATAAGTTGCATATGTTTCTGCTTATACTCTTGATGGATCATAGGAGCGATATTTCAAAAAGACGAACGTACAGAACGTTTTAAAGGATCTCCTTCTTTGGCATCCTGTCGCTGCATCATTTTGTAAATTCATAATTGCTTTTGTGTACATGGCCTTTAGACAAGGGGCAACTATCCAGATCACACATTGACTTCATGAATATAAATGCAAGCCAGAAAACAAGAAAGCCAACTTGCAAAATTTGCTTTTTGCCCCAACTAAGTTCCCCCGGCGTGTGCCATAATTTTCATGCAATTTCCATTCTAGGACTTTCTATGGAATTGTTAATTTCTATGCCCTAGCATGTGTACGCAATCTAATTGAGCAAAGGACAAATATAGTAAACAAATCATACAGTACACAGTCCGAATGACAAACACTCGTATGAAAGGAAATGACATTTAATTATAGCAATGCGAAATGCAAGAGATTTTGGCTTAAATGCAGCCATCAGTGCAGTAGACTCTTCTGTAGAGTCAGTATCCGAGATGCTCATAAACCGTAATTTGAACTGCAGACAAATAATTCAAGAATCGTAATCAGAGATCGAATTAAAAAAACAGTGCATATATCTATCACTTCAATAACTTCATTTTATGTGAAGCTGTTATCGTATTTCCTGATAGCACTGAGCATTCTTCATTTAGAAAAGCGCATGTCAGCGTCATTGTTTCACGAATACACTTTATGCGGGTGATCTCCTCTTAAATCTTGTGAATATATTAACTAATTCAACGACATGATTTACATGAAAGGAATTTACTGTTTCATTCGGTCACTGGTCGAATCAAAGAGCAGTAATATTAATGTAGGAGCGTCAATTATTGACTTACTTTCACAACCTTATTTGGTAATGCAATTGAGTAGAAATTACAAAAAAGTTATAACGCCAATGTTTATTGATACATTCTTCCGTGCAGGAAGTTTGCATTTATTCATTTATTTGTTGTAAAGACTCCAGTGGAGTCACAAAAAATGAACATAGAACTTGGACATCAAGTAAAAGTCAAACATGGAAAGCAAGAAGGAAATGACTAAATCAATAAATTACATTCCAAAGTAGTAAGGCCAATCCATTTTTGAAGACAGAAACATTCACAGCGCCAACACAGAAAAGTGTCCGGGCATTCCAAAATGGAATCACTCGTCGCGTCGCTTCTTTGGCAGCTATAGTTAAATGATGCTGCTTTGAAATGCAATGAAAGGAAGGTTTAACGTCACATCTCTTTTTCCGGAGCCTTTTACGGTTGTGAGATGATTAGACTCCGTACCGACTTCTAGTGACTTCCTCTCGACTATAACGTCAAAGCAATCTACTAACAACCATCCCCCCCACAGCCACCCAACTAGATAATCAATAACAAGACGAAACGCATTTACAAATAGGTGCCGCCTGATTTTGCCCCGACCATTCCTATTTTTCATGCATTCACTTGCATGGAAAGTTCTAGAATTGGTCAGTGGAAACTGCAAATTTAAGACCTTCTTCCTCATACTTCGAGAAGAAATCAAAGAGAAGCTAGGCGAAAAACTCCAGACAACAAATCAGAACAGTGGAGACTTTCCTTCGATAACTTGGTCTGACAGTTTTTCTTCAGAGTATGACCCCAGCATCCATCGGCTTTGTTCTAGCTGGAATAATTTTCGTTAAATAATAAGCCGAAGTAAGGGAAAATGTAGTTAAACAATCATTGAAGAATCATAAGTCAAGTTAAACACAGAATCATTGAAGGTAGGAAACAATCGAATAAAAGCAATGCACTTCACATATCTTGACTGAATGTATTCTTTAAGTGTCTTATTTTGTTCACTATTAGAGAAAGCGTCTGTGATTATGAAAACCATTTCAGAAAAAAATATTGCCATTTGAAGCGGTAAGCAAGCAAGTCAATAAATCGTCTTTTTTTCAAATGGAAGGCAAACTAATTGATCGTTTCTTATCTTGACATAACAGAACGAAATGGAAAAACGATTCATTCCGAAGCTTTTACCCCATGCTTACTGTTTATCCATTAACAATATCTTTCACAGATATTTTTTCCTCTATTTCTATTTCGATTAGCCAATATCGAGCAAAATTTCTCAATAGAAGAGGTCACACAAATATTTAAATTATAACCATATAGTCCGATTGGAAGATTTCGTGAAGCTAGCACGAAGCAGTACATTGACCTCAAAGAGTTCAATAATACAGGAAATAAAAAAATGATTAATTGAAGTTTTATTGACACACGAGAGAATAAAATATTCGATAAAAATGGAAATGAAGTATTTACTTACTTTCAGTGGAATCGGGTTGGTAAACAGAATGTGACCAACAACAGTTTTGGTATGGTTTTTGACAAAATTCTCCGTGACACACGCAATGGGACGCCATTCACTCACAAATTTATTCCCTATCTGAAAAAAAAGATATTCCATAGCTAGAGTATATGCCGTGAGAATTCCTGATGAACAGAATTTTAAACATGGCAAGTAGTCCAATAAAGTTTCCATGAAGAACAAATACTACGTGTATGACACAAATTTTTTGCGACTGACAGTCTCAGGACTTTTTCTCGGTGATCATTGTCGAAGAAGAAAGAGAAACTCCAAGGCTCTAGCAAGAGATAGTAAACAAAATGCAATATGCTAATTGCATCAGCTCTCAAATTGAGCCTGACATCTGATTGACTTTATTTTTGAATTTTGATTGACTTCATTTCATCATGAACATTTCATCTGTCCGTGTCATTGACTGAATTTTGTAATATTTCAACATTTCATGATCGAGCACGGGTGAAAATCAGTTCAACGATTGTCTTAGATGTAAATAACAGTAATAACATACTTTATTTGCTCTACTTTAACATTCGGTGAACGCTAACATGAAATAAGAAATACACAAACCGTCCATAAAATCCGACAAATCGAGAAATAAGCGTGATAAAAGAGAAACAGCAAGAGGTTACAGATGCCATACAAATGCTATTGTATTCCATTTTAATAGATATCGAATTATGACATAAATTTTGTTAATGTCAGAAATATTAGGATAGAACTTAACATTTTTTCATAGGTATGCAGATGTATAGCTAAAGCGCGAGTAATGAACACGTGATGCACGTGAATCTGAGGTCACTATGATCATGACCGACTGTTCATATAATTGTTGATGTGAGAAATCTGATACAAACCTACTTGGCAACTTGATGTTCGTCGCCCATGGTCATACGAGCAAAGAGTGAAGTATGAAAAGTTTCATGTGAATTCAAATGCAAATAAATAACTTTTTCATGTCGTGACTGTAAAAATTGAGCACAGTATCATAATCCCAGGCATAGAATAAACATTTCCAGGAACATTGACTTTTTGACCATGGGGCCTGCAAGTTACAGCCCTACAGTGCCAGCTTGTGCACATACCGTCTTTCACAGAGGGACCCAGGAAGACGGAGTTTCAGAGCAGACACCAAAGGGATTTCGATAAGCTGCTTACAGCATTAAGCAAAGAAAAGGACAATGAAAATGACAAATTAGACTTCATCACGTTGCTGTCCAGAGGAATTCAACAGTTGTTCTTCGATAGCTATGGTTGCTATCCTATCCGATCAGTGGGTACTTAATGTTGTCTTGAAGATGACGCTCGAACAGACGTTCAATTCCTTTATCAGACACATACTGTATGTTTTCCACGACATCATGCATTAGAATCAGCAACTTCCCAACTCAGTTAAACCCCCAGGGGTGGCTGTCCAATCTAGGTACCCTGTAGAAGCTCATTTCAAAGCTGCTCCAAGACCGAAAGATAATGTCTACTTGGTTTTGTTGTTCCTTAATGTTGAAGGACTCATCAATACTTCCCGGTCATCATCGGTTAGAAAAATAGTTCGGAAGACTATTTTTTAAAATGAAAATGAACGTAAATGAGTCCTATATAAGAACGCATGGTGATGCTGGGATCGCGGTAATGCACTGGGAAGGAGATGAGCCAGCAAATGGTTTGGGGAGTCACTGATTTTGTAAAACAGTCGTCAAAATGGATATTTTCGTGTTTGACATACCATTTGGCAACTACTGACAGGAGTCATAGGCGAATATCTTCATTCTTGCGCGATCTTGCAATACCGCCAGTCATTCATCTTGTCATCCTCATGTCAGCACTCGCCATTCATTCAATGTCGCGGCGTCTAACAGGCCAGGTGTCGCTACCATACAATAGCCACGCGCTAAAATCGTCCCCTTTGGTCTTGAGAGATTGCACTCGAGAGGTTAAGAAGGGCGTCAGGTCTCTGAACACATCCCAGACGCACTTCACTCTCGCAACCACCGCTACCTCAGTCCTTCCATCGCCACTGATGACATCTCCCAGGTAGCAAAGCTGTTCCACAACCTCAAACATTTCATCATGCCAGTACCACATCGTTGTGACCAATCTCAACAAGGTTCTGCATCTCACCTTTGCAGCGCTTCCATGCGAAAGACGCACTTGCTTCAGCGAGGCTTCCTTTACCACAGCATTTCTTCCGCATGCATGGTTTGCATAAAGTGCAACGCATCGAGTTGCTACCGACGCCTTGACGGCGGATCTTTTGCTGATAACCCTCTCATCTTTATACATTAATTGCATTATTCTTTCTCAGGATTCAGCTTCAATTTTACAACATGCTTTCTCAAGCCGCTTAGTTTATTTATGATCATCATCAATTTTATGTTAATTTATAAAAATTCGATGCTTTCCAAGTTTATGAATCCAATTCCAAGTTTTTCTAAGTTTATAAATTGAATTCCAGGTTTTCCAGGACTATTCAACGAATTCCAGATTATCAAAGTGCTTTCCCAGGTTCTCACGTTTTCCAGGATATTTCACCAAATTCCAGGTTTCAAGAAGCTTGCCGGTTCAAATCACGAAATTGCAGGTTTTCCAGGTTGCGGACACCTACATCGATGGTGAAGTCGTCACTTAGTTTCACCAATATATCCAGCCGATTTTTCAATACACCTCCAGCCGACTTAATGTCGTTGTGAACAATTCTTTTTTGAACATCTATTTTCAAAACCTTCAGCATGTATTTGAGTTGCCGTCAGCATGGATAGCCTCCGCATGCTCCTTAAGTTTGGTAACGATGGAGAACATCAAAATCAGAGGTTAATACCCAGGAGCCCTCCAGGTTTTCAAAACTCAAAATCATTCAGGTAAAATCGGGTGAACTGTCAACTCAACGTAGGTTCATCAAATTCAAAACTGTTACAACTACTTTTCAATAACTAAGTCTCAAATTAACATACTTGTTCATGAAGTGTAAGTTGAACAGCGGTTTCATGACCATTTTTGTAAAATTTGCAACCGGCCAACATAACACCATCTCGAGCTACCATAAAAAGTAGACGATCTCGACACACTTTCGTACACCGATGGTCCAACTTAGCCACAACTCGAAATCGGCAGCGAGTTGTGTGAAGTGAAGGGCCAGAAATTTTCTCCGATCCATTTTGAGTGCGACAGCTACTTCCAGTTCCAACTGTTCCCGCATGGATAAAGTTTCCATCAAATTGCATCTACAAAATTAGATAAAATTAACCACAATTCGCAGTGGAATTCAATGTCTTACGAAAATAGTTCAATTTTAGCTGAAACTATTAATCATTTTTTTATTTGGAAACAATTCATTCAACAATGTACTGAAAATGTGAAAGTACTGACATTTCCAAAGTACAATAGAATATCAGAGGTTTGTCCACTGTTATGACAAACCAGTATATGTGGAAATATAGGGTTTCAACATCATGTGGCAACATCTTGACATTGAAAAACTAATGTGCAGTGTTCAAAAGTAGCTGTGCACTTGATTACTGGATTTTAAAATCACAACAAATAGCACTTTACAAACAATAACGACAGGTAAAGGAAGATACTTGCGACTACCATAAAATAGCAAGTCTAGAAAAGCTGGTGGTAATGTCTTCATTTTCACGGGTGAGAAGATTAATTCGCTTTATGTCCATGGACGGTCCGATCAGCTGCTGTTGCGCTATGTTCCGAATATGCTCAGCAATGTGCTGATGCAGCTTTTACAGGTAGCAAGGCTTCTCTTTGTACATTTTCATTTGGTGCTCATAATAAAGTCAGACGCACTCATGGTCGGGAGACTCGTAGGCCGCTTTCCGGCAGTGATGAGCCGCTGTGGGGCACATCATTCACACGTTTCAAAGAAACCTATGCAGTTGTGGTGGTACTCCTTCTTGTTAGAGGTAGTCGCACTATTGTTCTTGTCTACTCATTTCTTTAAAGTTCAGAAAAGGAAGAATCAATCTCTCTCACTATTAGCCTGATAGCTGATGCCTGACTTCATCCAGAGAATTAATTAAGAAACATTTGTTCAAAGCATCATACTATTCAAGATACTGTCTAAACTGGCTTGAATGGAACAAATTTTTCTCAGTCAGCCTCCCTCAAGGTTTTATAAGGATAGGGCTGATTGTCCAAGTATTGCATCGACCAGCACGGGCCGATCCAATGTTGCCTTCTTGGGCAAGCGCCGAGGATGGCATTTACTTTTCCACGCGCAGTGCTTGACACTTGACTGTTCTGCCGGATCTGTTTTGCGTCACGAACAACGAAACAATCTAGTATCACGTTGATTCGTCATCAGATTTCTGATTGTATTCCTGAGAAAGAGATCTCGATCAGGAAAAGCTTCTTCAAAACATTTTCTTCATTGTACTTTTATTGCATAGAAAAGTTTGGATGACGAGGTATTTCCTCGCTTAGACAATCAAAGCGATTTTAAGACAAGTAACCTGTCAATTGATAAATTTATCAAATATCAACAGATGTAACCACCACGAGACATGTTTCAGCCTGTTGGGCCTCATCAGTCGTGGGTAGGTTTGAGCCAGCGACGTTGGAGCTAGAGGATGTGCAATCATACCCTCTAACCACAAGGCCACCGGACCATCTGTTGAGAGCGAATTGGCCAGGAAGGCACTGCTTAAACGCAGGCACATGGAGGGCGGACTGCATTCTGCAATCAGTTAATACTGCTTGTGGTTAGAGGGTGTGCTTGCACGTCCTCTATCTCCAACGTCGCTGGTTCAAACATACCCACGACTGATGAGGGCCAAACAGGCCGAAACATGTCTCGTGGTGGTTACATCTGTTGAGATTTGATATATTGACAAAGCGATTTTATTAAGGAAGTGACTTGATGAGAAAGCGGTGCATTGTCTCCGAATTTCTTGTGGATATTATCAAAATCCAGTCGCTCGATCGATACTTGTCTAGTGGAAAAACGTGCAGAAGAGTAGCAAATGCAAGACAACAGGCAGAAATGTAACCATAGATGATTATTTGTGTGCGTGTGGCAGTGCTGATATAAATACAAAAAGGTATACAGTTACTTTTTGAGCATTCTGTATTACTACATGTTTTCGTAGTACAAATTTCTACAAATTTCGTAGTACACTTGAGAAGGACATACTGGCTAACCGGGTCCAGGTGGATGATTTGCTTATTCATATTTTCACACATCGACCGATCTATTTCACTTTATTAAACCTATTAAAGATTAAACAAAAGGCTATCTAGCTACTTTCCTGATTGTGCATGTGATACACGTAAAGTCAAGGACGAAGAACAGCTGTGAAGAAATTCATTTATGAACAAAATCTGTGTCACGTTGTGAGATAAAATCGACCTTGTCATGCAAGTAATCAGTATGAAGCAGATTTACATTTATGTGATTAAAAGAACTATGATATTCGTCGGAAGGAACATTCTTCGATCCTATGAAAGTAGTTATCTTATCTCCTCATCGCTAAAGAGTTTTGATCAAATCAAGAAATGCGCGAGACAAAAACCTGATCACCACTGTCAGCTATTAAGAAATACGGCAAACTAATGTCAATTTACAAAGGTTAACTTCTGAAAACATAAAGGAGAATGAAAGCACTTTTGTTAAAGTAGGAAAAAATCTCAACTATCATTTAACAATAATGTTATTTGACTTTCACATTGGTTAAATACTACATCAAATTCAGTTAATGCATTTGTTCAATGATGTTATTACAATGTACAGAACCCAAGATACAATTAATTACATTGAAAATAGAAAATTCTTTATAGCATACTTTGTGGAGAAGAGACGGAGGTGCTTCCATCATTAACCAATTATTTGATTTGTCAGTCAGGATTAGTGAAGAACAAAATAATTAAGATATACAACGCTTCTTATTCACATGATAATTTCATTTCTCGTGTGTAGCGGAGCAAACTGTAGAGCCCAAATAGAGGTCTAAAGTGTTTATAAACAAATCTGACTGATATTTGATGAGTTGAAAGATATTCAAGCAAATAAAACAGAATTAGACGAGAGAGAATAATTGATGGATGAAATTGTCCTTTTGATCTCAGTGCAAACTTGTCACATATTTTTGACATGATCAAAGCTTCTTTCATTAAACAATATCAACAAAAAAGGGTTCTCATCATCATAAAAAGGACTTGATATGAAGCTGCCTCAGATATGAAATTAATTGTTTGCTTCTCATGTCCTCATCGATATGCGGAATCTCATCAAACCGATGGCATAAATCTCCTCCTCATTCAAAGTAGGCTACTTATCGCTTCACATTACTTTTTTTAGATTACAGAGTGAGACTTTGAACAAAATCACTCTTTGAACATTGCTGGATTTTCAATCTCGGGCATTTGACCCTTCAATTCCGGGATCATCGCATTCTCGATATTCAACGAATGTGCTTATTCCTCTACTGGCAGATCAATACAACGGCGCATTTATTTCAATAGCACTGAAACAGGACTTTCAATTATTTATGGTAAAGATAAACAGCTAATATTGCAACAAGCGTCATATTTCTCAGACCGGCTAGTACAGTCATCCTAGCGTTCATTGAGCATGTCAGTTCCGTCAGGAGGAAGCCCAGTTTAATGCTCGACGCTGATACTTGCTACCCACTCAATCGCTAGTCAGCTGTGTATTTCTGGAGTTCAGATTCCAATTCACCCCAAGTAGTAGTGAGAGGTCGCCTCATGTATGAAGAAAATTCCAACGGGCAGGAGGTGACCGCGAACATCTGCGGCTTTCAAAATGTTTTCAGTTTGACTTCTCTCTTGGACCACACAAATATCTTGATTTCTTCTGCATTTTTTCTAAATTGAGTGCTTTTTAACTAATTTGGCATTTCTCCCGATGCAGTTATCACTGACTGCTACGCTTGTTGGAGAACTGCAGTTTTTTCTTCTATAATTCCTTTCTGACGTTCAAACCGCGGCAATACTGAAAGGCTCAGCATCATCATGTCATTTGCCCTTAGAACTTGATTTTCTCCTCTAGTCATCAACCCAGCTTAGTCGATAAACTACCGCCATAGGAAGTCAAAGGGTGCTTCGGTCCATTTTGCACATCGTCGTATCAAGGGGTTCTTATGGCAAAAAATAAGCTGTTCAATTTTTAATGACTTACAAGATTCGTATGCATTCAAATATCCGTGTAGGGAATTTTACAATGTACAAATAGAAGAACATACTTACTACATACTGTGTATACTATCGCTGTGTATAATGTGAATAATAGTCTTACAAGAAAGTAAGCTTTATATGATATTATACGGCAGATTTATCAAGAAATATAGGAATATCTCGACAAGGCCGAGAGAACGAGGACAACTATCGATTTTGGGCCAAGTAGATTTGAAATGACAATCATTTCCTTTTCATGCGGTTTTCTGTTTCAAGCACGTTCCGAACATTGAAAAATAGTCTCTGCTATGAGGTCGCAAATTCTCGACATAAAAATTAACGATGCTCTTCTCTAGTGTAAGACAACCAAAATGATCGACTTATTTATCACATTAGAAGTGCACTCCTGCCACATCGAGAACTTTTATCAAAATATTTCACCAGATAAAAACAGCTTGCTATCCGCTTTATCAAGCTTCATCATAATTTCACACCAATGTAATCGGTGGAGAAGGCGAAGGAAAAAGGATTCAACGCGAATTTCTCAATCCCGACACCCTCAAATTTTAAAAGATTAGAAAGATGTTTTTACATTGCATAACTTGAAGATGGAGACATAACCCCGAAATATTGTTCTAACAAAACATTCCAGCAAGCAGTTTTATTTAACAATCACCAGCAAGTCTTGCAAACAATTTATATTTCAATTGAGCACGTTCAAATGCATTAGATTCACATCCTTTTTTTTGAAAAGGTGCGGAACTCCTTCAGGACCTTTAGAATTTGCTGTCAATTGGTGATCATTTAGATTCTTTATTTTCTTTTATAGGCAAGGTTGATGGCTTTGGTAAGATGTCAAGTGGAGATTGAGCGACAAGAGACACACATTGAATGACATATTTACAGTGTTTTTTGAATATTTTTCTCAAGGATTTGTCCATTAGAAACAGGAAATTCGGCGGAACTCTCTTTCCACTGTCCACGTTACGTATTCTTTGCTTGCTGGCCGTGAGTCAAGTTTGAAAAACTCAAAATTGAGGAACGCTTTATGTTTCGCACAAAATCAAGCGCATTCATTAATATATTTTTTAGCATAATATTCCAAAATATAATATTTCCGAATGTAATGTCTATGTACAACATACGCCGTAATAAAAATGCGTCGAAGAGATCATCAGAAATCCGCGCATGTTAAGAAACTTTGCTTCGCATTTGTTCTCGCACCTTGAGTCAAAATAATTTACGGCCAACAGGTAAAAGCTGCTTCGACGAATAATTGAAAAATAACATTTATGCAATCAGATCTGTCCGTTGCGTAGAAGTGCTCATTTTAAATAAGGTCCGCTATAGTACAATGACCGCTCAGCATGTCAGGGGATTTTCATCCCCTGCACTCCTTGTGACCAGCGTATCCAATTGCTGAGCGGAAAATTTCCGAGCTGCGCAGACGATTATTGAATTCCGCGCATCCATGCAGCATTGGAAACACTGCTTGCGTCTGCGCTTAGCAGACCGATCAAAAGCAAACAATACTAATGAGATGAATGATGATTTAATATTGGAGATATACATATAAAGCTACCATATACATGTATATTTCACATATTTTCAAAATTCAGCATTTCCGAAGATTTCCTTGAATTCCACACATTCTATATATTCCAGTTATTCCAGTGGCTTATAAATTTTCTAAAAGTTCTGTCTTTAACAGCAAAAATTGAACTTATTTGCTCTTGATGAAAGAAAGAGTGAGTAAATATAAGTAAAAACAGGAAGAATGCAAATTATTAACATTGCTGAATGTTTGACATGAAATTAGATTAAGGAGGAACTCTACTTCAAATCATGTCTTCCTCTTACAGTTTCTTGACTACTTTTCTATTTATAGTTAAGGCATCCACTAAAACATCCATCTTGCATCTCATGCATTCGATAAGAATCGTTCCGAATGGTATTGAAGGGCATTTGAGGATAGTGGTGAAGCGGCCAGCACTCAAAAAAGCAGGTAATAAATAATAGTTTGAGATCCATTCGGGAATAATCTGTTTTGCTTTATGATATAGAATATCTATCGAATAATTCACTTTATATGTGCGATTCCATTCCCACAAATGTTCTTGTCATGCAACGCATCACTGTATAAAAAGACGACACATTCTTCCGCAAGATAAAAGCAGATGGCAAAACAATAAAATACTTCCGATGATGCTCATACACAGATGAAATAAATTCAACATTTACAAAGCGACAGAAAGGAATTCAGCAGCTAAAATCAATTAATTCTGGCATGGAGCAAATATCATCCGCTCATTTAATTCAAATTTACTTGTATGTGAAAATAATGAAGGACATTCTAATAGACAGTCGTTGAGAATATTGAGACAAACTTAAGGAGTAGTATCTAGAGGTTCAGAGATTAGCAGTATTGACAAAACATCAATGTCTGTGACAATGTGAACATAATGGTTTACAATTATCAGCTAAGAACGAAGCATTTTGAGGAACTTCTTTCATGCCTTCTGAATTGAATTTCAGTGTTATCTGAACTTCACAGCTGTACATGGGCAATAGCTAAAAATTCTATAAAATCGATTTCAAATAATCTCAATTGCTGTCACAAAATACAATATTTTAGAAATGAAGCTCAGCTACTGCCGAGGAGTGACGATAAGAAAAATAAAAAGTCTCCAAATACAAAGATTGTATAATTTGCCAAGCACTCCTACTTTGACGGTGTGCCTAGACGTTGCTGACATGGCTACATTTCGCTGAAGAGTTGTGAAACATTCATCCCTTAAGTTTCTCAGCTGACTTCCTACAACATAACTCAATGCTACGAGTAGAAGCAATGCTGATCACGCTTAATCGATTAAAAATTAATTTTGCTGCTTAACAGTGTGACATAAAAAGAAGGCTCAAATGATAGACAAAAAGTCTCCAGAAGTTGTGTCTTCAAAAATAAATGATGTTTTACTTAATGTCCCTGTGTAGTTTTAATTCAAATTAGATTTTAGTCCAATTGGGAGCTTGATAGAACTTCCTTTCACATTTTACACATCATTCCATTTTGTGATTTTATTTCAATATTCATTTTTAGATATAACGACATTTTGAATAATCGATCATGGCTATTATGAATCATTCCGTAATTAAAACCATCAGCTATGATAAACATAGTCCGGCAGGCAGGACGAGTTTCTGCAGGGAACGAGGCAGAAAGTGAGACTTTCACAGAATGATGTGCACCCTATGCCTACTTCGAATCGGCACGTCTGCCGAGTTCTAGTGAGTTCCTCTTCTTGTCAGACAGGATCAAAGAAAAACACATGTAAATCCAATGGGACGGAAATTGCAGTTTTTGGCTAAAATGAAATTTTCTATGTTTTCTCTGATTAAACAAAAAGTACTAAGCCGACAGTCATGATTTTTGGTAGGGAATGTCTTCAGGTCATTTCCTTTCATGCTCATGCACCCTTGTCTATAAAGCTAAACACATGTAGATTTGGCGAGCCTCTTACTGTCGGCAAACACAAACATTTTGAGCAACTTTATCCACATTGTTGATCAGAAGCATGATAACAGCACATGCATATCATAGGAAATGACCTGAATACATTCCATGCCAAAAATCATGACTATGGGCTCAGTATTTTTCATTTAATCAGAGGAAACAAAGAAAATTTCCTTTTAACCAAAAACTGCAATCTCCGTCCCATTGGATTTACATGTGTTTTTCTTTGATCCTGTCTGATAAGAAGAGGAACTCACTAGAACTCGGCAGACGAACCCATTCGTAGTAGACATAGGATGTAAATCATTTCGTGAAAGTCTCATTTCCGGCCACGTTCCCTGCAGAAACTCGTTCTAGCTGCCGGACTATATACTACTAAGTGAAGTGTCGTTTCGATGTGGAAGAAGTCAAACAAAGAGCAACGAAGAAACAATGAATTCCATGTTAAGGCTGTGAAATTGAATAGATTTAAATTAAGATATTAGTTTCCATGTATAATCTTAGTAATGGTGTGTTGCATTAAATAGGCATCGGAATAATATTTAAGACAATTCAATAATTCAAATTCCAATAGCTGGCAGCAGTGCTATCACAACTCATTGACGTAATTATCAAATAATGATGACGCTCGAAATCACATGTACATTCCATTAAAAGCCAACAATAGAACGTTGTACTATAAAACATGCACGTCATGCATAGAATGAGACATGTGAAAGTTGAGAATAAAGATTCTGCCAGGGTTTTTTTCACTCTAACAGAAACGTAAAATGCACAAGACAACATGGTGCAGTCTAATTCATCCCTTGTTCATTGTTTTTTAATTTTGTTGAACGCTACAGCTCTACGTCAGTGGTGACCGCCGCATATTGTCTCACGCTTTAGCAGTCAAGTAGCGCTTCAATGGAGATAGTTGTTTGCTAATGTGACAAACAGGTCCTTGAAATTGCAAGTTTTGAGTCAAGCCACCAACAAAAACTCTGACCAACGTCGGATCAAACTCCGAGGTCGCCTGCTCCAGTACCAATGCATTTTCTTCGGATGCACTTACTACCGATTTCCAAAGACATAATACATTCTGGGGACACACGAACAAGTATACTCAACAGCAAACAAGCAGCCACGCACTTAAGGAGATCACAAAGAATCAAATGATCAGGGTGAGAAATATTTTCTGAAAGATCACAAATAGAAATTTAAAAAAGAAATAGATAAGATTCCATCTCGCAAATGTCGCCTACATAACTGAATCATGAATTGAGGCAAATTTGGTCTAAAAATGTGCAGACATGAAAGAATTTTGAAGGAGGGGGAAGTTTGCCCAACCTAGTTCACGGATGATATTTTGAGAAAACAAACATCTGATTCTACTTCCGAAAGCTCTTGAAAGATAAAAATGACACATCTGCGACGTCAAGCGGAAATAGCTATTTCAAAAAGATGCTCAAATAGAAGCTTGATAACGAACTATGAACATTTTCTTATGATGTTTGCATCCTATTTGAAAAGCATCAATAAAAATTAGACATTCGATGAAAACTTTGAAGCGTTTTTTGTACTTCGCGTACCATGTGCACTATATATCCGATTTTTACTAAGAATGTACTTTGTGCACATGATACATTGAAACTGATGTCCAACTGATATTGTAGAACAGGCCTTTTTATCGATGAAAATTTGAAGAGATATTTTTGTATATACGATGATTTATTTTAGGGATAAGTTTGAAAAGATACTCGCAGAATATGAGAATGCAGAAAAGATTATATTTCGGATCTAGCAGTGCCAAAATAAACATGAAATCGTGTCAGATGTCGATGGAAACGACGCATCTCCGTCATGCACTTCTATATTCTGCGTAATATCAATTAAAAACGTGCAAAATCGACTAAATTCAAAACTTTTATCTGAAATGCATCTAGTCCTATCGAGAGGCTCAGTGATAAGGGAACCTTTCAAATTCATTTCAGAAAGCTAACAATGTTGACTCAAAAATTGCTATATTATTCTCACCTTATTTTGAAGAGTTGCTTCAATCTCTAATTCCTTCATTAATGTCAAAAGGAAGTGTCCAATTCGATCTGATAACAATTTTTCTATCGAATCAATCTGAAACGGAGACCAATGGATGATTTATACGGAAGCTTCTCGTGAGGATGCAGTATTAAACTTACCTTTGGTAGAGGAGATTTTAGAGGTATTGCCAATAACTGAATCAGAATGTGAATGACCTCCTTCGCAGATGACGCTCTTATTTCGCTTCCTTCAATCTACAATGAATAAAGTTTTGCGACCAGTAGAAATGAAGATTCAAATTTCTTTGCCGAATTTCAACCAATGCTGCCACAGTGAGACATGCGAGCATGTTGGACCCACAGAGATAAATTGATTTGTCTGCGTTGTTTGGTATAGAGATGACATTTTTAATACTGATTGTCACGCTTAGAACTAGTCCCTTAGGACAAGAAGATCGATTTTCCATTGAAGGTAATGCAAATTGAAGTCTGAATTCTGACGAACTAGATCATTGACGCCGCATTGAATGTTCACAGTCAGTAAATTTAGATCGTCAGGAGTTGAATGATGAATAAAATTTCCGTTATTTCTATTGATCTGGTAAAGAAAACTTTGATATAATTTTTTGTCTATAGGTTGAAATTATTGAAATAACATTATTTTTTCAGTCTTTCTGCGCATAAAAATTGATGTAATTAGTCAAAATATATTTTGCCGATCTGGACATCTTGAGCAAAATCTTTTGGAAATCAAATGCTACATCATTTGAAATCACTCCACAAAATTACAAACTATCATTGTCATTATCGATATCTAACAAATATATACATATACCACAGCTCATTGATTGTCGCAGTTCCATAGTTCATTAACTAAGGAAAATCTATAAAAAAAGAAAAGAATAATATTTCCATTTGACGAATTTATTACCGAGAAACATTGACTCAAAGATACGTACTGATCACTTGGCAGATGTTCAGACTTCAATGTGAAAACGGTATCTCGTGTGTTCCCTAATACGACTTTCTTCACGCAGTGCGCGCGCTTGGCCAATCACTTAAGCCAAAGGGAGACACATATCTCTCTCTCTCCCTCTACCATGCCATACAATGGCTGAGTTAGAAACGCGTCACCTGTAGAGTGACAGCGACAGTCGAATCCATCTCTGTGACTGGACCTCATCAGTCATGAGCAGGTTTGAAGTCTTTTGCTACATAATCCCCTGCATGATCCGCCACCAACCATTGAATCAACTATCAGTTTAGTAGTTTTATGCGTCAATATCAAGGACGACTGAGAAAGAATGATTACTTGACGGAGTACCTCCTAGGAGGTATTTTTCTTGCTTCTTGTTAAACGATTCGCAAGTGCACCAGACCATATTTATAAATAAACTAGTTTTTGTATTCTATTTATAATCAGACATATAAAAAGCAATCGATTTATATTGTTTCAATTTTAGACAAATGTAGATTTCAAGTTTGTCTCATAAGATAGTTGAAACACAGTGCTGAAAAGTCAACAAAAATACTGCTGAAAAATTCAGCAAAATGAATATGATTTTATAATTTCTAATTTGGCTAAGGAAATTTCTCTAACTGCCATACTTCTAACTAATGAATTAGCCGAAAGCTTTTACCTCCTTTATCTGAATATTCCAAAGCATATTGATATTTTCAAGTATCTATTAGATAGGGGTCTGTCAACTAAGGTCATGCGAAGCGAATCATGTCACTCAGGCAAACCTTTAATTAACATTTTAATTAATCCTAGCTCGTATGACTCAAGATCGAATAAAAGGATCATATTTACATTACATGTATCTATCATAAACATCATTAATGGTGACAATTCGAAAGAATAAAATCTGCCTCATTCACGACTTAACATCATGTTGAAAACTAAAGCTGGTTTAAACATCGAGGTATTTATCAACATAAAAATTCAATTTGTGCTACATTTAGAATCATTATTTAAACGTGAGGACATATCAAATAGCATAAAATATACTAAACTGCTAATTTTGAATTCGTTGACAGTCACGTAAATAAGCTTATCTATAAACACCATAATGAATATTCATCAGCTGATTTCGTTATAACAAAGTGTATTTGTTAACTCTTTCACCCCGGAGTTAAATATTAAGTTTGGACGGACTTATTTTTTGCAAAATACGAAAATAAAGTTCTGGTGATTACTCTGTAAGTCGCATCAAAACTTAACTAAATATGAAAATACCGAAGTATTGCAGGATAATTGCGGATATATTTACAACTTTTATCATATCCTCAATCAGCAGTGTTTTATGTTGTTTCAATGGATTTTTTCTTTGGCAATCGTCCAGATAAAGTGTGCAAAATGTATAAGTTCACCTCTGATATTTCTAGACGCCAAAAAAACACTCGCTTCCACCATTTATATGTTTTCCTTTCGTATTGATTGTAGTAACCTATCATTTGGTCAGCTAAATCGCAACCATTCATGGAAGTGTTGTAGTCATTTACTACCGCTGGCATTTGTACCGCTTCTCTCATGCGGTCTAGCCATCTCTAGAGTGCGACCAATAATGAATAACTTGAAGTCGAGTAGAGTCCTTCTATTCATTTGCAGAGAGTAAAGCGCGCGGATGAATGTAACTTGTGTGAACGACCGCCAGCGTACAATAGACGGTGATAATCAATATTACAAACAGCTTGGAGTTCTTTTCTGTTCATTCGATGATGATCCCGAACCACCGGGAGAGTCTTAAGGCAACAAAATTTCGAAGCCGCTGTGAGCGGCTTTCCGTCTATTTGTAAAATTTTGCGAGCCGCTGTCAGCGGCTCGTCGGGGTGAAAGAGTTAAAGGAGAAATGGATACACATAACTCAAGAGAAAGAAATCGTCAACATTATTTTTCATAATTGGACTGTCCTTACTACTGTCTTTCTTTAATATACTGCGATTGCATAAGCGTGATGCGCATATATTGCCTCTGTAATATATGGAGGAACTGGACGTCGGCATGGGAGTACACCAAGGGTCAGCGCTTAGCCCCTTGCTGTTCATTACAGTGATGGAGGAAGCGTCCAAAGATTGTCGAGGATCCGGCCCATGGGAGTTGCTGTACGCCAATGATCTGGTTTTAACAGCTGCCTCCAAGCAAGAAGCCATTGATATGTTTTCAAGGTGGAAGGATGGTTTAGGGCGGCGTGGCTTGAAGATCAACGGGGCGAAGTCCAAGGTCATTGTAACTGGGAAGAGCAAAGAACGCACCAAGTCTGGAAAGTGGCCGTGCAGTTGTTGTGGCAGGGGAGTCGGAGCAAACTCGATCTTTTGTGTTTCCTGCAAATTGTGGTGTCACAAAAAGTGCTCCCGATTGCCATCATTTCAAGGAATAACAGGCTTCCGATGTCCGAAGTGCGCGGATGTTCCCAACTCGCCTGAGGATGATTCACTTAATGTTAATGGGATTGTCTACAAGAGGTCCACGATATTTGTTACCTCGGAGATGTCGTGGACTCAGAGGCAAGCGCAGAAGGAGCGGTTCGGACTCGCATCGCGGCTTCATGGACGAAATGGAGAGAATTGGCCAGTCTTCTTACCAACAAAGGCATCCCATTGAATTGTAGAGCCCATGTGTATGAGATGTGTGTAAGATCAGTTCTCATCTACGGCGCAGAAACGTGGCCCCTCAGCCTAAGGCTGGTTGAACTTCTGAGAAGTACTGACAGACGAATGCTGAGGTATATGGCAAAGGTCAGGTTGAAAGACAAAGTTACAAGTGAAGAAGTAGCGAGACGCTGTGGTTTACTCGAACTTCCAGTCCGCCTGCGGCAAAGACGTCTGCGCTGGTTTGGCCACGTAAGACGAGCCAATGGTGACGTCATCAATGAAGTCTACAACTTGTCAGTCGATGGTTGCCGTCCACCTGGAAGACCTAAGAAGACTTGGCAAGCCTGTATCCATGAAGATCTGGAGTCTCTGGAGGTGTCGGAAGACACTGCTCTAGATCGTTCGAGATGGAAACGGGTCATTGCATCTACGTCCAGCCCCGGAACCGGGAAGAAGAGACGCAAAACGAGGAAGTAAGAAGAAGTAAGTGTAATGAGTGATAAAAATCCGTGAAGCGTGTGAATTGACCAGCGCCGCCATAGTCACAGTTCATATTGACAGTTTGTTAATGTTATCCCAAAATTTAACTTAATTCCAAAATAATTTGACGGACGAAATTTTTCTCAGATTATTGCATTGAATCACAAGTTTAAGGTGGAACATCACAAACCTGAGCACGTAATTGCATGTGTCGCACAAGCAGAGGAAATCTTTTTGCCATTGAACCCTTTTCTTCAACTCCACCACCATCATCCAACAATGGACACGTGTCCAACATTCTGCCTTGACCTCCGCCTACAAAACTTTCTAGCACCGCAGCAAGAACTAAACTTGGTCCATGACCAGCTGCTGATGGCTGATTTCCGCTGTGCAACTGCATACGAGCAAGAACCTCGCAAAGATAGTCCCATTTCATGTTTGGAGTCGGTTGAAAGATGTAAAAGCAACGTTGGAAGAGGCGGAGGCATTCTTCAAGAAGCAAGCAGTCATCACCTGCATTGGTCGTAAGTGCATTCAAAACTTTAGTGTCCTGTAAAAGAAATAGATAAAGGATGACAACAATGGCTGAGATAGGAAAAATGATTTTAATGTGCACGTGGATGCAGTATTTTGGGGATTTTGTTGCTTAACATTTATTCACTAAGCAGGGTGGATAAAGTCAAGCCTACCGAAACGTTATGATATTCAAAAATCATAAAATCTTATATCTACTTCCAGTTACATAGGCCTACAGAGCGATTCGACCTCAGCAACATCTGATTATGAAGACAAATCCTTTGCCAGTGAACCATAGATCACTTGCAAAGCATGACGAAATACTTGATACACATATAATCTTATTACTAGCGACAGAAGCGTGCTATCATCTGATCTTAAAGTCTGGTTAAATTAACATTCTTGACAACAACAAAATTATTTGCAATAAAAGAATTGAACCGAAGATACGGCTAGATGAAACCGCAATTCCACGCGATCTTCAGTACGCGCTTATTAAGAAGATCGAATTAAGCAAATTGCGAAGTTCCAATGCCACTTGCGAATTGCAATCATTCACAAATCAGTCAAACACTGAGTGTTATCGCTCAGGTGTCAGTTGTGTCCATGTCAAAATGCGTGAAATAATTGAGTGATTTTACACCGGTTCTCAGAAAGCTCTAACGTAGATAATTTTTCCGCAGATCAGGACTGGAACCGGGGCTTTGGCGGCCGGAGTACTAAGAATCAGCCTGTCGCGACTGGGACGGCAGCCGGCATCTCTAACAGGCTAATTAAGACATAGATCGTCAGACATCATTTGGTCAATTTAGACGGTTGGACATCATTCAATTTCCAAATAGCAGACATAAATGACAGGATTCCCAGTTCTCTGGATAAGTAAGAGATTCAAATAAATGCACATTTATTCAATGTAATTGTTCGTACCACGATCACATATTCTGTGCGATGGAAAAGACTCAGTAATAATACGCGTGACAACTTATTTACCAATCAAATGAGTTAAAACTTATGCTATAATTTGTTGATAATAATTATAATGATAACAATAACTGTACTTTCAAAGTCAATCATATGAAAGTAAACTGATAGAATGGGATCAAATTTATGACCTTAACGGGCATTAAAAATGATGTGATAAGATGGACAACATAATTATTGATTGAGTGCTGATGCTATGAAATGTTTTGTTGCTGAAAGTCTATCATTGAGCTAATTTGAAAATGTGAGAGAATTCCGACGATTTGCGACGTCAATCATGAATTCTCTACCCCAAAGTTTAAATTCAGGTCTTTTGAGTTCCATCAGACATGCCATTCATTCGCGAATCCGCGGATTTCAGCGAGCTTAGCATGAAAAAGTTGGATTACAGACCATCATCAAAAGAAAATGATAAATAGCGCAAGGTAAAATAGCACACTGAGCAACTTAAGAAGTACATTTTGCCAACAAATGCGACTCAAATATCCAACAAGGTTCCCTACGGGAGAATCCCCTTGCTAGCTAGCTTGCCTCAAATGGGCGTTGAGATTGATGAAGTAGGCTATCTTGGCAAACAAACTTGACGGGAAGCGCCCCTCCAGCAACAAGCTCGAAGAGAAAGTCCCACTCGGCAACAAGCGTGAAGAGAAGGGTCCCTGCTAAACAAACTTTCACTGTCTAGCTGTAATCAAATGGGTTAAAGATGCATGTAGTGTAGGTATATCTATACATTCGCTTTCTGACATGTACTTACGCCACGTGTGACCCGTGTTAGAGATGGTTGGATGTTAGAGACGACACTAATCTAGTGCCTTGTATAACGTGGTACAACAGCGTTTCTTAACTCCACTTTATGACTTTTGCGGCACCGATAGGTTAGGATGTAAGGTACTGGAATCTTTAGGCTTTCAAACATCATGCATCAGTAAATAATTGCAACGTTTAATAACCAGCTCGCAACAGCTATGCCTTATAATATTCTAAAATAGATGTCCTCAACGATCAACACAGGTCTAATTAAATCGATTGGTCGGCCCGTGACATTTTCGTCAACATTTTTGGTCGGGGCCGGACCAGCTTTGGGCTCAATCAGGTAACGTTTCAGATGATTAAATGAGAAACAAATGGACACTTGGAAGGAATTTCAAGCAATTAGCAGAGGTAATTGATTTCCAGCACATCGTGAATGTCTCATGTAGGAGTTGTTTTTTATATATTCAAACCCGTGATTACACGTTGTGAAAACAATTATCAAAACGGTGTTCAAGTCAGCCGAATGACGCATAAGAAGACGCAGAAATACTGGAAGGAACGTAATGAAGTAGAAATTACATGTGTTAACTACACGGCCAAGGCTACAAAAGAAGCCTGTTCGACACGGGAATAATCGATAGCTGTGAAATGGAAATGTCATGTTGACTCTGTCTTGTCTCCTAAGTAGGTGGATCATTTCGTCTATACTCGTAGATTTCGAACAGAGCGTTTTGTTGCTTCTAGTCAGTGTAAAAAAATGGGGAAACACCAACCTCGTGATTTTTTATACAAGCATGAAACTTAACTTTATCAATATTCATTCATGGAATGCGATAACTGATGCTTTGTATGGAAAACAGCAACGACAATCTGCATTCAAGATTAAAATTCAAGTAACCTTGGGCCGCGATTAACCGCGATTTTTAACTCGAGATTCTTCACCATAAATGATACAAGTATTACACAATTATCATAAACAATGATGAGGGCATCTGAATTATTGATGAGCATTAATGAGCATTTTCAAAATGAGCCGCACAGAGACTTCAATTGATGAGTGTCTGCATCATGACATATTCCATAAATAAGTGCATGAATTGTCCGTCAAAATAACTAAATAACTTCTGCAGTTACGTCAACATAAGCATGGCTAGATTTTAGCCGTCTACTGCATCGATATTTCACTTGTATGAAAATTATGATGAATTTATTATATTTGATCTGATAAATGCAAAGAATAAAAGTGAGTTAAGACAACGAATCGGTACCAATTTAGTGTTATTATTATATCATTATCATGGTGTCCACCCTGTCTGACGAGAAAAATCACGCACAATTTGCTGAAAAACTCACGGTTCCATCAGTTACGTAACGATCCGATTTCAACTAAACTAACGTCGTTAGAAAAAGCAGATCTCGAACAATAGCTGTTTGAAATGATTTTCTTTTCATTCAAATTTATCTATGAGTAAGACTAAGGGGAAACCAAGAAGCGTAAAATTTTCCTTAAAGAAATTCTTGTCAACTTTTTATATTTTGGTACTTTTAGACCTCCAATTTTTCGTATGATGATGCAGGGCTCGTAAATGATCATATTAGTCGTTTGCCAATATTGGAAAGAAACATTTGTTAAATGCACTAGGATGCAGATGTTTGATAGCACAGAGAAGGATGGACAAGGTGTAAAAAAGATGGAAAGGACGGAAATTCACGAGTACTCTGCATGAGCACACTTCCAATACACTTTGACAATGTCGGCTACCGTTCACTTTGAAATATACGATTTTTACGATCAGACTCCTAAAAAATAAGTAAAAATCAAAACCTTTGATTTGAAAGTGTCTTCATATTTTGGATTTCATCTTTTTGTTATCACGGATATACGGTATTAGAAGATTGAAGGCTATTTGCAATCATACGTATATCAAAAGATTCACGGGTGATACTCACTCACGCACTCATCCCTTTTTGCGTCCTTTCCTTCCAGAAGATGCTGGGTTAAACATTTGCTGTTCGATTATGAGCCTCCATTTCGGTTGATCACGGGCGTCTGCTTCCTGGGCTCCAACACGTTTGAGATAATCTTTTACCACTTGTTCCCAGGTCTTATTTTGTCTTCCTACTCCTCCTTTACCATCTACTTCCATCCACATAACTTTTACTGATCCACTCTGTGGCCAAACCAACGTAGTCTTTGCCTTCTCACGACGTCTGTGATGTTCTCAAGACCCATTGCTTTTCTGATGCTGTCATTCGATTTCCTGTCCTTTAGTCTGACACCACACATCCACCTTAGCATTCGCATCTCCACACGCTCAAGCATCTCATGGGATGAAAGCAACGGCCATGACTCGCAACCATAAAGCATAGCTTGCCGCACACAAGCTTCATATACGCGACCCTTGGTTCTCAAAGATGGCCCTTTGAACGTCAAGAAGGATTGCAGTTCATGGAATTTACGCCATCCACATCTTGTTCTTGACACTACTGCCGACTGAACACTTCCAGAGATATTGAGAACGTCCCGAAAATAGGAGAAACTGTCCACACACTCAAGGCGAGCTCTTTCCATGTCGACACACTCCGCAGTCGATTCGACATCCATGTTTGGCCCTGATACGCATGCTCGGCAAACAAAGTTGGTAGCACTACTCAGGTTTCCATTCACTTTGCTGCATCTCGCATGCACCCGCTTCGCACAGGAAGTACACCGAATGGAGTTGCTTCCGACTCCAGTACCATATAACCCACATGGCCATTTCGCTGCTTGTGCTCATCTTTCTTGTGATCATCTTCAGACCTTTCGCCGACAGACTCGTTTCCCAGGCGGAAATTTTTTCTCGGAGTTTACTCTCAGAAGTAGCCATAAGAAGAAGGTCATCAGCATATAACAGTTCGTAGGGCAATCCTTTTCTTACAGAACTGGAAATAGCATTGATGACGATGGCAAAGAGTAAAGGACTTAGGACAGAGCCCTGGTGCACGCCAACATTAACCGGGAAGCTGTCACAATCTCCGAAAGACGTTCTTGCAAATGTAGACGCACCATGGTAGAGTTGCATGATAGCTCTGACAAGCCATTCTTCCACACAACTCTTTCTAAGCGACCATCGCAGAACCTACCTTGGAACTCGATCAATAGATACTCTAGTATCTAGTGATACTGTGCTGTTTTTGCTTTTGGAAATTTGCAGTACTCGTGCTCATCATTAACTCCTTATGCAGCTGTACATGTAACTCTAACTCTTCATACATGCATTAAGTAACCCATATCTACATAACTTAATCAATAAGATGTTTGAATTTCATGTCATAAAGTAGAAATGCAGGATTACACTGTATGACGAGCCTGCTGGAAATGCTGGCCCATTCACATAAGTTTTTGAAAAATTGAATTGCAGTTGTGTAAGACTTGAAAACATAAAACTACTGTATAATCCGGAAGAAAAATGTGTAGGTCTGCTAGCTATTGTGCAATTGAAGCAGGCACATCTCATCTGATGTGATGAGCATTAACTTATAATTCGGCATATTTTTTTTTACCGTTTTTGATTAATGGTACATGAAACGCTTTTTGAATTTACATTCTTCTTTCTAATAATAAAATAGCCACTATGTGAGAAAATCTCTATTTGCTGGACAACGTTTCGGGAGTCACTTGCTCCCTTCCTCAGGTAACAAGAAATGAATGATGACAAAATCAGCGGCGAATACAATTTACAACTCGCGAAGCGGTTACCAAGTCCGGTTGATGAAAGCATGAGTTACTGTTGAACACTTTTGATTGGTTAACCTTAATAAATGAAGATTCAACCACACGTACAATTATCCGACTAACATTTTCGGTTACCTGGATTATTCTTCTTTCTATTAAGCAAGTAGCTTAGTACAGTAACTTCACCAAAGCAATCATTTTGCTGGTGTCTAAAAGTCAATTTAAGAGATTTTGAGAGATGATTTTTTTTGGTAAACGTATTTTTCTGGAGTAGACTGGAAGCGCTCGGCCATACCTGGTGAATTAATATAGAAAATAAAATTACTGCTAAGCGCCGACCCAGGTAAAAGAAAGCACGATGTGTTCGGTACGTTTCGTAAGCCTTTATCAACGGAAGAGTGTCCACCTTATCCATGCCATCAACTATCAACCATTGTGCTACATATCAATCTAGCAAAATGATAAGTTAAGTAAGTCAAAACATGCTAGATTACTCAATGAATATAATTGTATGAAGCATCCAAATACAGGAGCAGTTCTAGTTGTACGTGCCATGTATTAGTGGATCTATACTCCTACAAATAGATCCATGAACGATGCTATAATAGGACTTACTGCTCTGCATTTCGCTTTTGGTACAACGTAAGCTTTGTATGTTCGTGTAAATATTCATATTTACTCGCATTTTTGGCTTAAACACTCTGATATGCTATCACCGTGCATTTTCTAGATAAGTATCGGTTCTTAAATGTAATGAACCATGAAATCATAACATAGGCACTCATAGCACGGTGACAGATGATCATAGCACACATGGCAATCATAAGAAAAATGCAGGTGGTCTGCAACCAGCTGAATGATTCAAGAATAACATGCATTCGAAATTTTATGGGAGATTTTTTTGGATTTAATTTTTTTGGAGAACGAAACGAGAAGCTCATGAAACCAACTTCAACAGAAGGTTGATGATTGATAATGATAATAAGCGCAGACCCTGACTTCAACATGACATGATGAGACATGATGATTTTCGTAACTATTGATCTGTAGGTGCATCCAGCATGGAGAAATGATTTTACATGGCACGCGCTAATCACAGTGGGGATCAACCCCGCCAGAGGTTCTAAAGCGTCATTATTGTAAACTTTTTCATAGACCTAAAAAACGGACGTAAGAAAATCAATTTTCGGAAACTGTTTCTTAACTTTCTTTTAGTCCAAAAGTCAACTCGTCTGCACTATTGGAAATCCTTTTCAATTCCTACTGATTCGGACAGAATCTTATCCTGGAATTCTCAAATATAATGCAAGCTAAACAAATCTCTGGACTGTGGTAAATGGCTTATTGAATCAAAAGAAATTCATTGACAGTTATTAAACCATAATTACATCAACAAGATACTAATCGGGAAAACGTCATTCTATTTGATAAACTGCACATTGATAATGAAAGGAAAATATATACATAATAAACATATTATATTTATACTTATAAATATGAATATAATATAAGTATCTAACTTCTAGAAGTCGCAATTTGCTTGCGTGATCTTCAACACAACGAAGTTAATATAAATTTTAAGATCGATTGAGAAGCACTGTCTGCAAGTATTTGCGATGATTCAAAATGAAGTTTATCGAGATGTTAGCCGGAGTCTTGAGTACTGCAATTCGATGAACCAATCCGTCCAAGAGGACTCAGGGACTCCTACTTCGTGTACCTGGTTTAAAACATCAGTATTCATTAGAGCTATTGTCTCCACACAACACAGCTTTAGTTTTGGAGGACTTAATAAGACGTCCAGGCACTTTCTTCACAAATTTAATTTGTCATGCAACTTTGAATATCAATATTCGAAATAATTGAACTCTCATTAATAGCTAACACTCAATAACAGGTAAATTTACTGATGGGCTGAATGCACTAGGTTGCATTTATTGCTAGCATACTGCACACAGGATAAATTTGAAACTCAACTTTGTGTACAGTTTGATTACCAGCTTGAATACTATGAATAATTCTTTGGTAGTCGTGAAAGTGCATCTGCAACTTGATTGTTTTTTCCATTTTGATACTTCACATCGAAGTCAAAAATTGACAATCTTTCATACCATCGCAAAAATTTGCTGGACTGTCTTTGCTTTCCAGGTCTATCAAGTAGAATCGTCAATGCCTGATGATCATAAAAGAATTTTTCCCAAAGTTCGACGAAGTACACACATGCTAAAGCCTCGCGCTCCGAAACAGAGTAATTTCTTTCTGTTGGTGACAGCGTATGAGATCCAAAGGCGATTGGCACTTCTCTTCCATTTTGTGTCTGTGAAAGCAGTCCGCCGATCCCCACATCACTTGCATCTGTTGTGACTATAGTCTCGGCTGCCGGATCAAAGATGAATATCTTCAGTCTTTCACTGAGCATGTCTTTCAACCGATTGAACGAGACATCGCATGAATGTGTCCAATTGAAAATAGCATTTTTTCGTGTAAATGCTCTCAAGGGTTCTGCAATGTCAGATAAATTGGGAAGAAATTCATGATAGTAGTTGATCATCCCAAGGAATTTTTGTGCGTCATGTGCGGATTTCGGTGTTTGTACGTTGCAGTATTGCATCAAGATTTTTGGGATCAGGCTGGATGCTGCCATCAGCACTCACAATATGTCCTAGATAATTGACTTTTTCGCGGGCATATTCACATTTGTCTACATTCAACCGAAAATTCTTTGAATTGAGGGCATTCAGAACTCGCAAGAGATTTTCGTCATGTTCACTTCGTGTTTTCCCAAACACAAGTATGTCGTCAATGTATGGAACCACTCCGGGCAGTCCATCAAGAGTTCTGTTTATGCATGATTGAAAGACAGCACTGCTATCTAAGTCCCATGGGCATTCTTTTGTATTGCATCAGTCCAAGTGGAGTAACTGTTGTGGTCAAATGTCGACAGTCTTCCGACAACTTGATGTGAAAAAATCCCTTTCTGATGTCCAATTTTATAAAGCATTTGGCTTCCTTCAGTTCTATAAGGATGTCATTGATTCATGGAGTTGGATATGTGAATGGAATAACTGATTTGTTCAGTGGACGTAAGTCTGTTGTTATTCGAACTTGCGGAGAAATACCTGATGTCTGCTGAGTCTTAGGAACAACAACCATTCCATGACTCCATGATGACCTCTCAACAGGTTCCCAAATATCAGAATCGATCATATTTTGTACTTCTCTTTCAGCAGATTCTCGTAAAGCGATTGGAATTGACCTCAATTTTGACTGTTTCGGTATTATGTCGTCAAGTAGGACGATATTGTGTTCATAATCAGGATATTCTCCAGGTTCAGCTTGACACAAATCTGGAAATGAGTGCAGTATATCATTGAATGATTCTTGTTTTATGGTTTTGACAGTATTGGTTCCGCAATCTACAAGCATTCCCAATGTGTTGGTCACGTTCTTTCCGATAACAGGACAATACTGATTTGGTACCACATAAATTTCAGTGTAACATTCTCGATCCTGATAACGTACCGTAGCTTCGAAATATCCCTTCACTCCTTGTTATCCTTTTGGTCGATTCAATTTCACAGAAGGAAGTTTTTGAAGAAACTCTCTTTCTCTCATTGTCGTAACATCAGATCCAGTGTCAATTTCACCATATAATGTTGTAGATACATCATTGTCCATTATTATGGAAATCTCGCACATCGTAGGCTTCTGTTTTGAAGATATGGAATTCAACCTCAACATGTTTTGAGTAAAACCCATTTGTTTCTTTCTGCAACACCGTTCATAGTGTCCTCTTATGTCACAGAAGTTATGCATATGATATTTCTTGCAGGGCAAGAGACATCGCGATCGACATGACCAAATCGACCGCAGTTTCCGCAATTTTGTTTTATATTTGTCGCCTGATTTTCATTTGTAGCTCTGAACGATTTATCATGCCTCCAATTCTTTCTATTTTGTGTGTAGCTTGGCGGTTTATCGATACTCATTCTTTGATCAATTTTTGACACCTGATTGTTTCGAATGGCATTTGCCGTAATTCTTGCTGATTCTTCATTTTTCATCAATTGTATAGTATATTCCAGATCAAAGTCTGGACGTAGTAATAGTTTTTCTTGTGTTTCTTTGCATTCACATCCTAAAACAAGCTGTATTGCTTATTCGCGATTCAAGAAGTCCGTATCCGGAAAGTTACAATCTACAGCAATATCCCGCAATGCACTCAAAAATTCATTTGTGGTTTCGTTTGATCCTTGAAGTCTGTTTCTGAACTCAAATATTGCTCTACAGCGATTAGCAGGGGTTACAAATGTGTCCTTTACAGCATGCACAAATTTTTTATATGAGATGTCAGCATGATTCGTTGCATATGGGTGAGAAGAAAACCTAGTCATACCACAGATCCAAGACTAAACAATAATTTGATCTTCTTGCAAGATTCATCCAGTTGAGAGTCCTTTGCAAGTTTCAAATTTGCTGCACCAATGTATTGTTCAAAGTAACTTAACCACACCGGAAAAGGCATCGGTGGTTCACCATCATGATCCAAATATGGTCTGAGAAGACCGAGTCCAATGGATTTGACTGCATCTTCAAACTTGGTTTCCGCCATCCTCGTCGCCAATTGTTATGTTCGTGCCCGGTTCAGAACATTGAGCCTTTATTTCAGAATTGTTTTTAATCAGAGTCAGGATTATCTGACAACTTTATGCATCACCAGCACAAACACAAGTAACAATATTGAGGCATTCAATATTCAAATATGAATCCCCAACGATTCATTAGATATCAATGTAGCATGTATATGCACACTGGTATATTATTAGCATCATAGTTGTACGCATCGATACCAATACAACACACACATTCCCAAAGTCAACAAGAAAATCATAGGTGCATTAATTCATTGCATGCTGCCTTCGTCTAACATTTACAATATCATTTGTCACAGAAAGAAGTTTAATAAAACTGACTATCTGTTCCACCTGCAACGAAAACGTGCTGAAATCAATCAATCAATCACATTTCGAAATTAATCATCAATTTATAGTGGGCAATGTTCGATCTAAGCATTGATAGCTGTTTTCTTTTTCAAATAAGTCACCTCATCAAGTTCACTACTAGAAAAGCAGCAAGCTCGAAGGCAACACCGAAGAATGACCTCATAATTTCCAGTAAATAACTTTATTGTTACTTTAGCTAAATACATAATACTTATAATTCGCTGCAAATTCTAATTGATTACCGGACTTCTCTAGCTCGCCATAGTAAAAAAATAACCACAATCATTTCTGTATCATTTGGGAAGCGTATACTTCCCGTGTAGACAGTAATGTTTTGCTAGACAGTTATTTGTGCTGCACATAAAAACCAATTCAAGAAACTCAAGCGTTTAGAAGACCGTGCAGCACAAGGGTGGTCTTATATGAACAACCTCCCGACATCACAAGATCGAATCAACAAAAACTGCATCAAGCTTGTAAGCAAAGCTCTGCGAAACAACAACCTTTCTGTCAGCTCTTTAAATCCATAACAAAGTTCATGATGTGAGACATTCGAGTTCTTTACTACCATTCAAGAAACATATTGATTTGTAAACAGCTTTGTCAACCTTCCCATCCATTCATGATGATGCATTGGACAAGCATTTCTGTCATTACCACTATTTGTAATTGTCCATAAAGATGTTGTCATTATGACATTGGAAATTTACGAAAAAAATATTATCGACATAACATGTGCTCTATTTCACACATCAATGCTGATGTTCGAAGTTGCCGATTCATTAAATAAGTTTCTCAATTTGAAAGTATACGATACAAAATGCAGGAATGAAATACAAAACACACTGCTTCAAAAATTACGAAGTCACGGTTTTGGAAAATCATAGTCATGACAGCATCTGGTTACAATGACCGGCTGATTTATCAGTGTGTTTATTAAACCGGATTCTACATGTAGCGTAACGTGTTATATCCGCACTTGGAATGACAAACAGCTTACCTGCAAAATATTTTTTAGGACAAGTCGAATGTCACCAACACATTCTGCAAATCTTGAGCTCTCATTGGCCACTGGCTTTAACTCCTGTCCAGATTCTGAGTCTTCTCCCTCCTTCGAAGGTGCCGGATAAAGTCTTAGCAAGAAAAATCGCAGTAGCCTGAGACAAGCCTCAGCCACGTAGGCGAGGCGTCGCAAATCACATTTCGTTGCAGTTCGCCCTGGCCCTGACACCAAATCCTCCATTTCTGATAAGAGGAAGGTTAGCGTAGTCCAAGCCCACTTTAATGTGTTCAAGAGAGCTTCAAAGCATTCGGGAGACAAATTGGAGATAATTGCGGGACTAATTCGATGAAGTAGGGAAGGATGGGAGGAAAATCCAGACAAATGAGAGTCCGACTCATCTGGATAGAATTGCAGGGCAGCTACTAGTCCAACATCCACTGCATCTGCACCTGGCATAGGCACAGAATCGAAATTGAAGACAATCCTTTAAAAAAAACAAGAACATAATAAATAGAGTGGAACAAAAGTTACAAACGTTAATATCAGTATAAGAATGTCAAAGTTCTTTGTTCTAGAGTCATCTTAGATAAATCAACAGAAGCGTACAGTTTTTCCAAAGTAGCACTGCTGCTATTTCTTTCCAGATCATATGTTTTTGAGGTAACCGGAGATTGTACCGGAATGTGGTCTCCGTGGCACAGTGGTTCAGTACTTGGCCTAGCGATCTTTCGGTCTAGTGGTCGAGCCCCGAGAGTGTCATTGGAAGTCGTCAGGAAGGGCATCCGGACTTGAAGATCACAACGCTCCAGATAAAAGTCTGATTGTCGAACATGCTCAAAATGCATCCCACCATCCTCAAAAACCTAATTAGAAAATATCTACAGACATCTTAGAAAATCAGAGCACATTTTTCGGAATGGCAATGACACCCAAGAACTGCATTTTCAGCATATTTTTTGTCTCAGTATCTTTACGTTTTCTAACTTCGTACAATTATGTAACCGCTTTTTCGATGCATACAAACCTCAGCAACAAGTTTAGCAAGCTCCATCACATATCTTAAGTTCCTCAATTGCTGAAGAATTTAGTTTAAAGTGACTGACCGTTTTACGGAAGATTTTTCCAATTTCATTTGCACACAATAGCAGAGATCTCACGGTTGTCACTCAGATTGCACCACCCGAAAGGAAAAATGCAGCGTTTTTGTTTCCCTGAGTAAGAAAGGATCCTCACTTTTTTTAAAGAATCGTATGCTACTATTCAGGCTTAAAAGTAGGATGCATACAGAGGCATTTTGAAATGGGCATGTGCACAGATCATCAAAACTCGTGATGTAGCGAGATTCTTTTGAAAGCTTTGCAACCTAACAAAACACGAAAAAAAGAAAATATTAAATGCATGATAAAAGCGATTTTACTTACTAAAAATATGAAATTCATTGTCAAGTCAACTGCGTTTTTAAATTCAAATTGCAAATCTGATATAATTGCTTGTGAATTTATCTAATCATACACACAAATGCATGCATCTAATGACAGGCGAATCGTAATTTTTGACCACGGACCAGGGTTTCTAATACAAATCTGCGCACCCAATTTGCCGAGCAGTTTTAGTAAATGACGTCATGAATAAAATCTAAGATAAGTCGCGCAGATCTGGATAAGAAATCGCGGTTGACAATTTGCTCCAAAATGTCAGGAAAATGTGCTGCACAAGTGCATGAACTTGCATTGAGTTGTAATTTAAAATATTCAATCAATTCTCATTCATCCGAGTCGTTGTACATAAAGATGAAAGTGTGGCATGTCAGATAGATAAGACACAGAGGTCGTAAAAATAGAATAACTAATTAAACCTTATTTATACTCGGAAGCACATTAGACACGGAGCCTTTCTCCATGTGGGCAAATTGCTATTTATCCCACTCTCATTCTTTTTGTGCTAATTGTTTAGCAGGAACACAGAGCATGCCTGCTTTAAACGTCTTAGGTTTGAACCAAGGCCTCCCGACGCACAGCGAACACTCTACCACAAGGCCACATCGTAGACAGTGCTCTCAAGTGTTGGGATTTCAAATCTGGCTTTACCCACAGAGACCTGAGGGGAGTTCCGTGGACCCCGCAGCCACATTTTTCTGCTTTTCTACTGAGGATGTATCAACCGCTCATGCCCATGTAAAATCATCATTTCTGACACTGACTCTGCATGTGATACTTCATTTCAATTGAATGAGTAGAAGTATGATAAATAGGCCAAGGAAGACTGCATCAGGTCTCAGAGAAGGGTGCAGAAAGTCCCATAAAAAGAGCGATAATGAGGCTGTTCTTCGGTTGAAATTTTTCATTGGCAAGATGTGCTTAACGTCGTTTCAATTGAGTCATGAGTGCCATCCAACTGCTGCTACACAGAAGTCTGTGATCAACGACAAGACAATGCCACAATATGAATGCACATGAATTTTGCCTTCATTCTACTTCAATTGGTGCTGGGTTAAATCAAATCAACAGCTAGTAATCATTATGCTGATTCGATCGATCCGCAAGCAAATTTTGAATGAGCGAGAGAGAGAATGGAAGGAGGAGTACGAATACAGATAAGGGTATAGCGATCATTCTGATCACATTTGTAATATGCGACCGAGTCATTCGATTCATAAATTTGTTCGAAACTACTCGTGCCTGCGTGCGGTCTCGACCCGTTCCCACTCTTGCCCGTGAAGTTTCTGCTCTCTACCCGTGACCATGAAAAGCGTGAAATCTCTAGCCGTAGAATCTCAAGCACTCATGAGAATTTGGTTGTACTTGGAAACATATGTGTGCGTTTCATATCTCTTTCTTTCAATCGCTGGGTAAATAAATGAATGAACTAGTTAATTAAAAACTCGAAGTAATCTAGTTTTATCAAAGTTGCATTAAATTTGATCCTCAGCAAATATTGTAACTAAGTAATCACTGCATCGCCTTACAATTTTATCTACAGTCAATCAATTGAACAGAAGACTGATGATGTGATTCTCATCAAAGTGAATCAACTTCTTCTGGAGTTGGACTTTGAAGCTGCTGAGACTGTTATCGAGTTGCCTTAAACTAGTATTACAAAACAGTTGAGTTTTTCGCTGCTTTGAGAGAAATGAAGAAGGAAGCTTATTCGTCATTCAAATCTTAACGGCAATAAACAACTTTCGTGGAACTCGAACGTAGTGTCATAGGTTAACTAAACAAACTACTTAAAAGGTAAAAAACCGCTCTACCGCTATGCTAGCAATGGGCGCAGTCAAAATACGAAGTCAAGTCACGAATCAATGAGGACTAGAAATATATAATTAATTGGAAGAAGTTGTAATCAAAGTCAATCAATTCAATTCATGGAAGAACTTAAGCAATCTTTGATCGATGTTTTGATATAAATGGTGCTAGTTCAGGTAACATGCTAATCGTTTGCTTATATGTTTATGAAATTTGTGAAATAGTTAGGCTTGCCGACTACATTTTACAAAAAATCATCATAAGTTCCGAAATGTACATTTGGAAGGAATCATTTTTATAACTTATGCAAATGCACGGTGGTGATACCTAAATGCAGGGTGCCGCGGATTCTCGAGATCGAAATTCCAGGCTTTTCCTCTGACATTAATAGCCAAATTTCAAGGATTTAAGATCAACATGTTTAATATACTATCGATTTCACAGGCTTGACTTACGGGGCATTTAATCTAGGTAGATGCATCAATATGCGCTTATTGATCGTCATGATCATGATTCATGCTTCATCTTAACTTGATGATTGCTGGCAAATCATCGAGTCTGTGATTGGACCAAATTATGCTTAGGGAAGCAGCAGCCTAGGCTTGCAGTAAAGCCTCTTTATGGATCCCATTTAGGACTGGAGATGTGGATAGGACCTAGGCCGATCGATCAAGAACGAAAACATCAACAGATTTACAGGATTCAACATTTGTGTCCTAAGTTTCAGCATGCCATCAACAGATTTTTCCAGGCATGCCATTTCAAAAATTAAAACGCGCGTGTTTCATCACATGTGGGAGTCCATGACATTAAGAATAATTGCGTTTCATGTTAAGAAATAGTACTGTAACATGTTTGCACAAAAAACGTAGATTCATGTGGTTTATGAGTGGTCACTGAGAATGAGCAGAATCTGCTTTCGCGTGTCAAAGATAGTAAATAAGCTTTTTGCCGCCCAATAAAAATTTCCTCTGGCTTTTAAAACCTTGGAAATACGTAACTTTTTCTCTAACAAAGATGAAGTTGCGCCCGATTTATACTCTCCCTCTTACCGCCTTTCTCATGCGCAACGTTCTCTCCTCGCTATTGATTAATAGATTTGCAGGCGCGTAGAATATAAGGGTTGCCATTTCTTCTGTAGTATTTTGAAAAAATGAGAAAAAAGCTGGACTCGCATGTTCTAACAAGGAAAACAGATGGCCTGAATAGTGAATAGTAATACATTATTGCAATTATTGCAACATTATTGCTCTTTTCGGATGACACGCTGTTCCAGCTTCGATCGCCCTTAGTTTCCAGTAATTCAAAGCATCTTTTCTTCTCTCACATAAGGAATGGAAATGTTCAATGAGGGAAGAGATCATGTTCCAATGCACAAGAAGTCGCTGGACTTCTCTCTACTCAGCATGAGAATATCTTTTCTTGCATCAGTCTTCAATATTGTGAATTTTGTGAATATTTTGTGAATAAGTCTTTTCCGAAACTCCTGTTCTTTAGTAGTTAGAGAGCAATCCTGATATCGACAACGCACATAGTTCACTGTCCCTGTTGATACGATTATGATCATATCAGTGCTGAATACAAAAAATCTTAGGCATAATCACAGAGTCCTGAGCGATTCCTCTTTGCATGCTATCAGCATCTATATGTCTTGAGACACAAAGTTATAGGTTTTAAAAGTCAGTTATGAAATTCTAGGGGTTTTCTAGGTTTGTTTACATTAAGGGTTTTAAGGGGTATTTGTGAAATTACAGGATGTGCACTGCATGAGAACAACGAAATCATACGTAAGTGTGTATAAAGATGGAATTAAAGCTAAATTGTACTTTCTACCAGCTCAGTGGATTGTCATTTACAATGAATTGCCGTGCAAAGATGTGCGGCTGACAGTCAGTACCTAGCTACGACAGAAAGGAAGGAATGATCTTTATGATTTGATGTAGATTTTATGTCATAGGAATCCAAACTATAAAAAAATTGAAAATGAATGGTCATCAAGAGGCACTAGAGCAGTGGTTCTCAACCTTTTCCATGGCCACCTCCCAAGTTAATCATTTTACTGTGGCCCTCTTGTTCTATGGGCTACTTGATTTGATATTTAATTTTTTCTTCTTTCAATTTCTTTGTTACGGTAATATCAGATTGCATGTCTTCATTATTTTCTTGATATACCTCATGCCAATGGTCGATTTTTACTTTACAATAGATGCTCTCTTTTCATTTCTAAGTTGATTTACGCTAATGTACATGCAAGTGCTATATTTTGAAGAGACTTTAATTTTGAAACAATGCTGTGAACCAAAGGACTATTCGAGTTATTTTTCGTTTTTCCTCTACATTTGTAAGTTTCAGGCTAAACATATCAAATGTCCGCTTTTAATAGAAGCCAATAATTATGAAGAATAATCTGAGTTAAGTACGATAGAACAATTACACAGAAAAAGTAGCACCAAAAGATTCAATGGGATTTCTGCTCTTGTCCCTTAAGCACAAGCAAGCTTTTTGATAATTGGTTTTGTGCTTGAAGTAGATATACGGATATCCCTCCGAACATCAAGGCGATTTCTATATTTAGTTTTGATTAAGACTAAATTCTCTTCTCCGAACGCACACATCTGTGATATATAGCTCTCATTGTTTTCTTGTCCAATGATATTCACGCAATTTCTTTACTTAATTTACAGTGGCGTGGCTACACATGTGTCTCACCAGCGTGAAATCAGTTGATTGATCAACCCACGGTTGAGAACCACAGTACTAGAGCATCTAAATCACATTTTAAAAACAAAACAAAAAATGTTAATATAAATGACGATCATATTTACTTCAACTAAGATAAAATAAACCAAGAAATCAAAAACATTACAGACAAAAAAAAGTTTTTAATGTCAGGCTTGCGGAAAATCAAAAAACTTTGCGTAACGTCCTCAAAAACTCAACCACATCAAGCGATGGAACCTAAAAGGCTCCACAGTAAACGATAAATAGAAATGCTTCAGAAAGGAAGTAATTTGTGAAATGGAATATACAGAATGCAACAAGAAATAGATCAGGAGTACTGACAGGACTTTACATCAATGCATGCATCAACATCTTCAGTATTCAAGTACAGTATAAAATGCCAAGAGGACGTCATCATCAGCATCCTTCCGACAGCTAAAGATGTAGCAAATCTCCGACTGCAGGAATCCATCATTGTAAGATATTCTTGTCATTGTCATCAACAGTCGCCTTGAATGTGAAGCTGTCAAAAATTTTTCAAATTTTTTTTAATATATTTATATAATCAATATATAAAACTTTAATATATTTCCTTCTAAGTTTAAATTCTCGGATATTTCTCACCAGTTTCGTTGGAAGGGGCTGTACACTGACATAATGATATCTGACATTCAACACCGAATCAGATTTCCATTCTATCTTAGTACTGTTGGAATTGTTGCATCCTTTTTTCTTATCTTTTTGTTTTCTTGCATTTCTATCTGACAGTTTTCAAGTTTTGTGAATGTCTTGACTAAGTACTCATCAAAGTATTGTTTGGGTTCAAAGACCCTCTATGCCTGACGATGATCATTCCAGGAAGATTGAAACTAATCGCTTAATGAACATTTTTACAAAAACATCAATTTATATCTTGACACTTCCCAAACAATGCCTTGATGAGTTTCCAAAATATTGAGAATGGCTGTGGTCAATGCTCGAAATATATTCGTATAAAAGAAAATATAATGCTGAAATGCTATCGGCACTTACTTGACTATTTCATCCAAAAAAGAATGCATACTAGTCAAGGCAAATTATGTTTCAAAATACTATTGTCATAAGCCTTTAAATCTTGCCTAAAATTGCTATGACAACAGATGTGTGGTGGTGATGGTTTTCATCCTACCAATTGATACAGTCGCATAAGTAGTTCGTAGCTCTGTTGGTAGAGCACATATCTAGTTAACAGTGGTCGAAGGTTCGAATCCTGTCAACACACATCTTTTGCATGGCAATTTGATCTATCGTTTATTTAATTTCGTTATGTTGTTAATTGAATCAATTCGTGACTATAATCCTCACTTTGTTTTTAATGATTATTAGTGTGAGACATTTCGTCTGGTAGGTGCGTCACATTTTTCAAGTAGAGAGAAGATTACATAACGACGAGTTTCTGATGTTATCTTGAAAGTTTTATCAGCAAAAAAATGTCATGACATGAGCTCGACAAGAACTGATGGAATGTTGATTAGAACACTGAAAGGATGACGACATGATATGATAAGAGTTACATCCTATTTTGACTTTTGACAAAACATTGAAGGGCTATAATTCTTCAGTTTAATCACTTGCGCATGTGATTTTTAAAAGTGTGACACACATTGGGGAATATTATAAGGCTGATTTGATTTCAGCGCGAACTTCTCAGTGTTTTTACTTAGAAACACTAGTCAACCATTGCGTGATTGGATTAGAATCAGTGATATGTGCAATTCTAGGCTTTTCATTGGTTGTTTATGCTCCAACTTAGTTCCCCCGGCGGTGCCACGACCTTGAGTCAATTTCCATTCTAGTCAACTTCAGATAAACAATCTACAAGCATTAACATGCTCACAGATACCCTTTTCAGTCCCATCGAGATCCCCACCAACGTTTTTACATTTCGTGAGTGAGATGGTCACCATTTCGGAAATCCTCTACCGATAATCGAATCACCATTGATGCCATTGGCATGTGAATGTGTATAGAAAGACGGCTGACCAACCACTTAACTGATGAAGGCTAAAAAGTCGGAGACATTTGCAGTTCCCAAAATGATCTTAATCAAATCTTGCTCTCACAACTTAGCTTTTTTCCTTTCGGGTTGTTGATTTGAATTTAGCTACTTTGTTCTCTGACTGTTCGTATATATAATTCGACTTATATGACCATATGTATGAACTGAAATATGTTTCATACATATGCGGAATTCATGATCATAACATACTGTGTTCATAACTATGAAATGCGTATGAAATTTTTGAGTATGATCATGCGTTTGATTTTATGATTATTTTCATGTTTGAATTTCATTCATTAACATATCTATGAACATATGTGAACATACATATGAATCGCCCATGAATTCTTATAATTATAGATTGAAGTTTATATGGCTGATGTGAAGATGTGGAGTATGAAGAACGGATATGTGTGGTTGTTGATATCATATCTCTTCGTAGGCTTCATGATATTTTTTTGGAAGGTGCATGCTTAACTTTGTTTTAGAGGTCATTAATTATTGATTATTGTTAAATCATACGTGTGTTCTCATAGAAAGTTCTTTTTTTCACGCATGTTCAATGTTCATACATATGATCATACTATGGAATTAAAAATGTACATAAGCATTTTTTATAATCATACATATGAATTTTGCGACAGTTCATACGTATGGCACTCATATGATCATACCCCAAACATATGTATGATCATATGTAAGAAAAGGTATGTTTTTCTATGAAAGCGTCTTAATTTTTTTCCTTTCATACTGTATTTTCATGCGTGTGTAATTCCACAAATCTCTGATTAATACTTTTCATACGTATGATCATCCGTATGATTTTTTAAGATTTCATACATATGATCATGCGTATGGTTGGACTTATTTCATACGTATGATCATACTGTTAATTTTTCCGTACGGTCTCAGATGATGACTAAGTTTAGTAGCCGAAATTAATTGTTTATATTTCATCACATTAGAAATAGTGTCAGTTACCTGGCTATTCTATGATCAATTTTTTTAAAGCTTGAGTAGCACATGAATTGTTCTCTCCAAATTCTCAATGATTACTTAGTTTTCGTAAGCATGGGTCCATTCAGTTCCACCTAAACCAGGGATGCGGAGTCAGAGTCCTATCAAATGATAGGACTCCGGCCTATAACTAGACCTGAAACATAATACAAACAAATTATTTCCACTCCTGTATGTCTGTCACTGTCTTGATGTCAACTTTCTCCGTCAAACAAAAGTACAGAAAAAGCAAAGCATGCAAAGCTTGTAATAGTTGAGGGAATGAACTGTGATAGTGAAAAAAGGATTGTCGTTTCACTCGGTGATATAGTGGAGAAGACAAGCCTTCTTAGCCTCGATCACACCTACGCACCAAAGATCACATCAGAGACAAAAATGAAATACTAGTTTGTTTGAGAACATTACCTCTTACCCTCACGTTAATCGTGTGTGATGGCTCCTCAAAAGCGCACATCAAAATAGAAAGTGTACTCATAATTTTTGGAGAAGGATGGGGGGATTTCTGCCTGGTAAAGACTGGAGAAAAACCTTGTGAAGCACACATCAGAAAGATGGGAGGAGCCCAGTCGTACGTATGCATCCAACTTAAAGCGACATTTGATAAACTTTCATCAAAAATTATTGATTGATGTAAAGTGATTATCAATAAAAAAAATGGGTTCAGGTAAGCATATAATGATCTATGATGCAGGTTACCAGCTTTTCTCAAACAAAACTAGGCTTTACATAATTGCCAGTCGGAGTCCTATCAACCCCCGGAGTCTCCGCATCCCTGATCTAAACGGGACATCATTTTCTCATATATAGTTTTATTATCAAAAAGATTGGAAGAAATTAGGCAAAAAACAGGAAATAGTGCCAGACCATGAAAGCTTGCTTCGGCCTATGAGAAGCAGAAAGTCTCCGGTTCTCATCGTGCAATGAGATTTAAATAATTTTACAAGGTTGCTTCTAATATTCCATAAATTCCATTTAAGATATTGTATTCAGACTTTTCGGATTTCGCTTAAGATATTCACGGAGCAAAAACTCACCTCATCCTATCGTAAAAACCCCAGGTAATACAAGGGGAGTATTCACTTCATGTTGAAAAACTTATTAATCAAGCTAGAAACAGCGAAATAAACTAAAGAGCTAACAATAATTAATTCAGCAATTTAATCATCGATGAAGTTAACCATCAGGTAGGCAGCTTTTTGCTTATCATCATAAATCAGAAAAGCAAGAAATGAGTTTTAATTCTTTCTCGCTCCATTATTTTGGTCAGATAAATGCTTTCAGAAGCATTGAGCTGGTAACTGCTGTTCTCAAAGCCATCTGAATGTGATATTCTCAGATCTGTCTGCAAACTGTGACTTGAATTTTCATTTAGAAATTTATTTGAGCAAAAATCATGGAATGAGAAGAAGAGTTTTACTATTCCTGATGGTAAACAACAAATCCGTTCTTTCTTAAGATAGCAGCATGTGTAGCTACGACTGCCAATGAATAAAGAAAATAGCCAGAGGGTTAATGACCTGTCTAGGAGAATTCATTCTCTTTATGACTATTTTCAGTCTATCTTATCAAAAGAGGCTTTTCTCATTTGTGAGTAGGAAACAAAGCTCGCTCTTTTCAAAACTCAAGAAGCAGTAGAATTCCATGATTACTCTCTTCCAATGCTTGGCATAAAATACTGAGAATCAGGAAAAGGATAGAGAAAATTCCTACCGATTATCTATCGCTGCGTTTGTAGAAGTACGTATACAGTTTTTTATCAAATTCAATAAAAATACCGAAGTTCGCATCAACATAATAGCTGCTGACACTTTGTTCCTAAATTCGCGAACAAAGATATTATAATGCACCAAATTTATGTGGCATAAATGGCACCTAATGTAAATACTAGTTGCTGAAAGCATCGACACAATAAGTCTCTGTTTTATGTTTTTCCATAGCATGAACATCTTGGCTATATGACATCTCTCTGCTTCTCCAATTTCTCATTTTAAAGATTCATCTTGTAAAACATTTAACTGATTTAAGAAAAACAATTAGGTTATTATTCAACAGAACTTTTTTCTGTATTTTATATATACACGTCTGAGTTGCATTAAATACATTATTTCAACTTATCAATGTCTTTAGTATATGACAGTGATTTTTCAATACTCCTGACCACTTTGCCATTTACAAATCGATCATTCAATACTGCATTTTCATTTAAGCCAATTTTCGAAAGATGCTAGCATTCCTGAATATTTTTACTGCTATTTACATGTATATCAGCACAAAGATGAGTACACTAAGACAAGTACAACCTACATGTACATTAATGAAGACTCACCCGTTGCAAGTTTGAACTCTTGCTTCGCAATGACGACTCAGTTGAAGGGTCTGACCCCGGACAGAAGTCACCAAGGTGCAAATCTCACCAGCGGCAATCCTAACAGGAGTTGCGAACGTTAAATGAGAGGTCAAGCGGCGGTCATCGATGTCAGCGCGACTCACACGGCTGGACGCCTCACAGCGAAGTGCTGAGGCCTCACATGTCGGCTGCGAATCAACGTAAAGGCGAGTTGAAGTGTTAGCAGGCAGTCGACAGCCATGAAAGACTACGAGTGCATGGAGATGAATTGTTTGATTGGCACGGAACACAAGACTCGCCTCATACACATCGCGTGCAATGGCACCCATAGGAAATTCACCTTCCCATTCGTTACATGCTGAAAGACAAAGTAGTGTTCGACTCAGAATTGTGGCATTATTAACAGCTCATGAGATATGATTCGAATCATTTCCAAAACTACTTACGAAAGGACTTATCAATCGTCGTCAGCGCAGTGAGCTTTAGAAATCAGAAAACTACAACATTTGCATCGGAGTTGCTGGATCTCACTTGGGGGGCGGTGAAGAGTGAATACAGAGCGCTTAGCGTGGCTTACGGGAGATGAGAGAGCTTCCATTCTTAAGTCTTGATGTATGAGGCGAAGTTTGTGTAAAGGCGGATTACATATTTATCACACAGCGATTGCATCTTTATGGGATTCGAGGATGAACAGGATCTGTTTACTTGTGGGAATCGAAAAGGCAAAGATTGATGTACAGGATTTGCTTACATGTGTGGATCGCAAAAAGCATACTGTATTTATTGATGGGATGAATTTAGTGACAGGATCAGTTTACATGTGGGAAACGCAACAATTGAATGATGTCTGATTTATCTTTGTGACATATTTTTCAAGACATATCATTACCTATTCAGTATTTTGTCAGCCACTATGTGTGGGAACCCGCTCATCTGGGTTTGAGTGTTCAGGTTAGGGGTCGAAACACAACTAGACGAGTACCTGCTGATGACTGACGGACTCCAGTATTATGTTTTATATCCCTTAATCGGTAGCTGAAGTAGTGGTCGATGTATTGTAATTCAAATGAAGAAATGTGGAATTACATGAAGTACTATGGACGGATGAGGAAACTGGCGATAACAAATTCAAGTGAAGAAATAGTATTTTCCATGTGTAGTCTTAGGTATAGTGTGTATAGTTTTATTGCTTTCGGTGTAGTAGAGTGTCATTGTAGTTCTATTGTTTACCTCCATTATCCACTCTTACCATTATCCACTTTGTGTAGTGTCAGATACAGTTCACTTGTAATCGGTGTAGTAGCATCGTTGTATTTCCATATTTTACCTCCACTTTTCCAATTTTTACTCATCGGTTTCCTGTTGTTTTATAATATTCATTTTTAATTTCCTTAACCTATGGTGACCATTGCCTTATTCTATTTCCACTATCAGCATCTGTAGTCGGTACAGTATATTAGACGTCTGTTTTGAACGTGTATACGGCAGTGTTTGGAATCTATGGTATTATAGTATATTAACAGCAAGAATGAGTAGTATTACAAGTCTTAAGATTTCCATTTTTACCAGATATTGCGCCAAAGCTGATCAATTTTAATTCGTTGCCACGAGAAAGCTACATTGAGTTCTTTTAAGAACTGATTAATCCAATGGTTACAGTAGCATTGCCTTTGTACACTTGCGGATTGGAGAACGCCATCAGTCCTCATTAGGACTACTTTAACTAATAATTTCAATTAGTAAGCATTATATTCTATTATAAATGGGTACTGGGATGACTTTCATCATCGTATGAGAATTGCTATCAGAGTCTTAAACTTATGCATTAGCGGCCAGGTCCGTCCTGATTTACGCAATTATATAGACAGGGTGGTAGTTCTGAAATGACTGTCATTTGCGGTCTAAACTGGGCCCAGCTTGCTGGAACCGACTTGCCTGCAATTTCGGTAAGGACTCGCCCCCCTAATGGTAAGGTGAAGAATTTCACGTTCGGGCCCGTTGAGAACTTTGTATTCTGTCGATGATGGCTAACAAGTAAAAAATTGCAATTCCGGCAATATTTTAAAAATCAAATGTTCTCATCTCGTGATCTCATCCTCATCAAATGTTTTTTCCTTTCAGAGCGAATAAAAAATAATACTACCTATTCCGATCACTTTGGATGATTTGATGATCTGAAAGATTTGGATGTGCAGATAATAATTTTAAATGTTTATTCTTCCAATTATCACAGGACGTTTTGCTTCCTTCTAAAAATTGACTGTTTACGTTAAATAGCAAAATATTTCAGGGGACAGGATATATTTTTTCAGGACATACGTAATTTTTACACGTTAGCTTCAGATAGGATTATTTCTTTGGATTATTACTTATTGTTTTTGTTTTCCTTGAATCGTTGTTTGTCATTGTCAGCGTATGAGCTTATTATGACTCTTCAGATAGGATTTATGTCCTAAATTTACGGTGTAAACCATGATGTGCCCCACTTACTGTGCTCTTGTCCCTCCCTCTCTTCTACCCGAGCGGCTATCTTCGGGTCCTCGGGCTCTGTTTTCGATCTGTGGCATCGCGAGTGGGGGTTCCTCGCCTCCTCGTCCTTCGTGGCGTCCCGCCACGCCCCTATCTGCGGGATGGGGTCGGGTAATCCAGCCAGCCCTAAATTGCCATTCTGTCACTATCAGATTCAATTTACTGCTACCGTAGAAATCCTTCGACAAGCTGTTAGGAGAAGACAAATAATAATCATTGGTGGACGATGCCAACTGAGCCTCGTTGTTCACGCTTCCTCCGAAAAAGTAAATCATGGAGAGCCCCAGAAGATGTCCCAATGAAATTTCCAGAGGAGATTCCAGACGGAGGACCGTCTTCGCCTGACGAAGGACAAAGTCTGAAACTCGCGTAAGAGCAGTAATAATTTAATTTCGAGTTCTTTTTCATAATTTCTCATCCACTTAGCGTCCATCTTCTTCCAGGCTTCGTTAGATTGAACGTTCTCTTCTGGCGAACAGTCTGGGAATCATGCTATTCCTTTCCTAGGCGAACTGGCACTTTGCAATATTTGTGATTACAACTGTTCTCCATCGCCTCACTGAATGAAGCTTTAACGTCACTACTCTCCCAGACTGGGGCTTGGACGGCGCTGACACACTCAAACTTTTCTGGAGCGCTGTAGTACTTTTAGTCCACAAGCCCTTCCTGCCGACTTCCAATGACACTTTCGGGGCTCGACCACTGGACCGAAAGATCGCTAGGCCAAGCACTTAACCACTGTGCCACGGTCACTCCGTTTCACTAACTCTGCTTTAAACATACTTGTGAAATATCTAAAACTTCTCACTGACTGTTAAGCAACTAGTTCCTCATTGCGAATATCCCAAAACTTAATGCATTGAGATCAGCTCTTGTCACGATATCTAGTGTTGAAACGTCCGTTGAATAGAAAATGTAGACAAAAGGCGTCGGAGGAATATTAGTTTTCACATGCCAGCTGATTCAAGTGAGTTCTCCCTGAGATAAAACTGTTGATAAATCCTCTAGAAGCGATCTCATGTCGATCTACATTCCTTTTCATGGTTCTTATCATCCTTATCAGATCTAAGGCTTCACTTGAAGAACTATCAGAATTATTTTGAATTCCTTTCTGTGCGATTTTGATGTAGACATGAATGCAAACAGCAATAATCTGTTTTCAATTCTTTTCAAAAGTGCAAGTCAAGTCACTCCCATATTCCTGGAGGAACCGTTGGGACAATTTGGTGAGTTTACCACCTTCATCCATCTGTCTCGATCCTCCGCTATTCTGATGCATTACACGATCTTTCTTCCCGTCCATTTCTGAACATCGCAAAGCCAGTTCGTTCTGGGTCTGCCTTGTCTTCTCATACCCTCGACGATCCTGTGCATGATGGTGTGCGCGAGAGTTCCATGACGACGTGTCACATGGCTGAACCATTGAAGCTTTCGTCTTCTTGCCGTTTCCACAAGTGGTTCAAACTGTCCTTCTTTCTCTGTGATCTCCTGAAGGATTGACATATTCGTGCGATGGCCCCGATAGTTGACGCCTTCCTTCCACTCGTTTGTTGAAAGTCCAGGATTCACACCCATATAGCACTATAGATGTAATCAGCGAGTGCATGAGCTTTATTCTCATTTTGACTAGGATTTGCTTGTTCTTCCAGATGTTGTTTAACTTGGTGAGTTGGGTTGTTGCAACTGCCAGTCTAGTGTTGATTTCCTTCCGTGATGTCACATCTTCATTAAGGATTGAACCCTACTTAAAAGGTTCGACTGCTTCCACTTATCACCACCCACGAGAATGTCTACGTCGCTCTCTATATCCTTTTGCCGTGACGTTACCATGATTTTGCTCTTTTCACTATTCAACGTAGCAAAGTGCGTCAAGGTAACAAAGTTAAAAAAAAACAAGCTGATGACTAGTTAATTATCAATTGTTACAAAATATGATTTAAAAGAAAATTTTTATATCCTAAAATGTCTAAAAATCTAGTCACTTTCATTCCATACTTTCTCGTTGTACTGTCCAATCTTTCAGTGATGTTAGCAAGCTCTTCACTACTTCCTGCGATCAAATTAATATCGTCAGCAAATCTCAAGTTGTACACTTAGCGTCCCGGCACTGACATCGTTCCCTCAAAATCTTCCATCACTTCTATCATTCTTTTGCTCTAAGAATAGGTTGAACAAGATAGGCGACAATATATACCCTTGTATACAGTAAAGGGGTATGTTAAAATTACTTGTGTTAAAAGTACAGTTCATCCATAATGACGAAAAATTGACTTGGTACCTGTGTTGATTATGAATCGTACACTGTCATACAATACAAGTTATACACGTGCCTTCACAAATTCATTAGGGCTTCACGTCATTTTTTATTTTTTTTTTATTTTAACAACCCCTTTCTCCCATATAAATGGGGTAGGGGGGATTCATACAAACAAGATAAAAAGGAGACAGTTCATATACATCATAAAATTCATGGAAACACAAACTAGCTACAGTCCACAAACCATCAGGGTAACACCACATGAAACGATATCAGGAAACACAGTCAAGTAAAATGTCAGCCGCTCCATACTTCCACCACATTGTGCACAGTTCTCCGCCATGCGACTCTGTCTTCTGCGTCGCTTCTCCAATCTTCCTCCGCCTTCTGGAAATCTCTTTTGACACAGTCACTCCAACAAATTCTCGGTCTTCCTCTTCTTCGCACACTCATTTCTTGCTCCATTCGCCTGGGTAGCCTCTGCTCATTCATTCTTGCCACATGTCCGGCCCAAGATAGTCTCTTTCCCACAATCTTCTGAGTCATCGTTCGTTTCAGTCCGACTTCGAGTCTCATGTCTGCAAGTTTTCTTCTGTCTACCAACTTCACTCCACACAACCTCCTCAGCCAATTGTTCTCGCACACTGATCTTGATTCAAAATTTGAATAGACTAATTTAAGTCTAACATCAAAAGTCTTAACTCCTTCTACTACTCACAAAATGAACCAATGCCTACGAAAGCAACCACAAGCAGATCCTTAGTCAAGACACCTACAAACAAAAATTACAGTATCTTACATACTTTGATTTTGTTCACTCATTTGATTAAATTCATCAATAACTTAATCAGAGACTCATCGTCTGATGAAGATAAAATGTCTAATCCGTTTAGCAATAGATTTATACACTTACTTTATCCAGTAGATACATTTGGTAATGAAAATTCTAACAAGCAAAAGACAGACTGACGGGAGGAAATTAAAGACCACCGCTGAAAGATTTATTGGTCTAGTAAAATGAGTGTATTTCCACGCAAGCAAGGTAAAAGATGAAAAGGATATCGTTTAGCTCGCTTATTGTCTTTCATACCAGCGATCTCAGGATATTCTCCTGACAACAGTGCCGTTCATTTTATACATTTTGACAAATTGATTGACAAAAAATTGCAAATGTAGATCATGTAATTTATGTACGTGTAAAAACAAACAGTTTCAAGAAAACACTTCAATAAAACGCAAAGATGGAACGATTTTCTCTTTAATAACAATCATCCCACGAGTTTGAGTGAAGACTCGAATGCATCTGGTAAAGTGAGATTTGTTAAATCCATTAGTTGACAATAATTTCTGAATGCAGATAGGAAAAAATGTTATTTTGTTTGAGTTGTAAAGTTTAAGTTGTTTATGAAATTTGCGCAGTATTCAGTTCTATCATGTTTTGTTGACAGAAACTCTGTCTTGAAACACTCTATACCGATGTATAACAAAGTCAATGTGATGATAATCAGAGTGAAATTGTTTCAACATCATGCCGAACTTGCAACGCACAATAACCTACCATATACGTGAATCATTCCACACCACCTCACTAAGTGGCATGTGGCTGATTTTCTGAAATTGGGCACTTATCACAGTGTGCTTATGCATTGGGCGCATCTACAAAAAATCTGAAGTATATCTAAAAATAGGAAAATTATACTACTGAGTAACAATGAGCGATCCTACCCGAAAACTGATCCGAACCCAAATGTGCGGGTTCGGATCAGGTTCGGGCAAGATAATTTTGAAGTCGGGTCAGGTTGGATTGCCGCTTTTACATAAACCCGAGAAAACCCGAACTCGGATATGTTCGGGTTTGAGCTTACAGCTTACAGACATCTGTCAGCCTTTATGCACATAACACGTATTTCTCAGAAAGGCTGATACAATGTGATTCTTGCTGGTAATGCAATGGTCTGGGTAATTGATTTGCTCAATGCTTCTGCTTTTTTTGCACTGTTATGATAAAATAACAGGGGAAATTATTATTTCTTGCCTGTATATTTACTTTTAGATTTGCTTGTCATCCAGCACTCATTAATTGTATGCACAAAAAACACACACACCAGACTTAAAAAGGAGTAAACATTTCTATCTTATGTTCTCGATGCTGCTGCTATGTGTCAACTATGAAATGCAATCTACCGTCCACGTCAATGTATGGTATATGCTGATTAATGCCAAGGTTGTAGACAACAATTTTGTCTTCGTTTACTTTCATCTAACGCAAATGTTTCATATCATAAAATGGATCATGCTAACTTAATTCGACATCGAAATGAAATTAGTGATATTTCACCGTTATGATAAAGCTATGAACATAGTATGTATCTCTACAGTATATGTACTTAGTTAATGCAGCAGGTAAATTATCTAAAAACTATAATTTTAAATATGATTTGTGTGTAAGGTGATTGTTTCATGGACATTTCTAATTATTTCATTGAATATTTCTTTGAAATTTTTCTCATATTCTTGCGGTTTTGTCATCATTTCTATTCTATCACATTAGTCGGCGCAGCGTTTACTCCTAGAAGAGAGTTCAATTAAATCTGGCTGATGGCCTTTCATGACGACTATCCATGCTGTTTATATAGTTCGATTTGAACCTGGGATGAACTTTCATAAAGCTGTAAAATTAACCGGATTCCTGTAATGGGATAACTTTTAGGTCATACTGAAGCAGAGCTGAGGCAGAGCCATCAGGAAAGTTCCCATGTGCGATATGTAAGCAAGGAGTTGGCCAAAATTCAATAAGATACATTCAATGTGCTCTCTTGGTCCACCGTAAATGTAGTGGCATCAGCGGCAGTCTACGACTACAGCATATGAGTTCCACGTTCGAGTGTAAGCGATGCAGAGGCCAAGTGATAGAACGTCCTCAGCCTGCACACCTGTTGGTCGACGGTGACGAGCTTGAGATAGTTTCACACTTCTCCTATCTTGGCGACGAACTAGAGACAGCTGGTGGAGTAGATGCTGCTGTCAATAGAAGAATTCGATGCGGCTGGGCAATTTTCAAGGCGTTGACGCCGTTCCTCACCTCACCTGCTCCGTCCCTCCACATGAAAGGAAGAGCATGTGGGGCGTGTGTCCGTAAGGGCATGATATACGGAAGCGAGACATGGGCTCTGAAAGTGGACAGTCAACAACGTCTGAAGAGGGTGGAAATGCGCATGGTAAGGTGGATGTGTGGCACAAAGCTAAGTGACAGAAAGCGAAGTGACGACTTGAGGCATATGCTTAACATCGAAGCAATATCCGATGTCGTACGAAATCGACTCAGATGGTTTTGCCACGTGATGCGAAAAGGGCCCGAAGACTACGTCCGCCAAGTTGTGACATGGAAAGTAGAGGGAAGAAGAAAAGGTCGACCTCGGAAGACATGGAGTGACTCTGTTGCCGCTGATCTCAAGCAGAATGGTCTCGTCTCGTTTGCGGTTGTCCCAGGTTGTACAGGCTTCAAGGATTTGACATTGGCTTTAAGAATCTATTAAGAAATGTATTTTTCTATATTGAAGTTGGTTAATTCTGAGCTTCAAAAAAGTTTAAAATTGATGCACAACTGTCTGACTTTTATAATGTATTACTTATAAAAGTATAATAATAAATATACTTATAATGTATTACTTATATTAATTTATAAATGTATTACAATGAGATGCAAAGCTTGGATGGATCGGAAGGATCCCTCGCGTGCTCTACCAAGCGGTCCCAGTAATTATTCAGCGATAAAAAGAAATTGGCCTCATCCGGATTTCATTGTTTTCATCAGTGGACGATAGATGCAAGGAAGCAGCAACACACCAAGAAGATTCTGTCTACTTAATGATTCAAGTCAATATTTATCTGACTGTTATCATAACAGTGAATTTTGACGTTTATTTGTTTGCTTCCCAATGCACTCTATAATTATTTCTTTATATACACATATAAGTGGTGGTTAGCAAGTTAGTAGTGCTTTCTGCTGCATGCTGTTTTAGGGACGTTGTTTCCACATGCGAAATAATTCAGCTGACAGTCGAATCTTTTTCTGTTTGATCTCTTTCCTTTTAAGTTATATACATGTAGCTGATAAATGAAGGTCAATGACTGTGTCATACCGATAAGAATAATTCTTATTTGAACTTAACGCTACCATTATCACCTCATGGTCTTCGAACAGATAAAATCTTGGAATTTTTTATTTGCCGAGCGCATTAGATACCTATACGCGTCACCGAATAAGCGGTAGCTGTTAACCGGTTTCTATCACTACTTGCGAGTACTGTACAGAATGCATCATCATTTCCTAAATCAGTTGACTTCAAACTATTTATCTATTATACAGTACATTCACTTTTCCTAGAGATAAACATTCTATTCGTTAGGAGTCAGTAACTGCCTGTCCAATCTTGATATCAGAATTTAGACAGAGGGTCACATCATTCTTTTCAATTTTAGTTGCTTTCCAGATATGAGCGGATAAAATTTGACATGACATTAATTCCAAAATCGCAACTAATAATCCTGTCGAATACTTCCGATGATGCACTTATGCAACCTCTTGATATCAAAATTCACTTTCACGATCCCGAAATATCGATTTCTGCTTCATCTATTCCTATAGGGATGTCGCCTAATGTCTCAATTAAAGTCAAAAAATTAATTCTGATATGATTTTTTCATTTCTCCTGACCATATCTTTCCTAACCACAAACTCTATCAAGTTTTATCTCTAAGTGTTGCCATGCAGCTTGAGTCTGACAACCTATCGCAAACATCTCCTGCATTATCAAACGTTTGCAGCGAATTTCAATTTCTAATCAAAGTTCTGTAGCTTTAATTTCACAACATCAAATATTGAAATTATCATTGTCTTGAAACTCACTATATTAGTTCGTGAATAACTTAAGACGAAACGATATCAGAAATTCTCTTTTTAAATGACATGCTTCCTTTGGGAGACAATTCTTTCGGCGCTGTAAACATTGGGAGAACTGAATACATCAACGATACTTTCTTTTGGGAAAAGTAGTATCACATAAAACAAATTCAGTCTGGAGTGAAGACATGATATCATCAATACATTATTTCAATCGAGAAGTAACAATCAATCAGCAACGTATTTAGACATCAATCAGATGGTGGGGAGCAAATGCATTGATAGGCTTAATGAAATAGAATATGTTCTGTTCTCTGCAATCCAATAATACATCTTCACTAGGTGCTAAGTTACCGCTTATACCAACGTGATATCCTTCAGCCAACCTACAGCTGCAAGTGAACTCGCATTCACTTCTATTAAGGGAGTGTTTCTTCAGACCTATGTGGTCGTGAACTAAATTCGATCATGACTTTGTCAAAATCTGGAGCCATCAGCAGGTCTAGATCAAATCCTTCCAAGTCAATACAATGTCTTATTCAATTTGCGGCCACACCGATAGAAAATTTGTGATAGTCTTTGCAATTAACAAAATGAGATAACTTCGGTATTCATAGAATACTACTTTTAACACAAGTGACATGTCCACTAAGGTACTCTACCAGCACAAATCAATAAATTCCGCTTTTCAAAAACATACAGAATATTTAGAGACTACAGGCTAGTCTATAAATAGAATTTTTGTCCTCAACCATCCTCTAAATCCGTCGAAATATCCTAACTAGAGACGTGCGTCGGATCACAGAATGGCGTCCGTCGTTCCGATGTGATTGTACACGGGAAATGTCCGATTCGAATGACTAGATAGTTTATCCGATCCAATCCACGATAATCCAAAAGGTTTGATTTCTTTGAATATATTTTAATTGAAACTTTGTATCTCAAATTATAGTTGTGGGATGTGTACTGTAGCATGCAACCTGCGTATAGGCATACAGTTGCGCATCTACATTGTCTCTTCGTAATTTTATTATTACTGCCGGCTAAAATTTCGGCAGGGTCTACTTTAAATGGCTTAACATAGTGGTAGTACAGTTTTGGTGAATATTGATATGATCTTAATAATTATTCAGATTATGGCTGTTTTATGTATACGCTCGAATGATTATAAAGGGTTAAGTATTTTTGTATAGCGTCGCTTGAGAATCGCCTACGTTGTAGGCCGAAAGATCTCGCGCAAACAAATTACGCTTTAAACTTATCGATCAAACAGTTGTGGAGAGTCTCTAACCTGAAAACACTATCATCATTGTTGGACAGCTTCATGCTGGTACGATTGTATGCTATTTCGCAATTTCTACAGTGTAGGATTATCATTATTGTCAACACAATAATAATAATCAACTTTTTTCCAAATACAGAGCGCTATTCGGTTACAATGGAAATTTTCAAAACACACAAAAGACAAAAATCAGAGCAGCGAGGAGAAACGAACAATACTAGTGCTGCTACAGTAGGATTAATGAACTTGAAGTGGTAGAAGTCGATGAGTTCTAAGGAATCAGGGGTTTACGGAACATGAAGAAGTGTACGAGCGAGTGATAGACAGGATCAAGAGCGACTTTCTTAAAGTATTTTACGCAAATATTGCTTTTATATAAATCTCATCACGATCAAGTACACCGCTGTCTGTGTGACGTATTACGCGCTAAATGCCAAATGGGATAAAATGGGTTAAAGGGGCACCTTAGAGCTTCATATGAGGCTTGGAATCACTTGAGTGACCAGGACCTTTCTCGTTGCCGTAGTATTTGTTCATTTAGGATTGCATGCGTTATGTAGCCTACTATCGTTTATATATTTTTGTAATTTGAATCTAATGCAGGAATTAGAGTAAATAGATTTCTGACGATGGCCATTTCAGATGGTCGAAATATAAGTTTGTCTTTTCATTTAAAATGCGTTTCCGCAAAAATGAGTGGCACAGATGGAATTCCCTCGAATAAAGGAAAATCACATTCTTGCGTGATGAACTATGTATAAGCGTGTGACACACGGTATAAGATAAAGTGCCCGCCGCTGAAAATGATCACATTGGGAAAAAGCATTCTGATTACAATTTGCGGCTGATAACAATACCTGGCCATTTATATTTTAGAAATATGTACTTAGTACTTGGGATAATTTGGAAATGGTAGACTTTCCTTTGGCTTGTAGACTTCCTGGTAGACTATGGCTTGTACTCTGATGTCATTTTTACTGAACAAGAAAGTCTCTATAATTTTTGACATTTTCCCATACATTATACAGTACCTACAAGCTGTATCAACTACTGTATAGGCTATGTGTACTATTGCAATAAAATGTGCATTAATAAAGGGATTAAATAATCAAATTTCTCAGTTTTAGCTATAATAAGAAAGAAAAATGTTAAAAATGTTATTATTGTGTGTTATTATTATATTTTAAATGTGTATTATAAAAATGTTGTCTGCTAAATGTTATAGGGTTGATCTAACAAGCCTATTGAAGTGAAACATAACTACCCGATGTGGACTAAACACGGCCAGCTTCTTGTAGGCGATAAAACACTCTGAATTCAGAATCACAACCTCTCGAAGGTCAAGGGCAGTACGCAAGACTTCAAGAACATTATGAACTTCACTTAAAGAAGGTAGGAGTGCGCGGTAATGTCGACGAACGATAACGAATAGAAAAAGCTCTGGCTGAGAGCCTGCGCGAAGAAGACATTTCTTAAAAATTCGTGGATTTCAAGTTGCCATATATCCAACGCACTCAGAGCGCATCTGTGTCTAGCTTACGCTAATCACTATAGAGTCAGGAACTAGTTCATGAGACCCAAAATGTGATCAAATTAACGGGTGTTTGATTACAGAAAGCGGCGTAAAATCAATATAAAACGGATTTGGTTTTTGACAACATTAAACAGTGATAACATAAAACGGCGGGCACTGAAATGCGTATCAGGAGGGAGAGGGGGGTGGGTTGATTCGTAATTTTACAAAATTAGTGAGAAACCAGTTATTCTAAAGTCATTGAAATGGAGTGTGATGGACAGAAAACAATAATAGGAATTGACAAAATTATTTATCTTTGAAAAATTCGAAGCTAGTGGTCAGAGCCTCACCATCTTCAAAGGACTCTGGCTCCGCAGCCATGTCTTTAATCGACTTAAAATTTAAATTGGACCGTGTCAAAATACAATGCTGATGGAATTGCGATAAAAGCGTATTGAAAGTGAATTCGTTAGACAAAGATGAATACTAAATTTCAACTGAGGTCTTATTATCTGCTTCGTTGAAATCTAAAAAACAATTAAAATGCTTTAACTTTGTTGTCGCCTGTGTCGGCATGATGTACAAGGCTAACAGTGACACATCTGACAAACCCAATAGTATGTGTCTGATCAGATTAACATGGTTGGAATACTTCAATTGATGATACGCTGTGTTTCATTTCATCACGGAAGAAAGAGAACTCGCAAACCCAACCTAACATGCTGCACACATAACCTTTTGACAACGAATCCTCCTCAGTGGAGCTGTTCAGGGACGAAAAAAATGGATTTTTGACTTAATAGCCTTTCTTCCAAAGGTCAAATAAAAAACTAAATTTTTAAGATACATTTACATGTGGCTAAGCCCAGAGGCACAAAAAATAAACCAAGTCATAGGCCATCATTCTCAATTCGAATCACGATACTTCATAAGCCATCGTTCTCAATTCGAATCACGATCCTTCATAGGCCATCGTTCTCAATTCGAATCACGATCCTTCATAAGCCATCGTTCTCAATTCGAATCACGATCCTTCATAGGCCATCATTCTCAAGTCGAATCACGATCCTTCATAAGCCATCGTTCTCAATTCGAATCACGATCCTTCATAGGCCATCATTCTCAAGTCGAATCACGATCCTTCATAAGCCATCGTTCTCAATTCGAATCACGATCCTTCATAGGCCATCGTTCTCAATTCGAATCACGATCCTTCATAAGCCATCGTTCTCAATTCGAATCACGATCCTTCATAGGCCATCGTTCTCAATTCGAATCACGATCCTTCATAAGCCATCATTCTCAAGTCAAATCACGATCCTTCATAAGCCATCGTTCTCAATTCGAATCACGATCCTTCATAGGCCATCATTCTCAAGTCGAATCACGATCCTTCATAAGCCATCGTTCTCAATTCGAATCACGATCCTTCATAGGCCATCATTCTCAATTCGAATCACGATCCTTCATAAGTCATCGTTCTCAATTTGAATCACGATCCTTCATAGGCCATCATTCTCAAGTCAAATCACGATCCTTCATAAGCCATCGTTCTGAATTCGAATCACGATCCTCCATAGGCCATCGTTCTCAATTCGAATCACGATCCTTCATAGGCCATCGTTCTCAATTCGAATCACGATCCTCCATAGGCCATCATTCTCAAGTCGAATCACGATCCTTCATAAGCCAAAAGCATTCAGCCATAAGTCATTTTGACAGTATTTTTCTCATGATAGATAATAAAAGCAGGCAGAGGAAGAAAAGTTATGATATTTCTCCGATTTTCGTAGAAGCATAAAGGATAACGCGCTATATCAGAACGTTGGTTCTATCGAAGATCATCGCTCAAGGATTCTCAGCCGGGTGACGGCTTATTCCGTATGCCAGCTCTTATTGAAACTTAAGTGCTGGAACTCTATTTGCGGTTTACGGCTTATCATGTGTGCTTCCAGTCCAAGAGCTGTAACAGGGCAATGTCCATATGTTATGCATATGACAGACATGTAGATAATTACGCAAGATGACATAGTCTTAGAGTCATAGGTTCCAACGTTAACACTTCGCAGTTTCCACGAACTTTCTGTCGTAAACCCTAGCTGACTTGTATGCGTTTTTTTGACTTGCCAAAAAGTCAAATGTTTTCAGATTTTCTGAAAATTCTTACCTTTGGGAAATTGTGAAATAAAAACGTCACATTTTCCCAACACGTGTGTAGTAAGATAATATTAAACTACCAAGAAAGTGTTTGAGAATGCTACAGTGAAATTGCCTCAAGACACACCAATCCGTATTGTGTAAAGTTGTCATTGATATGATGATACTGAGGTTTTCTGATTTCTAATGCCAGTATTCTGAGATAATACACATTCGTTTTCATCATAATGAGAAAATTAGAAGTAACTATATTTGGTAACACAGTTGCCAATTTGTAATTATATGTAATAGGGTAAGCAGTAAATATGATACCTACAGCTTAACTCATATCAAGACTTAAGGTCAAAAGTCAGATGTGCCTCGCCTCGCCCTGACACACGAATTAGTATGATGTCAGTCAATAGTATCCTGATACTTTCGGAAGCGGAAGCGATCGTCGGGCATTCGCTTCCGCTTCCGCTTCCGCTTCCATTGAAAACGATCGCTTCCACACCCCTGATTAGAATAAGTTACAAAGAAATGGGAAACTATTGCCCACATAAATCACTAGCTCAATTGTTGCATTACATCATGATTACGATGAATTTGGATAGCATGAGATGCGATGTGATAAAATGAGGTATGTTCAAGCAATTACAGCTGCTTGTATTTGATATTTCATCCTTTTATTTTTTGTTTTTATCTAAATACCTAGCAGACTAATAATTTTATATATACGAGTAAGCTAATATTTTCAAGAATGTTGATAATCATCACTCACCTTCGAATCGGTCAACACGGCACAATTTCCTTTCTGTGGCGGTTCCTGTCGCCCCTACTGCTTCACCAGCGGACGGAGGGCTCTGTGCTATCGATGATTGGCTTCTAATTGTTTTCGACCACATGTCCATCTCTTGCGCCTTCACCAAAGTATCTAATGCTCCGAGCAAATACAGAGCAAGATGAGACCTTGTCACAAGACTACCAGCTCGAATAGGTAGAGCCAGACTCGGCTTCAATGTCACCAGCAAGTCTTCCATGCCCTCTCTTTCCCCTAACAGCGGATGAAATCCTTCCAAATTCGTTCCTCTACCCATCCATAACACATTGTGCAATGGATCGAGACATACACCATTTCCAGAGCCTGGAGCAGACAATCGCGAGCCCTGACCACTGTTGCGCTCCACGACAACGTGAAATGTACCGGAGAAAAGCACCACATGATCAGCATTTGCCACTAAATGTCCTGTTAGTAAGTCAGCTTCTGATAGCAGACATTCTACCAATGTAATAAACAGCTGAGGTCCTGAAGCAGTCATGCGGACAACGGATCTCCCGTTTTCTACACGCCACACCAAATGTGCATCAGGGAATCCTTGCCCGAAGCAATGGACAGTGTTGGAATTTGAAGTAAGACAGGCGGTGAAGTTGGAACCGGCCGCAATTCGGGACACCGGCTCTTCAAGACCAGTCAATGCACCGGGTACTTCTTTCACGGTCGGCGAACCGCGACCTAGCTGAGCATGAGAATTGGCTCCAAACGTTATGACGACGCCTGAATCAAACAGGACGACTGAAAGACAAATAATAAGCTTGATTATGTTAGGCAATTTAAGGTTAAAGCTAAAATTATGCTAGTCATGTTAGGCACTTGTCTATGTAGGATTGGGAAATAAATATACCACTAGATCCTCGGAAGCTCCATTCATTGTGTAAGCAATCACACACATGAAATGTGTTAATTACTTTAATTTTATTCAGTTTAAGGCTGGGCGATTATATTACAATCCGTCCGAACCAATCCGGATTTGAGCTTTGTCGCAAGAAACCTACATTTTATAAGTGAACCAAAATAATCGTTATTATAAATTGACAGGCTTGCCGTGGGAATTGATTTTTAAATTCCCATCCCATTCCCACGGGATTTTTTCAGTATTTCCCATCAGAATTCCCATGGCTCATTACTCTTCCTATATACGTTTATGGTTCTTTCTTTCGGACTACAAGTCGATTAACGGATTTTCGTAATTGAACTGATGAGATTAAGCGCTTTTAGTTGACCTATCTTTCGGATGAAAAAGTATTGGCATATCAATCTATCCTATTTTGTAATTTCCAAAAATTGCAAGTTTTTACTAATTATCAAAAATATCTATCATTTTGTTTCAGGGATTAGTCAATCAATAAAGACGACTTCATCGAAATAGTCTTCGATTACATATAGGCGTATACATACACATATTCGCATGTCTATTCACTCTGATTCACTTCATGCGGTGCCGTACTTGTGATGAACATGGCAAACTTCTAGCTCATCGCAATATCATATTTAAGTTTACAATACAAGTACAGTGCCTGTATACAAGCAATGAAGTCAATACTTTGCCTACGCATATTTCTATGACTTATCAACAGAAAACAACTACTGATTTATGAATATGTGATAATACGCTCGCTCGCATCCCATGTGTCTAGGTACGGTGTAATTCCAATTCTATCTAACTTTGATGATAAAACCACAAATGCAAAAAGACAAATTTATATTCGAGAAACAAACGTTCATTGAAAATTTGTCCAAGGATTGACAAACGTTGCTGCTAAAAAGGCATCAAACATTAAAAAATATCAATGGATTGATGAAAGCTACATGTTATAAAAACTCTCCAATGTAGGCCCTATTATGTACAAAGGCCTACGAATGACAGTACTACAATCTAAGAATAGCAGATCTTCAATAACTTATCAATGGACTAACAACCGTTACTTTGAGACCCGCGTGATGCCGAATGAAGACGATCGATGGATTAACAAGCGTCACTTTGAAACCATCAAGGCAAAAGCAAATACTCAAGAAAATATCAATGGATTAACAAACGTAAAACGCTACCATGCGGCAATGAAGGCTATCAAGAGAATAGCTGATGCTCTAGAAAAATATCAATGGATTAACAAACGTTTCTACGGGTATGAAAATCTAGAGAATAGCCGATGCACTAGAAAAATGTCAATGGATTAACAAACGTTGTTATGAAATATATCAAATGAATAACAAATGTTCATGCAAACCTAGGAACTGAATTATAATACAGTCTCTAACTTACAAGCATATTTTGTGTAAATCATAGAGCTGAGCTTGTCAGACTTGAGCCTTTTTCGAAGCTTTGATAAGAGAATCCCCGCCTCGCTGAATAGTCTTTCTACAGAAGCCGACGACACTGGGGTGGAAAAAAGAATTTTTGCACACTTTGACAAAAGTCTCATTTGTGGTCCTTTCTCTTTCCAAAAATCCTTGGTCGGATGTCTGGAGGCCACACGAATGGTCTCAAAAAGCAACATTTCTGTTTCAAGTTGTTCATGAAGCGAAGTCTTCATGCGCTTTGGGCGTGGAGCAAACAATGTCTCAAACGGATTGCTGGCTGTCGAGGGCTCACGTTCCTGGTTATCACTGACTTTGTCCGTGGGGATATCAGATATATGCATTGAATCAAGCAGCTGATTCAAATAGTTCACAACACTCGATTTGAATCATTGCATCTCTTGCTCCCATTCATTCATGAGCACCTGCAATTCTGCGGTCCTTTTGCTGGAATATCTAACAGTTTTCACCATATCCAAAGCCGTGTTGCAGACATCAATGCCTGACAAATAACAAGCCGCTTTTGCAAATGATGAACCACAATATGGCCACAGCTTCTTTCTCATCTGGTTTCGTAGAAGGCAGCAAGTCTCCCGAGCGATGGCAGCCACTTCTTCACTAATCTGCATTTGGAACAAGTGAATATCCAAAGTAAGATAGTTCAGGTAAGATAGATGAGAAGTTGGCTCATCAACCTCAACTCTGTCAAAGAAGCACTTGACGGCTTCCATAATATCCAACAGAGATTTCAGTGAAGGTAAAGGTGGCAAATTGTCAGATACATGACAGTCTTCTTCTGACAGAAATACAGTGTAATTGTCCACCGCAGATCGAAGTCGAGAATGTTGAAAGCGCCATGGGCGAGTCGTGCTTTTATCAGGAATAGCACGCTTCAGTCGCTTCGCATTTTGGTCGCGTACATTATAGAAAGATTCGACAGAAGTCAGATTAGACAGCATGCCACTTAGAAATTCTGGTGGAGACTTCTCGAAAACGTCTTTGACACAAGTCGACAAGGCATGTTCGGTACAACCAATTCTACCACCCAAGTTCAGCGTCGTTGGATAACGGCCGTCGAACGCTGCGACCATTTTCGGTTCGTTGTCACTAACTATAAAGATGGGTTGAGAGAGCTCACCCTGTTTTTCATCATCCGGTGACTTAATGCATTCTTCGAGAATTTTCAAAGTGAACGAAGCGTCGTGTGGTACATCATCCAAATCACAAATCTTAAGTGGATAACTGAACCAACGCCAATCTTTATCGAGTCCACAAGCAACAATAGCAAAATAAGAAAGTCGATGTTCATGTCTTCCAGACCAAAAATCAATCATGCATGATACACCAGCATCCGGATCGTTGAGACTGTTTCTAAAATGATGTTGCAACTTCGCATGGGATTGCTCTCCCTCAGTCATTGACCCCGATGAAATGTAAGTTCGTCCGATGGAATAGTCATTGATCTTGTTGTTTCTGTGCGTTACCGAAGAAGCGAAGTTTGCGCAAGAAAATGCAATTTGAGCCATGGCGTTGATGGACACAGTCGGATGGGCACAAACAAGCTTCACTACATGCTACTGCCATTGTTCTTTTGCTTCTTTCGGAAGAGGAGGCTTGCTTGTTGATGGAGCACACTGAAAACTTCGGTGAATGGTGAGTTGATTGGACGTCGACGTCGCTGGTGCGCAGTTTTTCTCGAGATGGCGCTTTATTGTACTGACCCCACTCTGGTTGACCCACTGTCCTCTTGTCTTCTTAAACCAAAGAAACTATTTCTTACAGGCATCACAATAAAGGAAAGGGGCCAACAGTGGTTTCTTGTCGTCTCCTGAGCTCTCGGCAACCGGTGATATGTCCACTTGCACGGCCTTTATCCTCGAATCAAGATTGGCACTAGCACTGGTTAATGACTTCGGTGGCGGAACAAAAGATACACGAGCAGCAGAAATGTGCTGCTGCAGAGTTTTTTTGTCTACTTCGAAGAACTTGTTCGAAGACATCGCAGCGACGACCTGCCTCAGAGTGGGAACTGAAGTTGCAGACGATTATAATTACATCATACAGCTCGGTTCCTCTTCGGTCTGTAGCCTAATGAATCATCGCCAAGCGTCAATCAGGGGAAAAGAATGTTTTGCGAGCTCACATTCCCTCACTTGAATTGTCAAAAGTTGCGTAAGTGAAATTGATCATGCAGCGCACGGGGCGAGAGAATGGGTCGGTCACTGACATGGATACTGATTCTCCTAACGTCGGTTGACGATGCGAATTGACAGACAGCCTCAACAGATAATTACATAATCCAGGTTCTCTCTCTCTCTCATTCAAGACCGATATTAGTCTTCTTATAAGATTGATAAGCCAAGAAAAGAATTGTTATGATGATGGTTACCGACCCGTGTTTCGTCACCCTGACAGAATCATGCTTTTTTCAGACAAGGACAGCCTGCTTACTGTAGACACAACTGTACAATGTACATGTATAAATGTTGTATTTTCACTTCAATCTGTGCGTCATTCATGAGCGGCTTCGCCTAGTCATCCAGTAAGATGAGTGCAACTACAGCCTGCATTCTCGCTTTCTCACAACCTTTGCAAACCAAAAAAGAGTTGATATTTTCAAATAAGATTTAAATTTATCTTATTTTGGTGATCAAAATTTTCATTTAATTCCCATGGGATTCCCATGACCTGAAGCAAGATTCCCATCTCATGGGAATTCCCATGGGATGGGAATTCCCATTCCCACGGCAAGCCTGTAAATTGATCTTTGATCTTTGTTTGACGTTCAGTTAATCTCATCGAATATCCACGAGTATGTTAAGTCGTCGATGGATTATCAGACTTCTTTCTGCAAATACAGTGAGTCAATAGGATGTACTTCTGAATCACATTGATGATTCTGATCAGACTCTGCAACTGTTTTTACATAATATTCGCATCTGTACGAAGTGCGAGCGCAATCTGATGATGCGCCTGTTGATAACTCGTTGTCCGAGTTTAGATTGCTTGTCCGAAAATGAATAGCATGTAAATTATTTTCCCTTCTGTGTGATAGCAGAGTGGACTGATAGATATATATTCTTCTTAGACAAAATTCAGGCAAGGAATATTGATGAACATGCAGTAAATAGTTAATCAACCTCCATTTTCCTTTGAATTCTTCCTTTGATGGACGATATTCGAGAAGATGCTGCTGAAAGTCTACCCATCGATCCAAACTTCGAAGTAAGACTGGCTAAAGGCTTAACCACCGAGAGGAACCAAGCCGAAAAATATGCCATGCGGTGATACCCGTTGGCACTTCATCGAGGACATGACGAGTGGAGCACGGCGCGCACTCGAATATACTGTATTAAGAAGGGAATGTGTATCTGTTATGAATTGCTCGACGTCCAATTCATTGTTTCCTTGCACCACAATGCATTTTCTGCAAAAAGCATAATCCAAGTTTCAAGAACGGGGTTTCCAAACTTGAATTTTGTTTGCCTCAATAGTTCTGATTCAAAGGACGTGGTCGCGTTTGGTCAGTCAATCCCAGATTTACTTGAAAATCCTTTTATGAACTTTGTAAAATTTGGCCATATTTCATTATTTTATGACGGATCCTTAAATTTTATGACTGGTAACCTGACTTCATCATGTACAAAATCTAGAAAGAAAATCATCTGCAGAAATTTAACTTTGCTATTCCAAAAATTCACAAGCTTTCATAAAGTTTCTGAAAAATCGTGAAATTCACTAACTTTCAAGGGCTTTGAACTTTATTTTTAAAATTCACAAACTTTCACGAACCGAACGAACCCAGTAATAATTTATTGATATGGTCGAGACGGTATCACATCGAGATGGTAGGACGGAATTATTCTCACTCACTACTGCTCACCAAAAGTCACTTTAAGAGAATGTTGAAGATTATTTCAATCGAGTGACTTATCCATCATCTCTCCCATTTTTTGAATGGAGAAGAATTTTCAATTTTTTTGCTTAACCCTGTCCCACCGAAGTCACAAAACCATAGTAGCAAGCTAGGGGTGGGGATTACACACTCACAACCTCTAGTGAGAGCGTGATGCCTCTCGAGGCGGATAGACTTGAACCCATAACGTTCCACCCTCTATAAAGATGAGTGGCCCTTCACCAACTGAGCTGTCTTACCACCTTCAATTCAGGGTGTCCACGGCTTTTTGAGGTCAAAATTCCAGGTTTTTCCAGGTCAATAAAAAAATTTGAGGTCTTTTGTACTTCATTTTTTTTTGAAAAAATTTAAGATTTCTATGGCGGTCACAATGGTGACAAGTTATTTATTCATTGATTATAATTGTTATGGCAACTGATGTGTGGTGGTGAGGGTTTGATCCTGCCAATTGACGCAGTCGCATAAGTGGCTCGTAGCTCACTTGGTAGAGCACAGGTCTAGTTAACCTTGGTCGTAGGTTCGAATCCTACCAGCCGCACATCTTTTGCATGGCAATTTGATCTATCGTTTATTTTATTTCATTGTTGTTAATTTAATGTCTAAATGTTGACATTATATACATTTCAAAGGATATTTACGGTTCAAATAGACATGCAATCAATCATTACGCTACAAGTAAAATGCTACTAATCGCTATTATTCACACATGCCTGACATGATTGTTCTTAGCTAATTTTTTAGCTAATTTTAGCTAATTAGCTGATTTTCTTTTTAGGCCTAATCACGCATAGGATTGTAATCGGGGAGGCCCACCGGGATTGCAGTTAGGTCCTCCTTCAGGCTACCACCAGGACTGGAGACGCACAGTACGGATTTAAGCCTGATATTTTGTTAACCGAGAAATCAATGCATTTTGACATTTCCATCTACATTTTCAGCAAGGATTTTAAGGATCATTACAATAAGTGAATCACAAAACTGACTATCCTAATCAACTGTCATAAACTTCGATTTTGTTTAAAGGCAAGCATATGATGCTATGATGAAGCCAAACCTTTCATATCATCATTAATGTCATTAATCCAATGCAATCATGTACTATAAAACTGTAAGTTTGTTTCTCATGACCACCAGGAGTACAGTATGATAAACTATTTAGTGAACTTTAATGCCGATATAAACTTTTGATATTCCGGGATGGGGACTGGGAAAAACATTGAGCACAAGATCATGATTCCAGGAAAGAGTCAAAATTTTCATGAGCATAAACCATACAACCCTGCGATGCCTAGGCTGTGCATGCAAGCTTTCCCGTGATTCCATCAGATGTACAGCGATAACATCGCTTCGGAGTTTCATAGCAGACGCCCAAGGGCTTGCCAGAAAGGTTGTCTGTTTAAAAGTATGCATAGTCGAGTAGAACTTAGGTGTCTGAAATATGGAAGAAAGGTGAAACAGTTATTTGCTGTGGGCTGACCCAAGTAGTCAACTTAAGTGAACCACTTCATATTGGCTAGTAACCACATCAATGAAGAATAACTCAGGCATGAATATGCAAGACGATATGCAGTGACATGCACTAACACAAGAGCAACAGGACTGAACAAAGAAAAGGCTATGAATATGACAAACTATATTTCATTATATTGCCTCAAGCACTCACAGTACGGACCTTCTTCGCTGAACATGGTTGCTATTGAATGCGAGAATGGCGAAATAATCTCTGCTTAGTCAATAAGAAAAACGATTGCTTTAAGTCTTCTGGTTGGGGCATCATGGGCCACCCAACCAGCAGGTGTCCGGCAGACGTTCAACACATGTTTTACACGACTTTACGCTTTAGAACTTTTGGAATGCTTAGAACATGCTTAAGAACTTTTCAGCTTAGTTAAGCCTCCTGTGTGTCTGCTCTATTTAGGTATCATGCCGAGGCTCATTAGAAAACTGTTTTGAAGCAAAAAGATGATATCTGCTTGGCTTTGTTGTTCCATGATGTTGAAGATCTCAAAACGTGCCGGTCTATCTACATCAATGGTTGGAAAAATACACGTAATTCCGAAATTTTCCAGACTTGATAGAACTGGCCAGTTGGACGGTACCGTCGACCGATTACACGTTTGGAATATAAAAGCGATTTTTCAGGAAGATAATAGCGAAATTTCTCAGACCTTTCACTCATCTGGCTTCTCAACCTCATCTGTGTAACTGTTGACATACAAACTTTAAAAAAAATAGGACTTTATATCAGCAATTACATTAATTAAATGTCAGATTTTCCAATGTCACTTCAACAGAGGATGCAACGGTATGTTTATGCAAACAGCACAAAATTCAAAACTTAGATATTAGATGAACTGCAATGCATATTGAAATGCATATTAGGCTTCATAGTGCAAATGAAATTTCTCTCCGATATCTTCCACTCGTTCTCGGTGGTATTAGCAAATGCTCTCTGTAAACTCATAGAAGCACACAAAAAACATTTGGAGGTATATCATGATGAAAAATGAAATGTTGATAGAATAAGCTGTTATGACAATTTAAATGTTCATGAATTCGCATACGAAAAGTGCAATTTGTTTCGCCAATGTAAAAATGAGAACATAAATTGCATGTTAACGTATACGCAATGAATATTCTCAAGAAAACATAACTTACTATCATGTCGTGAACAGCTTGCATTACAACTCAACTTTTATTTACAAGAAAATGATTTTTACAAAAGTAATCGTTTAACACATGGTTGAGCAATAAAAATCGGCTTAATAGCAAACAAGGAAAAATAAAAACCAGACAACTCTTTCCTGACTTTTTTTATGGTGGCTAACGTTTTACAATTTCAATTTTGCAGGACGTTTGCATGATTTTTGAAGGATTTTTAAGAAATTTGCATGATCATTAAGTAATCATTTATTAAGCACTTCAGTTAATGGACAGTTCCAGTAACCGATTTCTAGTGTTGTTACAACTTATTAAGGACTGTATAATTATCTATACTGCAACAGTTGTCGCACGTGGCGAATGAAGAAGACATAGTTGGTACAACAAGTATTCTGTAGCATAACTTGCCAAAAAAGCAAATTCTTGATTCGAAAAAAATAACAATCTTTGACCGGCTGGCATGTGTGCATTAAATTATTATCTGAGATGCAGAAACATCAAAAAGGGATAACGTCGCCATTTTCATCATCAAACGTTTTCGACCAAATACCACTAGTCAAGACCACCAACTGGTTTAAGTTGTCAATTCATTATACTACTACATATTCAGGACTTCATTCATGTTCTTTAATCTATGTTCTACGTGCTATGAAACTGATGTACATATCTGTTGCGTGAAAATTGTATAGAGATAAAAAATTAAAAAAATTGAACCATTTCGTGATCATGAGTCAGGACTAGCGCAGCTGTACTTGGTCGAAAACGTTAGATGATGAAAATTGCCAAGTTTTCCCTTACAATAATGTGTTCGGCATCCTACAAAACAATGATCTTTGGCAGTTTCTAAAGTACAAAAGAATATTTGCATTAAATCGTCACTTCTGGAGTTCATTTATTTCTGAATCGACTTGGTCGAGAAGAAGGCGAAGCCGCTTTCTTTCGGTTTCTTTTTCGGCCAACTGCACTTCTTTCTTTCTCTTGTCGCTGTCTTTGAAGTTCCATGGAAGTTGATACTTTGAGTTGCTTCACTATCTTATATAGCGAAGCAGCATTTCTTGCGTACGCTAGCATTTCTGAGCAGATAGCCCACCGCAAACTCGGTTCGTCTAAAAAAGGATCACACAAGAAGTAACTTGGCTTTTTCAAACGTTACAACAGCAAACGTGCAACTAGTGTATTAGTAGCTACCTAGTAAGACTTTTAAATTCTAGAATAAAGGAACTTATCATGAATTTGACTTGCCGATCAAAAAATCTTTTTTGAGTACCAACTTCAGTCAACTACTTAATAATTTCGAGTTCACTCAAGAGTTAAGTGCTATTTACTTGAGTTAACGATTATCTTCTGCAAGCGCTATAAGGCTGTAGGATATACCATTTTGTATGTAAAGCTGATAAATGATCGATGTATGACAAGCACTTAGATGTCAGTTGTCAAATACTCTGATATTATCTCTAGATACCTAAATTCGAGATCCACACGAACCATCATATATTTAAAACGGTAGCAACATTATCAATCCTGAGAACATAACACCACTCAGCTGACAAAGTAATTTTACTGAATCGTATTACATCTCACCTTTGTTTCGCGAACGTAATAAGTCCAGCACACGTCGCTCACCAATGAGAGACTCATTTAACTGATTTTCAACCAACAGCTCCCTATCGAAGGAAAAGCCCGTCTCTATGAAAGTCTGCCCAAGAGATAAGCGCAAAACAATTCTAGACGAGCGTTGTTTTCGGGTGGAGTTCCGTCAATTTTGGAGCTTTCAGGGGTGTTGCGAACAGATGGCAAGCGTCCAGATGGCCTGACTTTAATGGAAAAACGGACGATGTACCATTTAGGACTTCACGTGTCGTGACACACTTGTAGCAACTTGTGTGGAGGGGTCTTCCATTCATGCCGGCAAACCATCATCCGACGCCGAAAATAGGAAGAGGTCAAAGTACGTCAACCTGCGCTCTTCCCATGAGATGATTCTCGTATGTGTGGAGACCATGGGAGCGTGGGGCCCTTCTGCCAGCAGATTCATCCAGGAAATCGACAATTAGTCCGGCAGCCAGAACGAGTTTCTGCAGGGAACGAGGCCAAAAATGAGACTTTCACAGAATGATGTACACCCTATACCTACTACGAATCTGCGTGTCTGCTGAGTTCTAGTGAGTTCCTCTTCTTGTCAGACGAGATCAAAGAAAAACACATGTAAATCCAATGGGACGCAGATTGCAGTTTTTGGCTAAAATGAAATTTTCCATGTTTTCTCTCATTAAACGAAAAGTATTAAGCCTAGAGTCATAATTTTTGGCATGGAATGTCTGCAGATCATTTCCTATGATGTGCATGTGCTATTATCATGCATCTAATCAGCAATGTATGTGAGAATGTGGTTAAATGTGGATAAAGGTGCTCAAAATGTTTGTGTTTGCCGACATTAAGAGGCCCGCCAAATCGAAATGTGTTTAGCTTTATAGACAGGGGTGCATGATGATGAAAGGAAATGACCTGAAGACATTCCATGTCAAAAATTATGACTCTAGGCTTAATACTTTTCGTTTAATCAGAGAAAATATGGAAAATTTCATTTTAGCCAAAAACTGCAATCTGCGTCCCATTGGATTTACATGTGTTTTTCTTTGATCTCGTCTGACAAGAAGAGGAACTCAGTAGAACTCGGCATAGGGTGTACATCATTCTGTGAAAGTCTCATTTTCGGCCTCGTTCCCTGCAGAAACTCGTTCTGGCTGCCGGACTAAATAAGATTACAGCCGTAACAGGTGATGAACGATCTAACTCATTCCTGGTTCATAGAATCAGTGTGGCAATTCAGAGAGGAAATTCAACGTCTGTGCTTGGAACACATCCAGCCTCCTCTGACTTAAGTGAAACCTTTTATCTTTGACTTCCTCAAGTTTGAATATTGTTTTTATCTTTATTGAAATGTCAGGCAAACTTGATAATAATAAAAAAAACAGTCTGTAGCTTGTCAAAATTTCGCAACTTGTCGAGAGATGTGAAGAAGAATTTATCCAAACGATTGATCAATCTTTCAAATGATGACAGCTGCTTCATACACAATGAATCTTCGCATATATAGTTGTACTGACGTCTTGCAGTATCGTAATATTCTCCGGAAATCCAACAAGTTTCAACCAGATGAATGAGGGTTTGATCCAAAATTTTCTTTCGATCAGTATCAGATGAAATCATTATTTCAGGATCGAGAGGTGCACATCCTCGAACGAAATTATGCCTCAGAGGACTTTCTGATTGCAAGACTTGACTAGAAATATTCTATAACTTTTCTTGAATTCAAAAACTTGAAGATCAGTAACGAACTTCTTCTTTTTTTTTCTTATGGCAGCTTTTGTACCGAAACCAAGATCAATATCTTCAGTATCGACAAATACATCATCATTGTTCAGGTCAACTTGAACAAATTTTGCTTCGCTTTCATCTTTATCGATAATGGATGATTTTATTATCCTCTTCATGCACGACCTGATGAGCGACTCAATTTCTCCATACGGTCGCTGCGTCTGTTTGAAACGAAGTCAAAAACATTTCTATCTTTTGCGATAGTTATGAAGAACGTCAGTTTAGCTTTCAGCGAATGATCGCTCATTATCTTGTTCTTCATCGCTGAGCATAATGCTGAATCTGGTTCCTTCGCCTGTTAATTCACTCCATGCACGTAGGTACGGTAAAATTTCAATTAGCCGATTCACACCAATGACATTTTCAGCTCATCGTGTTGTACAACAATTTCCCGGCAATTTTGCATTTTTATCATCACAACTCGTCTGTAGTCTGCTCTTCAAGACGGAAGATCTTTGTTGTTCGAACGGTCTTTATTCAATCGCCGAAAAGCAGCTAAATTTACGTTGAGTCCATCCATACTTATCTATTTTTTTCTTTATGAAGCTTCCTTGATGTGTCAAGACCTTTCACGGCAGACCCCAGAGCAGAAACAATGCTGTTTGCGCTGATATGTTGAGAAGGATGCCGAAAAAGTAAAATCCCTTGTCAGTGATCAACCTTGATCCATTGCATTGGTGCATTCATAGACAATGAACAATTCCAAGCTCTAACAAATTTGCCCAGAATGAAGAAATTTCCGATTGCAGTTTGATACTCTTAATTGTGCGAAAAAAAAGAAAAAGTAATAAAAAGAATAAAGTAATATGAAGATAAGTCAATTAAGTACTGACACAAGTTGGCACTGAGCACATCAAACGCATGAAGGTTAATCAATGAATCGGTGATTTCATGTTAATGATTGATACAAGTGATTTATCTGATTACAGGAGTTGTCCAAAATATCCCAGTTAGCCGTCAAGACGAATAAACTTACTTAGCCACAAATGTCTTCTTAGAATTGTTCAATATAGTTAAGATCTCAGGTGCATTAATATTTGTATCAGAGTCAGGAAAGAATAAATCGAAACAATAAGAATTAGAATTCCCAAAGATAGATTGTTTAAAAATGCTACTTCTTTTGACTGAAGGTGGCTTTTTGCAGGACTTTTGCTTCAATTTGGCAGGTCTCACCATTTTTCAGGACTTTTGCAGGTTTTCAGGTTTTTGCATGATGTTAGCCACTCTAGTTTTTTTATTGACTTTTATTGAAATTATTGTTTAAGTTGTTATATAATTTCAGACGTTTTTCTACAAAAACTTGAACACTAATTTCAATAGAATCAAAATAACATTTATTTGTGGATACCATACACACGCATTAATGAAATTTAATGAAATTTAAGCTTTTTAGTCAGAAGAGAGTTGTCTAGTTTTCATTTTTTCTCAGTTGCTATTAAGCCGATTTTATTGCTCAACCATGTGTTAGACGATTACTTTTGTAAAAATCATTTTCTTGCAAATAAAAGTTGAGTTGTAATGCAAGCTGTTCACGACATGATAGTAAGTTATGTTTTCTTAAGAATATTCATTGTGTATACGTTAACATGCAATTTATGTTCTCATTTTTACATTGGCGAAACAAATTGCACTTTTCGTATGCGAATTCATGAACATTTAAATTGTCATAACAGCTTATTCTATCAACATTTCATTTTTCATCATGATATACCTCCAAATGTTTATTTGCGTGCTTCTATGAGTTTACAGAGAGCATTTGCTAATACCACCGAGAACGAGTGGAAGATATCGGAGAGAAATTTCATTTGCACTGTGAAGCCTAATATGCATTTCAATATGCATTGCAGTTCATCTAATATCCAAGTTTTGAATTTTGTGTTATTTGCATAAATATACCGTTGCATCCTCTGTTGAAGTGACATACGAAAATCTGGCATATTTAGTTTATGTAATCGTTGACCTAAAGCTCCATTTTTCTTAAGTTATCACCAATAAATAAGTAAGTCTGCTATTTCGGTGCGAGTTGTGAATGGTATACATTTCCCATATTTTTTTCTATATCTGGACCCTGTTTGCTCATAACGGATCTTACGTATCCATGAAACGGGAATTTTAAACGTGACAAAGATGAAATTAATGCAATGGATGAATGCAGAGACTTTGAAAGACACTGAAAGCTCCGCTCATCGGAGAACCGAATCGAATTTGCTTCATCACAAGGCTTCAAAAAATCGCTCTGAACTGTTCACAAAACCGCCTGTTGAAAAGAGAAGGAAATCACGTTTGTGGCTCCATGCCATCCATTCACTTATCAGAAGTTGAAATACATATTTTTGAATAATCAATATCTCCTGCAGAACTTTCCAATCAAAACACATTTATGGTGGAAGCCTCTGATGAGAATTACGGTAAGCAATACCTGGTCTCTTCTCAGCTGAAAAAATACAACTCAGAATCCATTTAACACTACTGGAGTTATATCAAAATGTATTTTGCGATGTTTTATTCGAAATTTTGTGATAGGCCTTTTGCAGTCCATTGTTTCCACTCGAAACCGGTCGAATTAAACTTGTATTGTCAAGATTTCAGCGACGTTTTCCTCTCTAACAATTGAAATATTTTCGCATCATCAACCGATCCGTCGCATCGAACTGTTTTTCTAAAATCTAAAACTGTATCCAAGATATAAAGCAAGGTCATTTGAATTGATTTTGCTAATAAAATCCATATAATTATAAAGTCTGTCCAAACTCTTCACTTGAAGTTATATGCATAAAAAATGAATCAAAGTGTCTTACACAACAAATGGATAGACAACTTAGAGCCCATATTAAGATACTCGAATAGACTCGACTATATTTTAGATATTCGAGTAGATAGTTATTAACAAAAAATCTCTTCAAAACAAAAATTTAAATTTAAATGCAGTGTCAAATATCAGTAATTATAGGTGTTGAGAATTTTTAATACTGAGCATCCTCTTCTTCCAGACACGCAACATTTTTGATTGATAATCTTCGGTGGAATTGATATTACTATCATTTTGTTCTCATATATTACATCACCATTTCAGACTGTGACATTCAACTTCATTTGTACGTATTTTATCATCGATCCCATCATCTTGTCATTTTGTAACGCTATCCAGCTTTGGAAATAAAACCTTTTGAATTTTGAATATGCAAGTGCAACTACATTATAGTCTTAACAATGTTCCTCTGACATAATAAGAAATTTGACACATACCCACGAAAGACAGGTGGCATTTTACAGATAATTTTCTGAAGGTATTGAATACAACATAACAGATGAATCATCCGTGACTGGGCAAAGAAACCTTTCAAGTTATACATAGAATAAAATGAAACAAGTCGTCTCTTGCGACCTGAAAATTCTGAGCGAGCCATTGGGAGTCAACAACCATCAACAGGGTTCAAAGAATCCCAAATACAGCACACGTTTGACAATTTACAAGGAATCATGGGCCATCGTGATCACATATCACCACCGAAGCCTCGTGATGGCGATCCGACACTATCTACAACCTTGACACTGAGAGGAGAGTGTAGAAGCCCATGCGGGTCGACTCGCGAATGTTTTTCAGTAACATGCACAAATAGGCCTAAAGATATGTAAATTACTTAATGTATGATAACATCATTTTCTTGCACGGTTGCGAAGAAAGTATCACACAGTAGACGTGAACACCACAAATTGACCAGTTACAAACGAGAGGGAAATGAGAACTAGAGAGCTAGTCTAAAATGAAATACTATGCAAGCCTGAGATGGAACCGGTCGCCGGTCCGGTATGGAAAATCGGACCGGCCAAACCGTTGTAATTCTGCACCCGTCCTATTTGAGAAATTGCACGTGTCGTACAGTCTTGGCTTAGAAACAGTCGCTGTAATTAAGGTCCAGCTAGGCATGCGATTATGTAGATAAGCATATTTATATGGTATTCGGACAAAGCTATTACATACAAAGAGTTGAGCTCGAAGTCTACGCTTTCCTCAAATTCAACAAAATACGCTGTCACTTATGTAAATTTGAAATGTTCATAATACTCGTACATGTAGTTTACAATAGATTTCTGTTGACTGTGTAACAAACAGGAGATGCATGTAGTTTTTGCATTGATTTTTGTACTAAAGTAACTTACTAGTCAATATTCATGCTTTTGCTCATTAAATTTGCTTCAACGTTACATAAGTCTTATTAAATAACCATAAATTGGAGTGTGGACACAATACAAAAATCAATGGCATATCTGTCTACATATAGGAAAGTGAAGATGATGCCAAACACAAATAGCATGCTTATTTCAATAGATACTACATGTTTTTACTAGATGCTAACATGTATACCGCTATGGAAAAAAAAGCAAATCGTACCGCATCCTTATTACTAGGCCATTTACTTACACAAATTTGGGGAAAACCAAAAAAAGGCCATTCCGAAAGGCTATTCAAGGCTATAAAAAGGTTATTCCGATCAGTGAAATGCAATCGCAACGAGTCCCTCATTACTGCCTTGTCATCTGAGTAACGCGCTTGGTATGTTATTAAGCCTAGTATTAGTGATAATATTATTCCGTGTGAAAGATTCGTCCATAGACATATGCTAGCAGAAGCAAGACCTAAGCATGTTTCTTATCTTGATTGACAACTTTCAAAGGTTAAATAGCCTCGCACAGCATACAGGGAGTTGCTATTGGCATGGTATTGTGGCATTCCGCATTCGATCTCCTGTTTGGAGGTTGCCTCCGGACCGGCCCGAATATCTCGGCAGGTTGCCGGCCGCCGGATCGGACCAGTCCGAAAATCTCGGGCCGGTTTCCATCTCTGCTGCAACATAGGGCCTACACAACAATAGATGATGTCAACTGGTGTGGTAGTCATAATTAGCCTATATATAGCTATATTTATAGCTTTATCGAAAAGCTCGGTCGATAAAGCTTGAAAACATTATTGGGGTGAAACTTTACCTGTATGATGGAGACCGCATGCAACGTCGACAATTCTTGAATTGGCTCCACTCGGCATTCGTAAGGGCACCCTTGTTGGACCGACAGCGATCAACTGACTGGCTTGTCGCTGGCGAGCCATCGGTGGTTCATGTCCTGTTTCAAGGGCTTCTTCCTGCACCGCAGTGACTTGATGCGGCGTTAATGCACATTTGAAGCATATTCCACATTTTGAGCAGCCAGCGGAGCCCTGTCCACATCCACACATTTCTCCTGGTTGTGCGCGACGACGTTGATCGTGCAGGACACATTCCGCACCGAGGCCAGTACATTCTCCGCACTGCCGACAGAGCTTGCACCACGCGAAAGCAAAGTCGTGTTTGTCTGGTGCACAGATGGGGGGATGTGCTGACTGTGAGTCTGCATCTCCTCCCACACTCACTGTTCCTGCGCTGCCTTCTTCTTCAGAATCGTCTGCAAAAATACATGAAATTAGTTCCAACATGTATTTTGTATATTCCATTTTGTATACTTTCAACCGACATTGTTTCAAAATGCATTCACGCATTGGGCGCATTATTTGCATGTATAAAGGCATTAACCCTCTAACTACGGACGGGTCAGATTGACCCATTTTTTGAATTTAAATTGTTGTAGATCTCAATTATATATACGAATGAACTTGTAACTCATTGACTTTTATTTTTTACGTATCTTGAGTAGATAAGCAAATTATAAACGTTATATCTCACATAGAAGAGACTCAAAACAATGTTTTGTCAAACACTACACACTTAGTACGGAATGGGTCAAACTGACCCAATGGACTTTTCCGATGTATCATTGAAGTATATCAATTTTCAACTTTGTGACATTGCTTGTTTCGTAACAAGTTGTCAAATAAATCGCAGTTGTAGCGCTGTGTTCAAAGGAAATGGAAGGACTGGAAATTTCCCTATCTCTGCATGTTATGGAATCAACTTCATTTCACGGAATGAAGATATCGGACAATTATTATACATTGAAAGATAGGAGTTACCATACGTAGATAGTTAACGATTGATCATAGATATTTCAGGATTCGCTCGAAGTTGCAGTCTATTATATTATCTTCATTGTCTTTGACCACATTCGCCAAGATAAAAGTACTTTTGTGACAGCACAAATGCAATTACAAGGTGTCAACAGTAGCAAAACTCAAACCCTATTCGAAAGGTTATTATTTCACTCGGTTGATACAATCGCTGACAATGTGTGCCACATTTCTTTGTTCGGAAAGCTGTGATTGGCTGATGATCGAACAAATTCACTATTCACTCTGTTTTCAAGTATATCTTCTCTCGCAGCAAAGCGCATGGTCATATTCACATCATGGCGCAGAGAATTCGCAGGGTAACAGCGGAAGCTGCTTTTCAACAACTCATGGCAATGGATGAAAGTGGAGCTGATCACACCAGTGACGAAGATACGGCCGGCACCGATTCAGAGCCAGATCATATCTTAGATCCTCCGACGGAGGATAGTGAATCTGAATCAAGCTCTGAGGAAGATACGATTGCGCAGGTGGATGAAAATGAAGCCGAAATGATATCAAAGAATGGATTGTTTCGTTGGCGGAAAACACCATACAACACGTTAGGTCGTCAAAAGAGCTGCTAATATTTTTAGGCAGCATCCAGGACCAACAAGACAGATTCGACAGTCATCTGCATCGGAGAAAGTGATATTTGAGAACTTTATCACACCTCACATGATTCGTATCATCAAGCAACATACCAATGCAGAAGGATGTCATCGAAATTCAGCCTGGAAAGATGCAGACGAAGAAGAAATACTAAAAGTTATTGGTCTCCTCCTTCTATCAAGAGTTTACTGTTCAAAGAATGAGGCAATCAATCAATTATGGAGTTTGGAAGTTGGACGACTTATATTCGGGCAATCGATGCCCCGAGATAGATTCACAGATATATGCTCTCGGCTCAGATTTGACGACGCTCACACACGAATAGAAAGGAGAACAGATGACAAATTAGCGCCATTTCGAGAAATATGGAATTGTTTCATTTCCAAATGCAAGTCCAATTATGTCCCAGGATGTGATATGACTATTGATGAGCAGCTTGTAACCTTCAGAGGCCGATGCGGATTTCGCATGTACATCCCATCCAAACCCGGTCGTAAAGATGAGATAAAGATTTGGATTCTGGTGGACAGTCGCACGTCATATTGCTACAATGCTGACATATATACAGGACGGCGAGGAAATAGTCGAGAAGTTGGGCAAGCTTCTCGGGTGGTACTGGAGCTAACTGATTCCATTTCTAATTCCGGGCGGAATATAATTGCAGATAACAACTTCTCAAGCTTGCATTTGGTGCAGGCTTTGCTTGGGCGCCAGTTGACATACTTGGGCACTATTCGAAAAAACAAATCGGAACTGCCTCCAGACTTTTACTGAGTGCAAGTAGGCCTGTCAAAAGCTCAGTCTTTTGAGCAAATTGTTTCTTACGTCCCCAAACGAAGCAAGGAGTCGATACGTTGGATCAGGTGGTACGTTCGTATAGCTGCAAAAGAAGAACCAAAAGATGGCCGATGTCTGTTTTACAATATGTTCGACATTGTTGCATACAACTCGTATGTTATATTCATTTCTATGCATCCTGGATGGAATGAAGGCAAATCACATCGACGACGCCTCTTCCTCATACATCTATCACGACTTCTTATTCAGAGCAATGATCAAGATATTTCAAGTCAACAACCAACTTCACAGCAATCACATGAAAGCTCAACACAAAATTCTGAACCTCAATATCTCACAAATCGCCCGAGATGCCGACTTTGTGGATCAAAGAAAGATAGGAAAACCAGATTGATTTGCCTGAGATGTCGCAATCCCGTCTGTAGTGATCATTCATCTCCGGTCTGTACAAACTGCATGTAGTTGAGACATCTTGTAGTTTTGCTTTTTTCAGTCAGGGTGTAACCTTTTCGTGGATTATAATTGTTCTTTTAACAAATTGTCTTTTGGTTTGCCGTCACCTCATTTTATCGAAGATATTCTAACACCAATATCCCACCACCACATCAATGCACCATATTTAATATATCTTTTAGCTTTGTAGGTTGAGGCATATATTATGCCTAGGCACACACATGAAGGTACATGACGGTTACATGATAATTTTAAAACGAACTTGAGCATTGCTTTCACAATTCATTATATTCCCAATATCATCAACTTCGAAAAAAAAATAGCAGGTCGCTACACTCGTAAGGGTATGTGGGTTAAATTGACCCAGCTCGTATTTAACGTGCAGTAAATGTCATCGTAGTTAGAGGGTTAAGCTGAGAGGCATCTATAGATGTGCATTTAGATAGAAAAGGAGAATTTCTCTGACACATCTCGATCGCAATAGTGTTAAGGATGAAATATAATTTGTAATGGAATCTCATAACCGGATTACCGCTACTCACAACATAATCATGTTTCTACAAGAAAAGCTTCTGCAACAAGTGGAATGATTCATTTAAAGGACAAAAAAAGTTTTATTTCGCACCACAAAAAAGGAAATAAATATCCAGAATGAGAAACGGAGCGACTTGGTAGACATTAGTACACGTCGCAAGAATCCAACAACACCAATGCATAGAATAATTTCATGTTGAATTGTATGCATAATTCACCTGAATAACTGCCATTCCATCTACTATCAGGACACATCTCTCAACTTCGACAAAACTCCCTATTTTAGGATACAGTCATAACCGGGATAAGTTTTAGATACGCAACTTACAAAATTTAAGTGAAATTTCGACGTATTCACTGAATACTATTTTTAACACACTACCCACAAGCCGTCTAAGTTAGTGTATAGGTAATATTTGATAAGTGGTGCTTCTTTTGATTTTTGCAGATTCCATACGCAATCAATGCAGTTGCTGATCATGTAACATTCATAAGCTCACAAAACACTGTCTTACAGATAGATATGTTTTTTCTGGTGTATCAGAATTACTGGAGTCACCAGATTTGAACTGAGAATGGAAAATAATTTAACAAAGTTTACGTCCCTATCTGAGTCTGGCAACAAACCTAACTCAAGTGCGAGACCGACATTAAGATCCAAGGTTGAAGCAGACTTAAATAAAACTGTGCATATACAGTCTGCAAATCACAGAGATAAATTCATTTGCCTGTGGGCTAGTCTAGAGCGGACATAATCATATCCCAGCCTTTGTATGCAATGGTAGCAAACAATAGAGATTGACATAGATATTCGTCTCTCTCTCTCTCTTTTGACTTGCGTGATTGGTCAAGCGCGCGCATTGCAGATGCAGCTCTTATCACAGAACACACGAACTTCAACGACCAGATTGCAGGCAGGCCTGTCAAGTAAAAAGCACGTGGACATTTCACGATCGAAAATTTACCGACTGTGCGTCTAATATGGTGTCAATCTTCTGGTTCGTCAGAATTCAGACTTAAATTTGTATTGCGTTCAATGGAAAATTGATCTTCTTGCCTCTCGGGACTAGCTTTGGCCGTGACCATCAGTATTGAGGAAGGTCATCTCTAGACCCAAACACGCAGACAAGGCAATTTATCTGTGTGCAATTAATTGTGTTAATTTTTGATTCGATTTCTTCTTCGACATCGAAAAATATGTCTTCGATTTCGAAAATTACTTTCTTCATTTTCGCGCTGAGAAATCGATTTCTAAATGATGAAAAATACAGAACATTGCGGCTTGATTTAGGTGATTAGCTTGATTACCATCTCTTGACGGAACGGTGATAGCTATACGTGTCGTAATTTGGATGGAATCGAAAACCTCTCTCCGAACTACAAAGAAGCCGTATCACGCCATCCTCTCACTAGAATGCACTATTTGACGTGCAATTTATCAATTTTATCTGCCCTGTAGGACATGAGGTACATGTTAGATGAACCTATTATCATCAATATTATTCCCTTTTTAATTGCAAGAAAGCTGTACAACGAAGAATTAGTTTCTCATCAAAACAATCTAATCTTGAGGAAATGTGTCACATCCAAATGCATGTTCACAATTTATGAATGCATAATTAAACGTTATTAGTCTTGAAATCGAGGATAGAAAATTGAAAAGCAAATGAAAAAATCAAAATTTTGATTTATACTGTATGTAACGTCTTTATCAGTAAAAAAACGGTGTGATAGCGTTACAGCAAGTCTGAGGATACTGTGCATCCACTGGGATAGCTGGTTGAACTAGATATCGAGACACAATAAATAATTCACATCAGCTGCGATAAACTATAAAACTTCATCTCTTTAGTGCGGTTGCTTTTCCGAAATATACAATTTCTATAATTTCGAAGATTAAAATTTTCATTTCTGTATTGGGATCATAGCTTCGAAAATGTTCAATTGTGTTTGAAGACAACAGTACTCGAGGCCTGCTCGGCAGTTCTCATCATTACCAGTCCTGTTGAAATTCTCATTCATTAATTATGACGATGCATTTCGGAATTTAGGAAACAAAAATCGGTTTTCATGTCGTCAGCGATTTCGCTAGTTGATTGATCTGTCGGACAGGTTGTAAATTGCGTGCACATCTTCATAACAAATACTAATTTGGCAATTATTTCTCTCATGTTTACTGCATTTTAATTGCTTTATAGGAGCTGCGAGATTCCGGCCCTGTCTGTATTCGAATTACTATCGTGCAGCTTAAATTGTGCACATCTCCCAAACATGACATATTATAGTTTATTATCTCGACATAACGAAGAAATTAGTACTCGCATGTCTTTCAAACTCAGGATCTTGACGATTTTCTCATTGCAGCTGAAAGCTTAGTATCTCTAGCGTTAGCATGATAAAGTCATCCAGTGAAAAGCGAGATCGTTCTTCAATACATCAGAGGAAAGTCGCTTGTCTTTATGATTAAATAAAAAACTACATTTATACATAAACTTCAAACAGATTCGCTACAATCAAAAACCAATTTGTTGACTACGAAGTTGCAAAAAAACAAGGAGACTTGTGCATCAAAGGAAGGTATCGTTTCGAATCTACGACGATCGACAACCGGGATTCATTCTCTATTGCTATAAAGTAAATGTATTTTTGCAAATTATTATTTAATTGACTAGAAAGAAGTTCTTGGGTTACATTAAAAAACAGATGAAGCTATCGCCTGTCAAACTTAAGTCTGATTTTATATACATTTGGAACTGTCGGAATCCTTTGCTTCCTTTGAAATAATTCCAGCGTATATTTTCCCATATCACATGATAACTGTCCCGTTACAGATAGGGTTTAAAAATGGAACAAAAAGTTGATTGATCAAATGTGCCGCCGTAACTTCGTCATGAGTATAGTAATAGTACCAAGGCCTCTTTTTATTATACATAATCTTCGATGAAGTACGCGTAGAAATTTGATGAAACAATGCTAAAATAAGCAAATATAAGACTTGCAACATGCTTCATTACGTCACTTCAACTGCTTTACCCGATGCACTGTTATAGCTCAATATTATAATTTAACGTTGTTGAAATGATATTGCAGATCAACGTCATTAACACGAACCTAAAAGGGAATGGACGCCAAAAGCACCTATTTTTTCAATTTCCACTTAATTTTACTTCATGGTAATAATCTAATCATTTTTAAAATGTCTCCATTTTTAAATGCATGAAGAAATCTTTTGTAATGATTTTGCAACTGATGAATTTTTGCCATTATTGATATCATGATGGTAGTTGACAGCAGAATCAAAGGCCAGATTTTCACTTCATAACAACTAAAAAATTGAAAGAATTATTTGTCTTACTGCAGTGGCCAAAATTAAGGGCCCATCTTGAATTTCAAGCTTTTCTGCACTCATACTTAACTATTCAATTATCATTTAACTTCTTGTTACCAGGTTAGTTAAAAATTAATCCCATGTGATGAAAGACAAAGCAAATATGCTCTCCAGCAAGAAATGATATTGAATACAATACAGAGAAGTCAATACTTAATGGGAAAACCTTTGTTCCTGATAACACTTTCTAGTCTTACAGTATTCTTCTGTTATCTCTCTTCTCCGACATTGGCTAATGTACGGCGACCCTCTGCTTCATGAGAATCCAACATTTCTCTATGACGTCGAGATCCGGAGAGTTGGGAGGCCAGTTCGGCAGCAGCGCGACATCGTGATCATTGAATCACCTTTTGACAACTTCCGCCGTATGGCGGCAGGGTGCTGAATTCTGCTGAAACATCGTTGCTCCACTTATTTCCATGTGGAGGAGGACCTTCTCTTCCAGGACCTGCAGGTAGCTGCTTGCGTTGACCTTTTCTCCATTCCGAAAAAGCTCCAAGCCGCATCGTCCACAGGAAGTGATTGATCCCAGACCATTACCGATGTTTGACCGTCTTCTTTGTGAATTGTGGGTCAAAACGCTGACCAACCGTGTGACGGACATAGACCAGACCCCATCAGCGGATTTGCTGGAAGGTGCTCTTATCTGAGAACATGACACGATCGACATCCATGTCCAGATGATTGCGACAAAATTGCAAGCGCAATTTTCATTGTTTCTCTATAATCAGAGGCACTTTCGAAAGTCTTTGAGCGACCATTTCAAAATCATCTTTGAGTCTTCTGCGGATTGTTCTCGCACTAAGTTCAATTCCACTATCGTTAACTTCTTTGGATAAGTGCAGGGAAGACGCTCTTGGGTTTCGGGTGATGAGGACTTTAAGAACTCGGTCTTCACGCTTTGTGCTTGAACATCATGCACGTTTCGAGTCTGGTGATGAAATCGTACCTGCCTGCTTTCCGGGAGACTTGAGGCGTTCAGCTATTGCTCTCTGGGAATATCCCGGACTGTGTAGCGCAATCATCTGACCGCGCATCAGCTGCGAAGTATCACTCGATTTTCGAACCAATGCCATAGGTACTTGGTAGATCATCTGAAAGCCACTGTTCTCCATCGAATTTGTCCTTGCCGCAACGAAGTCAGTTAGATAACTTTCCTCTTGAACACTGGCACGCAAAATGCAACAAATTATCCAGCTATGCATTATACAATCATTCAATTCAGACTTATTAAGCTCCATGAAGCAAACAGTGCTTAACTGATCGATAAAAGACTGACTGGGCCCTTTATTTTGGACACTACTGTACATTCATATAATGCTTATGAAAGTCCTCAAACTTTGAAGCGTCTGTCGAAAATTAAAAGCGCAAACACACCGTATAAAAGTCATGTCGTTAGTCAAGACCATTTGCCTTTCAGAAGTTCATCGTGTCCCAAAAAAGGCTATAAACTTTGATTACAAACATATTTTCTCCTGTTTGAGAATACGTTTCCTGTGTTGAAATGCTTAGCTGTAGAAACTAGACTTCCTGGGATTTACTTGGACACCGAGTTTTTGTTTCTACGGCTACTAAAAGCTTTGTTACATGCAATTCAAGTCACCATCAGTTTACAGATAAAAAAGAAATATATAAAATTACAATCGAAGACATCAATTAGTTTTTTTCCAGATGCACTCTATTTACTCACAGGTTCACAAAATTATAGGATATGCCACTGAAGATAATGATTTCACGCAATATGCCTACCTTCACAATGTGATATCACTTCGAGTTGATCGATTAAAGATGCGAGGGCACGCCAAACATCATAAACTGTAACTGGCTTTGCAGCACGATGAATCTTTCAATTTGCCTCTTGTTAGCGGATGTCACGTTTCATAGACTATATCAGACACTGCTCAAATTTCTCAAAATCAGAAGTCGACTAGTGTCAAGGTCTGGAGATCATGAAAGCCAGGTAGGGAAGAGACGACTGATGACGCGCTCTGTGATGAAATTCTTCACAATAAATGTATTTACTTTGTTCTTTTAAATGTGGGTTGGTGCGTGTACGCTAAACTTCATGTGACGGTTCGCAGAAAAGATAATTTTAATCAGAGATTTTTTATTGTCGCCTTTGTGACACACTGCAAATCAGCTATATTCAAACTAGATTTACAGCTCAAATACGAGTGGAAAAACTACGAAAGAAATATATTTGTGTAAAATTTTTGTTTACGAAGAAGACAAAATCTCACTCATCAGCCTAAACAGTTTAATCATATTTGTGAATTGCTTCCTTAAAACGTGATGTTGCGGATAGAATTCATTTATTTGATATAGTATTTGCCGGTTTCTTCTTTCAGCACGCATGTTCATCTTAATTTGAATTTGGAACATTCTATAAATATCAAGTGATCAGTCGATAGCGCTTGATAGGCAGCTAAGTATGCTCATTCGCCGATGCAGTTTTGCGTCATTTGGTTTCATTCTCTTTTTGAAGACTTGATGAGCGGCTGAGTGAATATAAAATGTCAAAAATAGATGTGGAAAGATTAAATTTACACAAAGCACAAACTACATCAAGCTCGTGCACACATCTACATCGCACTACATCAAATGAACTACCGGAAGTTTCAGCTTTCGCTTCCATTCTACGAATCTGACGTTTTATCAATTGACTTGGTTATTGATCAAATGATGGAAGTTTCGAAATTCATTACTCATTTATTGACTTTCATGCGCCATCTCAAGTAATATTGTCTTTTTAAATCATATTGCAATGTAGCCAGGAAAGTAAACGCAAACATGACGTGGATGTCAAACATTGTTTTATTGCCATATAGTATAAACACAGCTACGAGGCGAATAGCCTTGTTGATTGAAAAGAGTTCCCTGATAGGATATCTAGATTTCATGGCAGATCGATGATAAATAAATTAAGGCTTTGGAAATTAGACGCTTTCGGTGATGGCAGCAATTCTAATGCGGAATAGATTCTCTAATTTCTATCTTTTCTTTATTGACAACTGGTCTTGAATTTCAAGAGTAAACAGAGTGCTCGAGGGATTTTGCTAACAGAAAGAGACAGTTTCAAAGTCACAAATTTGCCTTGATTTGAGGAAGCTTAAAGTTCGAATGATACAATTTGCTCTGAAAGGTTAAGCGATATTGTCTTTTGTAGAGGAAATCATTCGAGTTCTAAATCGATCCCTTGGTTTGACTACTCAGATTCTTTTTTACGCGTATGAATGGTCAAAGTGACCTTTACAGCACAAAAGGTAAAAGATTTTTGTTCATACCTTATTGTTGAACTGCGAAGCCTCTTTGCGAAATTTGAAATCAGTCTAGGGATTACCCATATCTATGGTGCATTGTGGTAATGATACAACAATAAATTAATGAATGCAGATATTTATCATGGAAGCGAGATATGTAACTGTTGAAGCAACTATTCTACCCTTGATCTGAGATTAAAAGGTCAAACTGTCATACCCACAGAATTAGACAAGTCGTCTCTTCTCTTTGACTAGAAAGGAAGCATGTAACGTTAATGAAATGGCACAATCTGCTGACATAATATCATAGCAATCGAACAATGAGCAGCCAGTTCAACATTAAACACGCCAAATTGTGCGAAGTTTCTTTGACTGTTATCAATCGGACCACACACCAAAGAGACACAGTCGATGTCAAGTTCTACACAGAAGTTTGTGAACGTTTTTTCGTGCGCATGCCAACTTTTTTAATAATGATCGGAGGGCCGAACATTATCGAGAAAACTTTTGCGCAATGATCTGAATTCTACGAATCAGAAGGAATCGTGACGATCGGAGCATTTTGAAGGAATTCAGAGCAATCCGCAAGCGACGCACGACTATTTTTCCTATCTCTTCACCATGTACGTGTATTGCATACGAGTACATGTAGATGATCGTGTAGTACCGTCTACAAAGCGATAAAATCATATTTCATTTCCCATTACAGATATATAGGCCCCATATACTGGTACATGTTGAATAAATTTTTGATGGCAATCTAATATCCATCCAAGAACTCTGAATAATGAGAAGTAGGGCGTGTTGTAGATACGGGAACATAGGTAACTGTAATCGGAGAGACATTCTGATTGAGTTATATAGATACTGGTTACAAGGTTACTTCCCCACACAGGTTCGCACACTCCATCAAAGTCAAAACTGAAATTAAAACCTTCATCACCATCATCCTCTTCTGCATTCACAGAAAGCCTCATTGAATGAGAAGATGCGATCTGACAAAATCTTGATTTAGAATCTCATCCATGACCAACAATAATGCTGTGCTTATCGAAGCAGTACTGGCATAGACACTGGCATGCAGCAACCCTTCGAAACATCGATGACACCAACTACTAACACGATGAATTAAGACAGTCATGAAAACCTTAAGTTGAGTGAGTTACGTTGCTTATTAGTATACCATGTCATACCTAGTAGGCTAAGTGTTTTTGTAACCACAATTTTCGTGTTGAGATTTTGCAACATAAAATCTTTAGGCGGCGCTCCGCAAAGATGGTCTTAAAAAACCGTGGAGATATCGTAATCTTAATTCTAGATGTCTTACTTGTGTATTAGAAAAGTATATAATACCACACGAATATCGTAAAAAGAAAGCTGAAGAAACTGAAAAGAAACCTTCTGAAGTGAAATAGAAAGGCAGATTTCAAGCACTCAGGCAAAGAGAGACGACTTTAGATGCCTTAAATATTGTGGCATTTATTATTTATGGCGTCAGGGACTTTTTTTGAAGTTCAGATTTTATGGAATCATTGGTCAACTTCATTAACTTCCTGCCTCTTTTCTTCGTGATCGGTAGATAACAGTCGTTTTAGATGTCATGGTCAAAAGTTATCCTGCTATCCACTTGCTGTGAGATGAGAAAAAATTGTGGCGTCTGAGGAAATCAGTGAGAAACAGGAACAATCACTTACCAGTAATACATTTTTTGAAATCACGAAATTTGATCTAAGGGTCAGTGCAAAATGATCCACCTTTCTGACTACTCCAGAATAGCGCTTGCGCTTGCTGATGCAAAGGAGTTTTGTTAAGAGAATCGTATTATATTAAATATCAAAAAGGATGTCCTTATTTCATGGTGGGACTGTCTTGTATCAATTTCGGTCTTCTTGCGATTTTGTAAAGTATTACAAAGTGCCGTTTATGTCTCACTAGTACTTCCCAAAAGTACTTGTTTCTTGCGTTGACTTGGTCAATCTATACGTTGAATGCATTGTTACTCACTCATGAAGTGACGAGATTTAGATAATTAGACCGTATATTCTAAAGAAGCCTTGCATGTTTCAACTGTCAATTAATTTCAGTGGCTTCGAAGTTCATGAGCTCTAACACCCCAACAAGAAATAAATCTCATTAAGTGACGCATGCGCCTCACAGCGCTTTCGGTCATAAGGCAACTTAATCCAACCTACGCTAAGCTCTAAAATGCGTCAAGATCACGGTCGGGTATACTTTTACCCCTGGCAAAGGATTGAGCTAATTATTTCTTTTTTCGTGGGAATTGATAATTTTTGCTACAATATCAAGCATATACTATATGAGTTCAAAATACATATTTCAGCACTGTACTGCAGAGCATCATCAGACGGAAAGAATAAACAACATGAAATTGAAAGGTCACACAACCATACTACAAATTAACATTTCTACAGGTATATATATAAATTTTCTTTCTATATAAGAAGCAATTGACAAAGCAAGAATATAAATGCAGCATCAGATATAAAACCGGGAAATATAACAAAGCTGAAGTAAATTAATTCATAATTTTAATGAATTAAATCAATTCATTTAAAAACTGAAGTCTCTAAGTTCGTCGAACTCTTCTCTGTAATTGATGGTTGGCTGCCGTCGTTAGATAAGAAAAGATTCATGGACGTTTGTGCTGTCTTTGTCGAGACCGATAACATCAATTTCAATATTGTTACTGCTGGAGAAGGCACCACTCTATGCAGAGGTTCGACAACTTGTCAAGTGCTGTTTAAATTCGGAGATGAAACCTGCGAATATACCATCCATATCGTATACCTAACCATGGATTCCTTAACAGTAGTGGACACTACTATTAAGGAATCTATGACCTAAAATATATGAAATATATTGAGAATCTCAATGATATTTGACAACCTAAATTTCAAATCTCAATGATATTTGACAACCTAAATTTCAAATCTCAATGATATTTGACAACCTAAATTTCAAATCTCAATGATATTTGACAACCTAAATTTCAAATCTCAATGATATTTGATAACCTAAATTTCAAATCTCAATGATATTTGATAACCTAAATTTCAAATCTCAATGATATTTGATAACCTAAATTTCAAATCTCAATGATATTTGATAACCTAAATTTCAAATCTCAATGATATTTGATAACCTAAATTTCAAATCTCAATGATATTTGATAACCTAAATTTCAAATCTCAATGATATTTGATAACCTAAATTTCAAATCTCAATGATATTTGATAACCTAAATTTCAAATTTTACTAATTAATGTTAGCTTGTACATAATTATCCCCTTTTCAACTTCCTGACGAAGATTGTGACTAGTAGCCCATCTCACTGTCCTCCAATCGAAACCGGTTGAAGTAATTAGATTATTATTGATCTGAAAAGACATTCTCTATTTTCATATAAGAAAATTTTCAGGTGTAAATTGTCACCATTGCATTGTCCTCAATTCGAGCCACCCTCTGAGGATTAAGCATAGGCCTATGAAGTTTCAAGACATATGCTCGGGTGATGGAAAAACAATCGCAATTTCTATTCAAAATACATGTGTGTTTAAAGCAATTTTTACACGTTACTTAACAACTTTTGTACAGAATTATCTATTGACATCCCTTATTGGACAATCCTTCAATTTGCAATGACTTTAATGGATACAAATTGTTTTAGAACTACTTCTCGAATACATTTAGCCCAGGAAGCGGACGCCCACAATTCACCGAAATGGAAGTCCACACTCAAGCAGAAACCGCCCAACCCAGCATCATCTCGAAACAAGGACGCCAAAAAAAGGAATGAGTGAGTAGGCCTATATAGACATGAATATTCAGAAACTTCACCTCCGCCTCAAAGAGAACTTGACAAGTTATCGATCCTCGCGACTTTAAACAGGGAGTTGTGTCAATGTTGAGAGATCTGAACTAAGCATGTTGATGATTCCTGATATAATATGAAATGGCAGTTATACAGGTCTGTATCCATTTTTCAACTCACTATTTCTGAATTATTCTATTTACGATCCCCTAGGCCTACTGAGATGTCCGGATCAGGAACCTAATAGGAAGCCTCTTGAGGGTATGAAGGTTGCATTGGTCAGAGACGTTGGTCTGAGGAAGATGATTCTAAAGCTGCTCTGTGCGAACAAAAAGGCTTCTTGAGTGACTCATTGTATGAATATACAATAATTTCATTTTGATTGTGTATAGCACATGAGAGTGCTGCCTCAGAGCTGCTGCTACTGAAACAACATCTGTACAGGAGACTACGTGAAGCTACTCAAAGTTGTTTGAAAACTACAGCGCAGCATACTTGTCGTTTGACCATTTCAATTCCAGAATTAATTTGTTACAACTCACTTTCGTATTATAAAAAGCAATTAAAAATTAAATCCGCAATTTTTGCCTATCTTTGAAATTCTGTGAATATAGGTTATACCGAATTACAGCGCTGATTAGGCCCCAGATACTTCAATGTAACGAATTTTTTGTGCAATGATTATAATCCAAACATGTGCATGTGAAATGTGAAAGATTTTCAATCAAAAAGTAACCGCTCCATATATCTGTGAAAAGATATTTTACACGTCAAAGGACCTTCGAATGATTTAATATAGAAGACGACGCAAAATTGCCTATAACTTTTTAATAATTAGGAAAGGACACTAAAATGACTTAAAGTACAAGAACTACTAAAATAATTAATGAGTAGCATTTTCAAAACATATAAGGATCCAATACGTTCGATATCTACAGTACGATGCACATAGATCATCATGATGCCCACAGGTATGGACATGGATGATGTTGGATCTCGAAGATGGTTTGTCAGCATGTCAACTGAACTAACTGTGTGTGTTAATTGAAACACGAGATACGAAGCGTCGAGTGCTTTATGTAACATAGACAGTGAGTTCAATTACAGGTAGAAGCACGATAAGCTATGCAGGTATATATTTCCTGCATGATACTGAGTTCTTGCACTAGTGCGAAGATCTGCAATGATATCTCAATACATAGTCATGGACTCCTAGATACATAACACCTGGATTGTCAGCCAAGCAAAATTCAAAATTTTTTTGCGTGCATCAGAGTCTAACATTCATGTTGATCAGCTACTTTGTTACAAAATCAGATGACAAAATGTTAGAGTGGTAAAGTAAATACTGCGCTCATAATTGCAACAGTGGATATAAATGTTATGTAAAGAGCAAAGAGATCATGAAAAAGTGGTTTAAAAGAGTTCTTCGGAAGGAATTTATTGCAACAAGAAATCCCAGAATACGATTGTCAAGTGTCACCCATTTTGAACATGTCAATCAATGCTGAAATTCCATAAAAAAGGAAGAGAAAAAAGAGCGACTAGCATATCATTATGATGATACTCGAAATCAACAGAGATAAAGTGCGGTTCGAACATTTGACCCAATGCACCAAAGCTTATCGAAGGAAAATGGAATTATGAAACATGAAACAGCCATTTGAAATTACTGTAGAGGAGAAAATTGATGAGTGAAAGGATACCAGCCGGATATATTATCTTATAAGAAAGGAAGGTAACACATAGAAATAGCTCATAAATAGCCCCTAATTCGCTACAAGGAATCTATCTTTTCGAACAACAGGCATGAAAGTTACCTAGCAAAATTATAATAAGTATAAAAAACTGCAAAAATCATGAAAAGAAAAGCGAGAAGGTGAAGTCATTAGTGATCTTTCGATCTCAGATCGACCAACACAGGCACCAATTCACTTGATGATGGCCTGTGCATTTACAGGCATCAAGATGCCAGTTATTCGGAATTCGCAACTTTTGTTTACTTTTCATTTGATTGAACTATTTTAAGGAATTTTAAGGAATACAGCCTACTTTCACCAGACATCGACGGTTTTGGTCACTTCTCGTAAAATGGTGAACTGCGATATTCATTTACTTAAAGTCAATCATTATGTGACTCACACTTGTATGCTTTCAATATCCAAAACTGTGACTCGTGCGAGGTGTTCTTTAAAGCATACAGATTAAAATCAGGAGAATAAAAGAAAATAGCCAGCTGATTCTATTTGAAAAAGTGGTTCTTTCTTCAAGATATAGCAAATGCCAAAAAGTTTTTAATCTGAAATTTTGATATTTTTAGCCTCCTTTGTATCTTGAATCCAAGTGTACACAATATTTCACGCACAACCTGTGTGCATCAGGTGAATAAGAAAGAGCTATCTTTCTGTATTCTGGCAATGCAACAGCTTAATTATACATACATGACTAACAGAACTTCTTGTTAAATTCTCCTGCCTACACAACATGCGAAATTATTCAAACAATAAGCATGAAGTTTAACAAATGATATGAAATATACTGCAAAAGAGTCGAATAATCGAATATGCTTTGGTAGAATTCATTCAGACAATTAAATTGCAAGGACGAAGCTGTTCATGATCAAATAGATTTTATGAATGATAAAGGCATTGCTGATGTGTCCAGTCTACTGTGATCTGTAACATGATAGAAGGACAATTCCATGTGAATGTCAACATGTGAATGTGTGTGTAATTTTCTGAAGTACCTAAGAGCTTACTTTTGATTGCACAAACATCATCCTTGACACTTATATTTTCCAGAAAAACATTCAATTTACCACGGAAATTTGACTTCCAATACTAAAAATTTAATTAAATAAATGATGTAATAAAAACAAAAAAAATGAAAACTTTTCAATTTTAAAATTCGTTCTTTATTGAACTACTGTATTTCTAATTTATTCAAATATAGCAGATGTTCGCTACTTATTCGAGTCAAAAGTCGAGCACTTATTCGAAAACAATCTCACTTTCTTTTATTTGGCTAAAAAATTGACATGCAGATCTGAACTTACATGCGTAACGTCGTAACGCTATGTGGTTACACTGTTAAATGGAAGTTATCAGCATCCGAACACTCACGGTATTGGTAGTAGTCATTGTTGAATTCGATGGGTAAATTCATGGCATTCTCGTGCCGAATCGATTCAGAATGTGCCTATTATTTAAACTTTCGCAACATCCTTTAATTCTTTGATTTGGTTAAAATCTCAGATGATTCAATTGTCCATTCATGTACACACGAATACGGTGACTTGATGAGAAGGCACATATTGTGTTGTCTTGTAGCTATTTTATCGCAGCATGGTTCCCGCGCTTTTTAAAATTAGGTCACACTTGGAATTTTCAACACTTTTTTGAGAAAATTCCAAACTAATGCTGTGACCAAATAGCCCTTCTCCTAGAAATTGCAGCATAGGAGTTACATGGAGTGCCGAATTTGACGAAAAAATGTGGCTCTAGTCTAATCACTTAGAAAATTGCCATCCAGCATCCTGAGAAATTGTGTATATATGTTCTTCTGTTCGCTTGCGGGCATCTGCTGGAGCCTAAAATTCTGAAAATACTATTTGATGTCTGCAAAGGATGTTTACATTGAATATGCAACCGGCATTACCATTCTTTTAGAATTGCAAATTGAAAAGGAAATCTTAAGAGATGAACGTTTTAGAACAAACGTTTGATAAATTGGTTATGATATCTTTATTATCGTGCAGTTCTGCCCAGTTTTCTACTTTTATTCAATCAGCTTGGATGGCACAATATGTCAGTGCTACCAGTGGACCTACATCAACAGCAGCATGTAACAGACGACCCCAGCGCCAGTTGTAGGCAGGTCCCTATGGTCGTTGCTTAGGCCCACATAGTCGTTTGCGAAATATCCCATCGCAAGTTTCCAAACACTCACCGAAAATCGAGTATTTAAAACGAGCTCAGTACGTATTGTTTTGCAATTATCGTGTTAGATTATATGAAGCTGTTCGACTTTTGAGGACAGAAACTGAGAATAATTATGCGATTCTCTGTGTCTAAGGACCTATCTCGTTGGACATCTGCAGGTCAGGAAGTGTCGACCAAACGCATAAAGCCGCTGCTTGCGATGATTCTTGCTTTGTAGATCGTGTCACAGACCGAAATGGCAACATTAGAGCCATCTTGCTCATGAAAAGACAAGCTGAAGGGAAATTCCAATATGCATCAAGTGAGGACATGGATGAATTTGATAGGTCCACCATTGTGTGAGTTATACTGAGTGCAGTCATCGGAGAGAAATCGAATCATCTACACTTTTGATTCGTATATGTAGTTGACCAGGTGACAGGAGATCATCTTTTTGAGAAAGTTATGCAAGGTAATTAGAACTCTGTGTCATCCAAACATCGACCGTTGAAGGCGCTGGACGCCGATGGCCTGTCTGCCATACTTTTAACTTTAACTTTATTATATTGGCCTAAACTAAAAAGGGGAGTTTTAATCAACTTGCATAACTTTCTCACTTTTGATTCGAATGATTTACTGACCATTGAAAACGTTTTAGAAAACATTTAGTAACGGCTATACTTAAATTTGTGTAGTTCGGAAAACGTGCTCACATACATGTATTTTTCGCACGCGTAACGTCGTAACATTTTGCATGTAACGTCGCAGCATTGAATAACTTCAATTTACGATTCAGCATTTGTGGGATAAGACTTCCCGCATACCAGTCACTAAAGAGGAGCGCGTCGAGAAAATGTCCACAGAAGATGGAGTGAAAATATCACCTCAATTCGCAGAAAAATAGATAAGTGCAGCATAACAAAAAACCGAGGTTGCATTCGCGTGACGTCGTAACTTAGTAATAAAATGTTTTTTCGCGCACGATAGCTAACTTTTTGTGCTTTTCCGACGATGTATTCTTCACTTTGACCGTAAGCTTGATTGGAATCCATTCAGAGATAATGAGAAATGGCATTAAGTTCCAATTTCAAGAAATGCGTTCGAAATAACGCCGTAACGCGTGGAATTGTCCTCTACAAGATGCTATACGGAAGTTACAGAATTGATGCATAAAGTTCAAAAGTTTTCTTCTATTCGTTTGAAACCACTATTCTGTGTTAATGGTGCGATAGGGATTTATAGACGATCCCTATGTGACAAATTAAATGGCTGACATGCAATGCGCACATGCACAAGCAATTTGCGCACAATGCAAAATCTCAGGAAAATGACATTTTTCATACCTTTCAATTTCATTTTGTACATTTGACTTACATCGCGCAATTTTTCTGAGCCTAATACCGCCAAATTTAAATTTGAGAATTGTGTGACTAAACATCTGGCTCAAGAAATAAAATATGAATATTTAATTTCAAAAGAGCGATCTCAAAATTAATACACCTAAAAGTATTTAGAATGCATGAGCCTGCGCTATTATATCTAACTTCGAATACTTACCGAACGCACGGCTCAAATGAGGAAGTATGTTCTTGATACAGAGAATTTGCCGTTACTGGCCGAAATATAAATTTTAGTTATTATGCTCTTGTCAATTTAATAAAACGCTATTTGTTTTATAACATAATGAACAAGAGATTAGCCCCCTGATGTGCACCTTGCATTTTGGTTGACACTCCAGGTGTTATATATCTAGGAGTCCATGACATAGTCAATGCAAGAACCACTTTTTTAATGCACTGAGAAAAATGCGAAGAACTGCAATATCATGCTGGAAATACGAATAAATGAACAGCCAAACTGGCTTCCTGTATATTCTGTTGTCCAAAATTCAAGTATATTGCCTCGATAAAAACGGCGCCAGTTTGATTCTACTGAGAATTTGATATATCGAGCATTGTATTGCATCGAAACATGAACATCAATGTTTCAATTCAACAATAAGGTTCATTCTGACATTTTCAGGAATGTGAAATACGAGATTTGCAGACAATAGAAAAAGCACTAAATTTTCACGCTGCCACAAAGAATAAGCGCACGGCGCAGGCTCTGCGCAGCTGCAGCAAAAATGAAGCTGAAATTTATTACTACAATCGCGCAAACAATGGGCATGTAAAATTCCTCTTTAGTGGACACAACTGCGCGATAATTGAACAAAACCACTCATCTTTCGAATCGTAATTCATGTCTCATGATGGCAATGGTATTTGACTTCTGAGTGTCACATCTACAACCACAGTCTCAATTTTGGTGAAACCAGTGAGAGGCACGGTGTGATCAAATCACGAGCTGAAAATATTCAAAAAACGATTGCAATATGCATGTCTGCCCATGTCGATGGTTCGTGCAAAACGGCGCCTGTTTGGTCCTTGAGGTGTTAAAAAGTGCGGTTGGGAAATTAAGTTAGAGAAATGAAAATTTGAATTAAATAGAGGAACACCACTCAACCAAGTACTTCAGTTAATGAACGATGCCTTGGTCCAGACGTGATGCAAATTGTACGGTTGAGTGGCATTACAGGATGTCGACAGATTTTCGATTGTCATTTTCCCGTCAACAGCAACATTTCCCCCGAGGTATCAAATTTGCTCTACAACCGACTGATAAATAGTAAAGTATCTAATAGATCGACTATCTTTCTCTATTTGTCATGATACCGAGAAACTCTTTCATTGATGTCCACGCCATATTATCAAATTGGATGCCAGCTGCCACATATCTAACCTAACGAAATTGTGATATTACACACAAGGTTTTAGAATTCTCGATTGCAAATTATGTTTTTTCAAGTAAGATGCTTATTATTCGATTTCATGTAATTTACATTTGAAATTTAGCCGGCAATTATTCAAGTTTTCACTTCAGAAAATTGAGCAAAACAGTCTCCTAATTCTCGAATCGGAACTGCTCTTAAATGAATATTAACATCCCATTTCCACAATTGATTGGTTTCGATGAGAGCAACTCAGTATTACTGACACAGCAGGTGGTAGTTCTGAAAGAAATTCTATCGGAAATACATGTTCGAATGGGCAAACATTCAACCAAATGAATTCGGCGAAGTTCAGTAGAAGCAGACACAGAGGCGGATGTCTGTAACGACGGTAATACCTGCATCAGTATCGAATATCGATGCGATCAACAGCATGTTAGGGTTATGAGATTATTGGAGTACTTGAGTCTGCAAATAATACACTCCTTGATGCAAAACTTTAAATTCATGGAAAATTTGAAAGGGACATACAAAACGCATACATGTACATGTAGATGATTCATAAAAACAATGCAATCGACCTATTTAACAATTTTAACAATGAAACAGTTTCCCAAAATTACAATAGACATCATCTTAGTTTTGTGAGAGAATATTGTAACATCCGGGAAAACAATTGCTGACAATTAAATGAATGTTTGGACTCGGTCATTATCAATAGCTTACTGCTATTATGCATCACACTTTAATGATTTAAGTTGCAGGTCAAAACATAAAATGCGATGTTTTTCGGTTATTTATTTTATCCGACTATTTACTTTGTAATTACTCAGATATAAAACGAAATTTCCCCGGGTCACGACCATTTTCAAGAACTTTCCCTCGGATTTCCCGGGTTTTCTCAGAGTGCTGACACCTTATTACTCTATTTTCGGATAATTCATTCACTCAATCGATCGTTTCCCAGATTTCTTCTTTAGGTTAAGAATGTTTTCCACGTTGGCATGAACCATGGCATGAACCAAACTAAGCACATTTACAAGAAAATTAGAAGGAGTGATGACATTTATTTCAGATTAAATTTCACGACCTTTTGAAACATTTAGCAGGCCTGTGATTAGCCTATGAAAAAAATTGAGGATTTTTTGTGAAAAATTTGAGGAATGGAAACGGAGCCTAATATGATAATTGCAAGAAAAACTACAAATTTTAGCACAGATTTTGGGCCAAACTTCAAATCATGAAAGTCACAACGAAGAAGGTAACCCAAGAGTTGACCACACCCCACTTTTTGAAGTTGTGTATATTGCAAAGGAATACTGACTTGGTCATAATCACTTCCCGCGTTGTTACGAAATTAATTTGTTGGCTCAAGTATTATCTGCTTAGAATGTGTCGAACAGAGGATGTCAGATCAAGCTGCTGATATCTCTCTGCTTCAGGCTATCGTCTCCAATTCAATGATGCTTGTCAGATTTGTATACTGTAATTTTTTGAATGTAGGATATATCCTCAACCACATGCATCTGGGGCTTTGCAACGATTAATTTTTACGGACTTTAGACAAATTTGGGTGGAGAGTAACCCATAAGTACAAGTGTATAGAAAGCTTAAAATCGTTGACGGAATGCTTGTGACTTAAAAAAGTCAGTAATTTATCATGAAGGATACCCCCACATTACACACTAATTTATTAATTTTACTTTATGCTACATAAGTTTTGGTGGGTTTTGTTTACTTGTTAGCGTTTGATCATATCGCTCCGATCTACATTCAAATGAACATGATTTCTCTCCTACAACACAAAACAAGTGTCGGGAACAGGCTTGCCAGTTGAGTTGTTGGTCTCATACAGGCAAAGAGTGAAAGATTATCACCTCTATTCGCATGAAGCTGCGCCGAGATGTTGATGTCCACATCTTGCAGTAGACCCAGGTTGAAAATCTACCAACCCACTACTATGTGATTCAATGTCTTAATTAATCTAAGTTCACATACAACGATAAGCAATGTGTGTACTAATTTCACACCAACCTGTGTTCAACAAATTATGAAAACGATCTATACGTGAATAATTCATTCAGGATAAATGTCGGTCGGCAGACCCTAGAAAATGTAGCTGCAAACAGACTCATGGGATAGCAGACCTTCATACGCTTCCAACCACAGCACGCTAGTGACCAGGAGGCATGTAGACACTGAATTTAGGGACCATCCGCTTTACCCCGTCGGATGTGTTCATGTTCAACGGAAATAAAATGGAAGAGAGTGAGTGAAACAAACGCTTCAGTTGATAAGAGCACTGAAATCCAAGTGGGCTACAGATATGTTATCATATAATGGATATGGAAGATCGATATCCTTAAGTTCTCTAAGAAGTACAGGCATGCATTTAGCAACCATATAGTCGCAGAAACATATAAAGAAGGTTGTGACAAAGGTCAAGATAATTAATGAAAATAATTGGATGTGCATTTTATTGCTGGAATTCTAAGCAATATTATGAAGTTAGAAGTAAAAAATTGCAGTGTTCAAATATACAATTTCTGTAGGTTGATCGCAGTGTTTCACTCATTAAATACGTGAAAGCATTTAATGAGTGAATTCGACAGACAATAACTTCGGACAACTTCTCTGCTTAGCAAAATAAGTCCAGACGAACCGGAACATCTGCAGCCCTGTAGCTTGCAGAAATGAAAACGACATTCAACGTAACAAAGTGCGTCAAGGTAACAAAATTAAAAAAACAAGCTAACAACTGGTTAATTTTAATGTGCTAAATATGACATGGCTAAAAGAAAATCATTATATCCTAAAATGTCTAGAAATTTAAAAATACTTACCAGAAAGACAAGCAACGGTTCTCCTCTCCTCATGTGGAATGAATTGGTGAGTAAGTCGCTCTTTTCAAAATTATGTTTATCACTTATATATTGAAAAGATTCTATTTAACAGTCTGCCTATTCAGATGATAAAAGGACAGGTCTGTTTCCAATCAAAATATCAGATCTAGCTAGCACAGCGGGATTACGCTATCTAAAATCTACCATGTGTGTGAGAGAAAAATCATTAAGTTATAAATCATGAGAGGAAAAAGAAAAGAAATAAATCATGAGTGATTCATGATTAGCAGCATGGATGTAGGGTACATGTTACAGGATTCTATCTTAGCTTCTTGTTTGGAAGTTTACATATCATCGCCATTCGCCAAAAAACAATACATTATCCGACATTTAGTCTGTAGTGTGTCGTATTTGAGGAATTTCTCATAGTTAAGCTATATTTGAGGAATTTTTGAGGATTTGAGGAGTAATAAACAAATTTGAGGGGTAATCACAGGCCTGATTTAGAATTTTCATCAACGATTTTAGGATTTCTATGGTTTCATTATGAGATAATTCGATAATTTTTCAGTTTCTATGTATGAGTTTCGACAATCATGAAAATGCATACATTCAAACAATAGATGAAAGAGCACATTCATGAATTTAGATTAATTTTATCAACTTGTCAATGAAATAGTAGCTTTACAGAAGTCGAGCACTCCGAGATTCTCTGTTATTAGATTATACGAAATGCAATATCATCAGTTTAAACACGAAAAAGAGATTTAGAAGGTTTGATGGAATTTAGGACTTTCCGGTATTTCGAGCTTTAGGTCTTTGTGGAAACCCTGATTATTTCAACCATTGCTTTGCAACAACCAGGATGAAATTCTTTCAAGCTGGTGTATATTTCCTTGAGACAGATGAGGTAGAAAATGTATTTTGAAGATAAATCATCCATGAACAGTGCAACAAAATAAAAAAATAAATGTTCCTTGTTTATACTTGGAAGCACATTCGGCAACGCGCCGCTCATCCATGTGGCCGAGTCCCCTTTATCCCACTCTCATTCTTTCGCAGACTGTTAAGCAAGAATACAGAATGTACCTATTTTAAAATACTTCGGGTTAACCCGACCTAAATTTGAACACAGGTCTCCCACACGCAGAGCGAACACTCTACGACAAGGCCACTGCGCCGGTCATGTTCTGCAATCCACTGGTTAACTGATAATGTGATGCTCAACCATCAATGTCAGAGCGTTCAAACTCAATCTAGTACAACTCGCACACACAAAGCAGGAAGACTTTAATTCAATAGCTCGTCTGTTTACTGAATGAACTTCATAAACTTTGGTAGAAGATATTCTTCCCTTAATCTTTGCTCCTTATCAACGCTGATAAAACAAGAATCAATTCGCATTATCGGATTCCCACACTTCTAAATTTCGTATTATTAATTATCCTCGAATTTCAACTGAAGCAGATGGACATGCGTAGAATATACTCTTATCTACTTCAAAAATTTGAGATTTTTGTTTTTTAACTGAAATATGTCAAGTGGAAACAAATATTCCATTATCAGGAGTAAGGTCTTTCCATTATCAAAACCATGTGAAATTTGAATCGATTCCATCAACTTCCAAGACGCAGCGAGGTTATATTCGGATCGAATTCGGATAAGCATCGATATAATGAATATTTGCGAGTTCATACAAGTTGACAATTCTCTTTCCCTGTACGGAAATATCTTCATGCAAATACAGAACTTAGCTCACGAAATTCTGAACATGATAATAATTACTATTTCGTATGCATTGGCAAGGAAGAATTATATAATAAGGAAAAGTAAATATTTGTCACCATTTAACGTCCAGGTGGTGAAATATTTAACAAATATAGTATATATTTACCCTGGCTAGGGAGAATTTTTGAAATATTCAAACTTCCCTTTTAGAATGAACAAAGGAAGATTTTCCTATATACAAACAACATTTACTGTTTTTCATCATGAAAGTCGACTGTTTTTAGGAACATATGGTGGATCATTTCGAAAGCAAATTATTTGCCATGAAACATGATGCTTGAATTCACAGGAATTGTTTAAATCGCAAGACAAAAATTTTCACGACCCACGAATAAGCAACACTCGAAGTTTTCAAGCTCATTAAATACAAGTCGAGGACTGATACAGTAATGATGCATGGGTTCAGAAATCCAAAAATATCGACCGTCATTATGGCTTTGACACTGGTTTAAGAAGTACAGAATGAGCATGTACATGGCTCACTTTCGGCCTTTTCTACACGACGTGATTTGCGAGGCTACTAACCGCAGCAGTCTTTCGTTGAAAGTGCACATTCGAGGCAACTTTACTGCGCTCATGTTAGGCGACTTGATTTGATGGCGAATATTATTTGAATGCATTTAGAGAGGAGCAATTCATCTAATGAATGTATAATGCATTGGTAGAAGAATTATCGGCGCATAATGATATAAATTGAGTTAAGGTTGAATTTGACTTTATGCGTTTGATTGCTTGCTATTGTCATTTCGAAGGTGAGGGTATGAAAAGCATATCTTACAGACAATAAACAACTTTTCAGAGAGGTGAATAGAAAACATTTCATTACGACGCAAATGCCTTCGACAGAACATTCTGTAATTGCTGAGCGAAGTTTGTCTTTATTTACACATTAAGCAACCTTCACCCGACCAATTATGAGCCTGTATTTTCGAAAGAAAATCTGATTTCTGAAATATTTTTTAATCCGCAGAGACATCAATTTCAAATAATAGTGACTAGCAGGTGTATATCTTTCGAGCGAATAATCGTTAGTTTATCACTTATATAAGGACTGCGTTGTGATTTCAAACAAAGCGTTGTGATCATCCCTCTTGTCAAGCCCTTTCTCGATTAAGACTAAAATGTATAAATCAAACTTTCAAAAATAAACTTTAGATAAATTCGCACTTTATTTCAATTTAAGACACCCTTTCCTAAAACTTTATAAAATTTGATGCAGTAGGCTGCTTCTGGCTGTTTTGGGGAGCCAGGCTGAGATACTTTGAACAAACCCGGCTGAGATGTGGTACAGAATCACATATTATGAAACAGACATAAAACGATAAGTTTTTATAAGCACAATTCTTACTAGTGCGTTTGGTGAATCTGGATCTATGGCAGACGAGTACTTGCTTACAACATTAATCAGTCAAATCGGGAAAATGCCATACTCCAGTGTCGACGGAAATTTTAGCATAAAACCCGTGAAATCATCAAAACAATTTATAAATTCGCAATTATCTTGATAACAGACGTATAGAATGTTACTTAATCCACAATCTTTTCAACTATCACACAACAGACTCTATAATAACTCACAGACAGATATAGTAGAGAGTAATATAATCAAAGTAAACTATCACCAGAATGAAAGATAAAACTGTAATCCAAAAATCCTTGTTTGCAAAAAACAGAGAAAAATATGTCTTAAAACGTTGCATTAATGTACCATTTTTGACTATGAGTGCTGCTGATATCAAATTATCATGACGATTGAATTCCAAAATTCTAAGCAAACATTAAAAGTGATGAGACAACATTTTCAGAGGACACCAATCACATATTAGCTAAATATTTGGTTGAGCAGGTTAAGAAGGGCAGCTTTCGACTGTACTAGCGTGAAAAATGAGAATACATATGCGTCCATGCACAGAGAATATATCGTGACTTCGTCTGATAAGACTAATCGAAAATATGATCGATTTATTCATTTTTGGCTCGGTAGAGAAGATTCCTTTCGGCAAATCAGGCCCGTTTTTTATCATTATCATTAGAATTAGCCTACTTATGGAAAGGCATTTTTCTAGCATGTGTTTGGTCGTGACGAAGCCTACAGGGACTCATTTGTAGACAAAACGATGAACTCTGAGAGTTCAGCATAAACTTTCCGATTCCTTCTTAATCTGACTGACTTGTGTTACTACTTGGCTGACCGTACCAACTACCAACAATAACAAATGTGACGACTGTAGAGAACAATGAGCAATTTTTGCTTCATTCTCAAGTAGTTCGAGTTTCATTGACTAATGCTCAAAGTTTTTTGAAGACGTACGCATTTATCATAATCATAGTTCTAGAATAATTGCTCCCACTTAAGTTACAACACCTCCATTATGGCTGATGAAATCTTATATATAAAATGCAAAACGCCGACAAACTCCTCCTAAACCATGAAACTTTACGCCAATATGATATTACCATTTAATAGAACAAAAAATTTTTAGTAAAAACCGCCCGGTCTCATTTCCCTAAGTATCATAATTACAGAGAAAAGTAGACTTTTGTGTAAATTTTTACCGAAAAAATATTAATTACACAAGTAACTACATTAAATTTACAAATGAACTCCTCATTTGCTTTAAAAAATTGCCTCGCTAGACATGCGTCTCATTGATTCTAATGTTTCACGACGGATTCAGCAACAGCCAATGAGAACGCGATCTAAATGGTAAGACAGCCAATCAGTGTAGGCGAATGAGTTGGTAAACTTGGTATGCAACAATGTGCATACATACAATGTGTACTGTCTTAATTTAACATACTTATGCATATAAATCCTGGACGAAGTCCGGGGGCCTTACTAGTTCAATTAATAAGGGTTCCCGACGAGATTCGAATAGCTGACAGTCAAGGGAAGTGAACCTTAAAATACCCCTTTGTGTAAGTTACAGCGCCAACCATTCGACGATTTAGGCTCTCCTGCTCTGGGGCTTGCGTCGATACCAAAATCCGAAGGTTAAGTGACACCAAATATATTTCGGTCTTGCGGTGGTGAAAAACACGGCACCTCACAGATGCTCATGCAGCTACTGTAGCAGTCAACCATGTTAACATAACAATCATTACATGCCGTAAAAGACATTATAATACGCGGAGTCCAGCACTAAACTGTTCAAATCTATGACGCACTAGAAATATGCAAAATGGCTCAGCAAACCAGAACATATAGTCCGTCCGCCTTCAAGAGTTTCTGTGCGGACCGCGGCCGAAAATGAAACTTCTAAAGAATGATGTACATTCTCATGACTAATTCGATTCTTTTAGAATGAAATTATTCATTTTGAGGGTCAAACATGTTTCAAGCAAAATTGCTCATCATTAGTGAACAAGAGAAACAGATGTTACACTAAAATGAAGCTTATATGCAAAAGAAGGAAAGTGAACTACATTCCATCAGTTCATAGGTCATTGGTACATTAAATGCACTACAAATTTTGTAGTGCATGTATTCACCAAAGTTCTAACTGCGTCACAAGTTGTTACAAATACAAAATGTCTGCTATGAGTAGCTTGATTTGCAGAGCTCTCAACTTTGTAGTGATCCTAATGATGTCAAGCAATGTATTGAGAAATTGAAAAATATTTTCCATCTAAATGGCTATATTGAAAGAGAATTTGGCAACATTTACCAAAAGGTAGAAGAGTGTATTAGAAATCCACCATCTAGCGATAATCAAGAAAAAACTAATTTCTTTTAATGACAAATTACAATTCGTCTTTTTGTAACGAATTCCTTACCGGTATCAAACAAATTAATGTTCATCTGAAAAATCCCTATTTTTCCAATATTCAAAACTTTAAAGACTAGTATACTGATTCCGAACTAAGATAAAATCCCTTGTTTCTTACTTTCTTCAATTGCTTATAAGCATGAGTGTGAGCACTGTAATAAGTGTTACATGGGAGAAACAAGAACGCATTTTTATTACTCGGATAAATGAACACATGAAAGGTAGACCTGTTTCTGAAATTGGCATAACGAACACTTTCCTAACAAAGCGAATTTTAGAATTATTTATAGAACTAAGCCGTGGTTGACAAAGTTGGCTGAAGCTATGCATACTGGCGAGATTAATGACGAAATATTGATGAATATTCAACTTGTGACGCAGTTAGAACTTCGATGAATCCATGCACTACAAATGTACCGACGACCTATGAACTGATTGAATGTAGTTCACTTTCCTTCTTTTGTATATAAGCTCCATTTTATTGTAACATCTGTTTCTCCTGTCACTGATGATGAGCAATTTTGCTTGAAACATGTTTGACCCTCAAAATGAATAGTTTTCATTCTAAATATATCTGGGCAGTCTTGCCTTTATTGTAATTCGATTCTGTGCGTCTGCCGAGGTCTATCCGCTTTCTCTTCCTGTCGGACAGGATCAAAAAAGAACACATGGGAATCAAACGGGAAGAAGATTGAGGTTTTTGAAAAAAAGAGATTTTTAATGTTTTTACTTATTTAGTGAGAAGTACGAAGGAAACCATAATTTTTGATGTGGAATGTCTTCAAGTCATGAACTTGTGTCATTTTATCTATGTCTATGAAGCGAAACTCCATTGCACTGCAGCTATACACTGGTCGCTCTAAATGGACTTTATTTTTCATTTAATCGATGAAAACTTGGAAAATCTCAATTCTAACGATAACTGCAGCCTGCTTCCCGTTGGATTTACATGTGTTTTCTTTGATCTCGTCTGACAAGAAGGGGAATTGGGTAGAACTAGACATGCACGCAGATCCGTAGTAGTCATAGGGTGCATATAATTCTTTGAAAGCATCATTTTTGGCCTCGTTCATTGCAGAAACCCATTCTGGTGGCCCGATTAAAAAAATTTTCTAAGCGTTAAGTGTAATTAGTCACGTAAACAAATAATACGCCAATCGTTAATCGCAATACAGCTTTAAACAGTGACTGTAAGGAAATAAATATCATATCAAATGCGATGGATGTGCAACTGGTAGAACTCGAATCTACGACACCAGTTTATCGAGACCTATCGCTATACCAACTGAGCTGCGAACCACTAACATGCGACCTATGTCAAGTGGCAGAATGAAGTTTTCACCGTATCGGTATCTATTGTAGTAGCAATCATAATCAGTGAATGAATATTTGTGACTGCCGATATTAAGACCAGTAGCGGGAATCACTATCCGCCAAAACAACTGAAGCTAAATTGCAAGCGCACTAAACGAAGAAAATGAGATAAGCGAGATCAGATTGCCATGGAGATGTACGGCCAATTGGACTCGAACCTACTACCCCAGGTAAGCAGACATGTCGTTCTTGAATGAAATAGAGAACGAAAACCAGGAAAAATCAGCCAGGGGAATTTCGCTTATGATTATAATGAATAACACCTCCCATACCATCACATCTTAAACTTCATGTTTTATCTATTTTCATCAATTCATTAACCATTCAATTCTTTGCTATTGCGAGAGTCGATTTCCGGCGATTGTGTGAAATCCTGCATTTGTACAGTACCTCTGCATGTTCATTGTTCATTGAGAAATTTTGAAAGTTTTCCCTCAGCTTTCTTCTTGCCTGAGTAAATAGTAAAAAAGGTGTTCATTGAATGGGATAATTTGATAATTTATTTGTCCAATATAGCATAATCTGTTTCACTGTTGCACAAATATTGCCTTTCAAATTGGGAAAAGAGCAATTAATTCACTTGATTTGTGAATGATGCTACACTCTACTCTTTGAGTTCCATTTCCATAATGAGGAGGGCATAGGAAACATATCCATGTCAAACATCTCACTTCGATCCTGCATTTCATATCCAAGTACTTAACCCATTGAAGTATCTATTTTGAAATGAGACTAAACGAAGAAACCTGCATCTTCTTTTGAGGAAAACTTAGGATTTTCTGTTCACTTTGCTCGAAATTAATGGGGTGTAAGTTACACAAGGCATACATGTAAATCGTGGGAGATCTTCTGAACTTTTTAATGCAAAGCCGTTGGCTTCCTATCATTTTCTTGAAATTATCTGCAACACAATATCAAAAAAATAAGTGTGCTTCTGAATGGTAGTGTGTCATGTCATTATTTATCGAATAAGTTATCGCCGTCCCACTCAAAACATTAAAGCCATAATGGCAGGTAAGTGGTGATCAGAGATAATAAGGAAGACATGGTTCACTGAACTGGCGATGCTTTAGAAAGGAAGCACAGATGAAACAAACGCACGCACTGTGGTGAGACTCATAAATTAGGAAGAATCGATGATGTAATCGCAAACTAACTAAATTTGAGTTCGAAAAGCACAGTTATCCGATCCTGATAGGACTAATTTATTCTTAGCGCCTGCAAAATTGAGATTTTTACCTAAGTAATGAAGTATGAATAGTTGCTGGAAAGGGTGCTATTTTTATCAGTTTACAGTCACTATTCGGCATAGCAATCTGTGAGGTACTGTGACGAATATGCAATTTTCTTCTATTTTCTATTTCCTCTCCAACAGTTGAATCCGTGTAAATTTCAATTTTTGCTTGTATCGATATTCCTTCAATAGTTGCCTGAAGATAGCTGCTGGTGGCAGCTGAAATATATCGCTATCGATAATTCAATATTTTAAGATAAAAAATTTGACTCTTTTCCAAAATATTTATATTTTAAATGTCTGGGCGAAATCTATTCAAAACTTAATTATCCTACCAACGATCGAGTTGTCCTAATCCTTGATACTGTCTGTGCATGGACGAAATTGGTGAATTTGAATAAAATTTTCACAACAAAGCGTCGAAAATTGGGAGAGAATCTGCAACTTTCCTATTTGTTCTACCACACATGCCGTGTTAATTAAAAAGTAGATGATTCAAATTCGATTAAAATGTTTGCTCAATCACTCGTTGGTGAAAGGTGTAGTGCTGAGAATTTTTCCGACTGTCTGCAATAATGAATACTTTTAAATGCTCACAAAATTCAGCGATGATGTACACCAACAGACTGTCATTATTCATCGGATGATAAAACACTACCAAAAGAGTGCCTAGCTTACTCTCCTCGAATGAAAGTTGATTGTGGAACTAAATATACATACATGCACGTGTATCATTCATGTACTCCTAATTGTGATAACAAGGTTGTCATTAGAAGACACGAAAGGAGACAGTCGAAGAAGAAATGAAATTTTCACTCTTGCAGTAGGAAGACACGAAGGATTGAGTACAGGGATGAAAACCTATGATAGCAAAAAATCCGGAAAATCAGTTGAGATATTGCACTAAAAAACGTAGTACCCATTGACTAGATTCAGATGCAGATTCATCTAGTGTTACACTGACGTGTGACTTTTGCAACACTTCAACCAACTTTTCATTTAGATATGGGGCCAATCCGTGCTCAATCCGCCGATTTCTTGACTGTGCATCGTCTTATCTTGCCAGCGTTTTGGTCTTCGAGATTGCGAAAAGTTATGAATAAGAGAACTGAGATATCACCTGCAATAAAGCAGCAGAGCAATACAGCAACCTATGTTAGAAACCACCATCACTAGCATGGTACCGACACTTTTGGACCTATTCCATGATATGTATCTGTTGTATAGGACTTGCATATCCCGAATTTGCTTTGAATTAAAAATTTGCAATTACAAAGTTCAGGTTTCTGATTGGGTGCCGAATGTCAGAGGAGACACGCAAATACCATTCCAATATCCCAGACAAACAATTCATTCTCTGCTACTGATCTCGCTTCTAAAGATAGATAAGTTCCTGTTTCTAAGAATCTGATAGTTAGGTAATTAATGTATGCGAACGTCTACCCGTAGTTCAACAATACCCACACCCCTTCAGTTTTTTTGTGATATTTTTACGAATTTCGTGACCCATCAAAATTTCACTCAAAAATCCAGAAAATTTTAATCCCTGATTGAGCACCAGAAGACTGTCCAACCCAACGACAATGCAAAAAGACGTTGAGGAGAAAAATAAGTTAGTAGCATCTTGGTGATAAAATTGAAATTATGTTCTTGATCACCTTGGGAAATTTTCTATTTTCTTGACTGTCTGTATGAAACTTAGTCGTCTAATGATCACTTTACGCGCATACTCACTGCTGACACGCTCATACTAATCTGGTATTCAATGGGCATGAAGTGCGTTCCAAGCAATCCCTGACTTAATTTTTCTAATTTCGATGATGTACTTTCTTCCCAGAGTATCACTCCCGATACTTTTTCTCTCTTGGGATCATCATCACAGAAGTAACCTCTCTTCTCACAGTTTCCGTCTTCCTGTCACCAGCTTCCGATCCATACATCATTTCAGCTCCAGCGGATGTTTGGTAGAGGATGCTTTTTGTGCCTCCTGAATATTCTTCATCTGTTAAGGATGCCGGAAAGCTCGCAAAATCTGATATCCGTGTTTGCTGTGATAACAATCTCTAACCTCTACAGTATATACCATTGTCACATGAATGGATGTCATCCGGGCAACAGAACTTGTCGACATTCTCAATTTTTTGCATGAGCGCATCCGAATTGGCGACACTGAATGCAATAAAAACAACTACATCTCTATTTGCCGGATCAGTTGAGGAGCAACTCGTTCACCATTTGCTATATCGAATCTTTTGTAGAACGCATTCATTGTGCATCGCATTATCACAATTTCTCGGACTTTAAGGAATGCATGGTCAATAAATTTAAAATTATGTAGAACTTGCGCATGAAGTGATTCTCAATTAGATATTTCGATTTATACAAGGCCTACTTATTCATTAAAATTAGTCAATCGACACGGTTTTTTTTAATAATAATGCCTTTACGGCATTTGGCTGTGTTCATACTTCTGTCCACCACGTGGAACAAAATATACAGGTGATTTAGTATTGAAGCCGCTAATTATGTCGTTTCATTGTTTTTCGTATAAACAAACAAGGGTTTTTGGATACAGTTAAGATATAAAATGGTATATCAAGTGAACAGTTTAAACCTCTTAAGTTGTCACCTTCTTTTTCATGCTTTTGTGTCTTTGGCGAATGTTCGCTCCCCGGTTTTCGTCGCTGATCATTCTGCTCTACAAGTTGGTGTGAAATATATATTTCAAAATGTTACAATATTAAACTGGCATCTTAAAACAAATAAATATATTCAAGACAATGTAAACACACATAAAACACACGTCTACATTCCGACAGATTCTTATATTAAATGTGAGAGCGTGATAAACGATGCCTGCAAATCTCTATTAGATGCTTGAAGTCATTAATGTTCAACACAATAACTCACGTATGGAGAAGTATAATGAAAACGTTTAACTTAAGGAGTATACTGTTAAGATCAGTTATATGCCAAGTTCCAAGCGCAAATTGGATGAGTCTTGGATGCACATTTGTACGAGTATATTGTATACTAGCTCAATCAATCATAAGAGAGAAGTCATCCACAAATTACAATTTTTTGTAATCCAATATAACAATTCTGACAAACAAATAAGCGTTTTGCAAATCTCCGCAAAATTTAATACCATAAATCTATTTCAGCATTATTTACATGATCCTCTAACTTGTCATAATCTTTCGGCTATCAAAATCAATAATTTCAATACAGCCAAATCTAACTTTTTAAGCTTTACTTCAACAACATGCCTCAAGATGTGCACAATTACTACATGGCGTTGATACTGCTCGATATAGAGAACACACCTAACTTCATATTCATATAGCATTGATGTGTATTTTCACAGAATTAAGACAATGAATTACACAGAAGTCTATGCATGTCCTTTCTCACCGCTACAAAATGCATGCGCCGCAAGACAGTCGTAGCCAAACTCGAATGAAAATGACTAAACAACGGCGAATATTTATGTATATTATAGATGTAGCCATATACATGTAGACATGTGAAAAACATTAAAATGGAAAAGTATAACAATCCCTTTCGAAGCAAAGTAGTTAAAATTTATGATCGGCAATGATATCATTTTACTTTTTTATCACATGAAAATATGCCATTTTTTTAGTGAAATATACGTAGGCCTGCACCGTAAATAGATCTAGTCATAATTTTTCGATTTGCACTCCTACCATGCTACTTTTACTGCTCTTAGCTTACTTACTTACTTTACTTTACTTTATCCTTTTAGCGTCTTCGTTTCCCCTATGACTAGAGGGTTTGACGTTTGATCAACCGTCTCCAATGGTTTCGATCCTGGGCGTCCTCTTCTGTCGCACCAATCCTCGTCAGATCATCTTTGACGTTTGCGAGCCATTTGCTCTTAGCAATGAAGTTAAAATTGGATTGCATGCAGCATCGATATATTCCAAATAATGGAAGGCCGAAGAAAGCAGCTTAGTCGCAAAAAGCCTCTTGCATATCAAAACTTAGGTAGGGCCTATGGCCTTTACATTAGACATCGCAAGTTTTGATTTAAGTTTTATACACTCGAATTACAAATATGCATACAATATGCAGTTGGTTAGGCTAACAGCATTTTAAGCACGAAAAAAGGCTAAAAATATTTTGATTACATTCAAGACTTCAAAAACATTAAGACAGTTACTATTGAGTTCAATGTTCAATCATGGGCCTACTGGAAGTCTGAAGTAACCAGCAATATATGAGATATACACTGTACATGTAGAGCTAATCCCAGAAAACGGCGGTTTTTCAGAATCTTAATTATCCAAGTCCGAAATGTCCAGCTTTGGCCGTACTCGTATGTCTAAATTTCAAAGCCTCGTTTACATAATACTAACAATTCATTCATAAGCTTATATCATACTCGCATTATAGAAACTAAGACAAGTAAAAAAAAACAAATTCAAACAGGTGCTTTTAAACTAACATTATTTGACAATTTGTGTGATAGACAGACAATAGCCTGTTGCTTTTCGCTACATGAATCAACCAGCGGGGAAGGACATGGGTAGAACAAATGAAAGAGACTAAATTTGCTTCAATACAAAATGCGAAGAATCTATGATTAGAAAATATAATGGAGCAAAAATTTTTGATGATATCATTTTATCATTGCCGATCTTTGGTTAAAATAAAGTGCATTGAGGAAAATTATTGAACAGTTGAAAATATACTTAATCAATCTATCTCTTATTCCATGCACGAGAGGTGCAATTGAATGCAAATCTTCATTATCACGTTGACTTTGAATTCTTATGCAAACAAAACCTTATATTATTTCATTCACTTTTATTCTTCCACGGAAGAGCTTTGTCTTAAAGGTATGAGAAGTTAAAATATTATCGATTCCATCGATAGACTTATCAAAAATGTCATTTTCATATATGCACAATAATGATGTGGCTATCTGATAGATCACGACACATACAAAAATCAAGATCTTCAATGACCCGAAAAAATATTAGCAAACATACATTGACAAGAACTATGTCATTTAACTTGTATGCATGACTTCGGTGGACCGCAACTTCGCGGGCAACTCACACGCTGGATTCAGTTTCGGAAATGAATCCTGATACGCAAGATCTCACTGGTTGCAAGAACTGTTAGTGATTTATCAAACACGTCTGCTTACGAAATTATGTCAGAAGACGTTGAGAAATATTGCAGGGTTTGTGATATTTATTAAATTTTAGTTTTGAAAACATTCAACTATGCTTCATACAATGGTGATTATTACAAAAGACTGGAATCAATTGAAACAGGTGTGTGATGTTTGAAAATAATACCATGGCCAACTGAATGCTTATTGTGGCATTGGAACATGAGTTTATTAAATTACAATATTTTGCAAATTGAACATGCGGCTCACTATCCCACATCGAACGATTTTGGAGATGCTGTAATGCTTTGTCACCCGAGTGTTTGTCTAATATAATGATGACAGTTTCAAGTGTGAAGATCAGTTTTAAAGCTCATTTTCAGAAGTGCAAAATGTAACATGATGCTATTGAATTCACTTCGAAGTGACTTTGGTTAATCTTCCATTCTAAAAGTGCAAACAATAAATTGAAACTATACGGATGTATGTGTAAAGAAACTCCAAAAGTACGACTTATAAATTGAAAAACTGACAGAAATTGAATTTTTATGTAAATTAAAGCAAGGATAGTATATTGTGAAGGTAAGGAACACATTTTAATTTCATTCGATCGAGTATCAAGTTTTCTAGATATCCCTTTCTTGACATGAACTATTGAATTTATTAGTTCGGCGAACCCATAACTCTTCTTCTGAAAGAATTATTCAACGGACCGAAAATTTTGCAAAATTTCGAAGACTGCAAACAAAATCAAAGCCCCCAAGGCAAACAAACTTCATAATGCAAACTAATCCATCCGATAAAAGACGATAGCATGCGCATACGGAAATCAAGCTATCGGTATGGAATGCAGTTAGTGTATTCATTTCCTGCTCATTTTTAGAAGCTATTTGAAGGATCAAAATTCGACTAATGTTCAGTGAGGCTGCAAATACGATTAAAAAGTTGAGATGAATCCGTTCTGCACCTATTCAGAGTTATTCTGAAAAAGGAAATTACTACGAGATGAGAATATTAGTTCTTTACTTACGGTAGACTTGGTTGTGAGACATCATGGAAAGCACTGAATATGCACACGTGTGAGCATTATTTTAGAGAAACGCGCGGTTTCCTGCAAAAGCACTGTTGCAATATTTGACCACATGACTTTTGACTATACAGCTAGAGTTCGATATATAATTGATGTATTACTCTGAATAGCAAGCTTATGTAGACTAACATGGAGAGTGACGAACGAGCACGCCTCATTGTAGTAAGGCTCTGCGACATGAATGAACAAAGCAACTGCAAATTTCTATTATCATCACCAACGAGGTTGGATCGCATTGGATTACTTAATCCTCTGTTTCAGTGATGTCATTTAGTGAAACTCCATAAAGCAAATCCGACACTAATATAATCCATGAAACCAGTATATATTTTACATGGAATTCCATTGAAGGGGCGTCACACGAAGCCGCATGTCCGACGGACAGACAGTGCCCAATGAGTTGTACGAATATTTTAGGCGGACATGACCTTGATTATAATACCTCATTGGCCGTCTTCAGAATCTCGCGTTTAGCACGTGATAATGGCGCATGCATCAGATAGTAAAACAACTCGCTTACATTGCGTTGCTTGCAAGTGAACTGAAAAGCTTATAAAATAAATCTTTGTCCATCTTCAAGCAATTTATGAAATCACCATTATTTTCCAAGTCAAATTCTTTCACTAAATTCAAATGTTCTTATCTTTTGAGTAACCACTTCCTCTTCTTCGATTTTCCTTGTGAACAAATAATGGCTATGGCTGCCCAAGGACGTCTACCTTGGAGCGACACTCATACTGCGATTCATTTACGAGGAAGTGCTCTTTGTCCAACGTATTTGCGTGATCGTGTGGTGAAGTATTTCCCGTCGGACATGTAGGATCGTGTGATCCCCCTAAATCAGTGACAAATTAAACAGTATGACATACACGCAGTATATATTGAGCATTACTTGTTCAAAAAAACAGAAAACATGAAATCTTATATACCTGTGTTATCATGTTAAAATGATAACACATATTTTATCATGAATAAAATAACTATCTGTTAATTAGATAGACTTTTGCAATGATTCCTCAACCCATCCAACGATTTGATCAAAATGACAAGATTTCTGTAATTTTGGTCAATCACTCTTTCACAACTTTTTTTAATACTGGAGTTATGAAGGAATTATAAAACAGACCTGTAAATGCAGTCAAAACAGTGCATAAAAGGAAGACGATAAATCCAAGTATAGTACAATGAAAATGTCAAACACTTGTAAAATATAATACTCACGACAATTGTGTTACAAAATGAAGTGGTGATAGTCCTACCTTCTTTGCTGAGCACCGCTGACTGAATCCCACATTGTCCGCGATTGTTCATTCCAAAGGCAAAGAGAAGACCAGTTTTAGTGAGAGCCATTCCATGCGCTTTCCCGAGAGCGACGTGTACAACCGTGTGCTTACTAAGGGCATGATCAGCCGGCAAGTGCATTTCATCTTTGCCCAGCATCAAGAGACGGCCACATTTGGTCAAGATGAGAGTGCTGCCTTGATTGCAAGCTGCCATGGCTACTTGAACTGAATTATTTTTCCCAGATCCTCCGTTCGCTGCGATATAATCCAGCTGAAATTGAAACATTGACAGCATAATACAGGAAACACCAGCGAGTGTCGTAGCAAAATAATCTAAAAAAGAAATGGTCGAGATGGCTACTGGTCGTGATGGATAAGTAGTAAGTACGGAAACTGCAACTTAATCGGTACTTATCCCCCCACATTTTCAAATTTGTCTACAATTTGAGAAATGAATCAATTATCACAAAATTTGAATTACACTTATTTTCTATCCACACACCAAAATTTGTGCAGATCGGACAAGTACTTTCTGAATTAGGGGCGATAACTTGAAGTGCAGCGATGTTTGCAGCTTCATCTGGCTGACTTCTTCTGACGTCATCGTCTGAGCAGACAGCACTTGAGGTCAACAAAGTCATTTCCCGACAACTCGTGAAGTGATGATGACCAAGCCACATCCCTTATACTAACATTTTTAGCTTTAAGGTGTGGCAAGGTAGTGGTCGTGGGAAGATTTCGAGGATGAGACGAAGAGGGAGAGAGAACAATGCACACATGAGTAACAATAACGCGTCGCACAGACGAAGTCAGATCAAGCTGCAGACTTCGCTACACTTCACGTTATCGTCTCTAATGCAAGAAGCACTTGTCTAATCTGCATAAATTTTTGCATGTGGTTAGAAAATATGCTTAAGCACGTCTACTTGCAGTTTGGTGACGACTGATTCATTTTTGCAGATTTTAGACAAATTTGAAAAAATGGGGGGGATAACCAAAAGTACCACTTATCTAAGCATCTTCACAATAGAGGAAACTGAGGTTAACCACATAAGTTCGTATGGCCCTTTAGGATTTGCGTTAATCAACTACGTTGATGACGTGAAAGAAGCAAGCTGGATACGCAGCTCAATTTACGCAGACGGCTCATGGATGGGTCAGGCAGATTTCAAAGTTTCAAAACTTTGTAGATATTCACGCACCTAATGCGTTCGATTAGTAACGGGACTGAAGTTACCAGCCTCAATGAAGCAGTCATTAAATCCGACTCTATGGCCCACTCCATGAGTGGGCCTAATCACTCATGGGCCATTTCCACGAGACATGCCAAGAACGATGCTTGCATCAAATTAAAAAAATAGCTATTGCGGTGCGCAATTGATGGAAGTGGGCAGCTGATCAGCTATGAAGGTTGGCAATTATGTGAATGGGCAGTGGTCGGCTTTGAGTACTAACAATTGACCCATTATGGCGGCGGGCATTGTCCGGCCGTGAAAGTGGGTAGCTGATCGGTTATTTCAAATAATGCGTAACATTACCAAGCATACAAAATACATACTTTACCAAGGATTATAGGAATTAAGTTATTCCTTAAGAAAACTGAAGATCGTTCCCATAGGCAAACCAGGCAAAGTCAAAATTTTATCAAATAAAATAAATAGAAAATATTAGGAAACAATGGAGGACTGAAAATAACAAGGTGTTAAACACAAAATTCGACACCGATGAGTCACCTTTTAGGTTCGTCAGCAGGAAAGCCAAGAAGCTTTGCTACTGTATTTTCCTACATGAACAGATTGGAGGACCATCCGGCACCTAATAAGCACAACGATGGGAGAAATACTTCGCATTAACAAATAACAAATTCATGAGTTTAGTGCTCACATAGGACATATGTAGCACCTATTGGCACCATGAAGTACGTGCAAATCTTTAACAAAATGACATCCTTTAACAAGAACACTAACAAAAAAAAATGTGTGTCCTTTCAACAACAAACTGAAAATGAGAACATTTATGTCAAATTCCAATCATTCGGCTCGCGAATACATCAGACATGCCATTGCAAAAACCAAAATTCGCGGATTTAGTCACCTGTGGAGGCCCTTTAACAGATACTTGGAACTCACGTATATGTTAAGAAATAAAGCTGTACGAGGCTATGCAAAATAAACGGCCTATGAGTCTCTCGCATCCAAATAGTACTTAAAAAACATGTTTTGAAATGTTCTAAAACAAAAAACATGCCTTTTTTGTTTTTAGGTTCTTTTTGCTGAATTGTTTTTTTATTCCAACATCTTTCACCGCTTATTTTCAACTAAACAACAAATTACGTATTGGCATGAGTAACAAGTACACAGTAACTATTAAGTGCTTTTGAAATGAAGATAATGAATTAATAATGCGAAAAATATCTATTTCCTATCCTGCGTAACTTTAATGCCAGCAAGTTAAATAATTACGAATAAAATATATATACACACAGCCGACGTTTCGTGTCCAGACCCTTTCTCAAGGCTTATATTGCTGCCTTGCCTAGAGAAACGGTCTGGACATTATTATGACGGTCTGGAAAATTATGAAAAATGTTATTCTCAATATTCAATAACAGTTTATTTTGATTGGGACATATGTCTTCGAACTATTTCAATCAGTAGGAACTCCTCAGAAGACTTGTGATTAGCTCTCAATGTCGCGCCGACGATATATTCTATAAATAATCTTTCTTATTATGGGACACAAACCTGCACTGTGTGTATAGCCCTTTATTACCGCAGTATGTCATGTTTCGTATAAGTAGATTTTCATTGTTGATCACGTTCTCTCAGCTTCCATAGTTATCGTTCATTTCGTTGTGTTGTAGATTTCTATGGCATTATGCGAATCATGTCAAATCTAGCTAGGAATTGGCATCCTCCATTATTATTTCATGCGGTCGTAACACATGACTAGAGACAATCAAAAAATCGTTCCCGACAACAGAAACAGAGTCAACACTGTGTTTACATATACGATCGATGGTCGTCACACGTGACCACGAAAGCGCTCGTGTGAATATTTATCTTTTGTACATGTGTATATAATTTCTTTTAATAATGAATTTGTCGGCGAGCATCTTTGTTTTCAGATGCATTGGTAAAAAGAACTACTTCAAGCCATCATCTGCGTCTCGACTTGCGTCATCTAGGCAACTCAGAATGCCCTTCTGTACGACTGCATGCAAATCTTCTTCTTTTTTACTTTGGTAGTATCTCTTCACATTTCTCAATGACATAATTGACTTACCTTATAAGTGTTCTCTAAGTCATGTAGCCTACTTTGACCTACTCATGTAGACCTACTTCTATCATCAGTGCATTGCTTTTTTGTTGTATAAATTCTTTTGTGGTTTTCATTTCATAATATAACGCGCTACTACTAGGCTTATTTACTAAAACGCTACAAATGTGCTATTTTTTAACCTGCTTTAAAGGACGCTTGGTACGTTTATGACACTGTTGCATTGTGTGACTTTATAGTCAAGTTTAATTATTCCACAAATATACCAGTAACTTAACTGTCAACTCCAATAAAGGAGAATGAATATTTCGGGTCATCGGGTTGCGGAAAAGTGAATCGATTCCATCGCTGGCATCTGCTATTGGTGAGGTTTTGACGTGATTTAGGAATCAATTTGATTTCAGTGTCATTCATGTCAATTTTTACAAGTCGTGGATTTTAACACAGCCGTTCTACTTGGGAGATTACCTAGCATATCTCCAGTAGCATGGCATGCGTGAAAAATACTGGCGTGAAATATTTATTGAACTATTTTTGAATGAGCAAAATGAATCAAAATTTGATTTAAGTTAAAAAAGCTTTACACCAGATATGGCGACAGACGTTAATCTAACTTATTGATTGCTTGATTCTTTGTTTGCCTCTTCGATGCCAAAATTCATTTTTGGAATAACAGCTTGTGTATGCGTCCATAACTCTGGAATCAGAAACAAGCTTAAATCTATATCATGTTCCCACAGGAGCATGAAATCGTCGTCTAAGACGCCAAAAAATGAAACATCCTCTTATAGATCTGAGAACATGCTGATATAAAGCACGAAATACCGACACAATAATCCTTTCTTCTCTTATGACTGATTATCTTCTAGTCCACAAAATCAGTACATGTTCTCTAGGACGTAGAAACTCGGTTGCATGAACATCACGTGTTCTCATTTCCTCACTGCTTTGATTCAAGTTGTTCCACGCAACCGTTTTCAAACAGATTCAGTTCCTGTCATGATAACTGACAGTTGCGGGATGACTGATTGATGAAAAACAAAGGATAGCTAATTTTGTGGAGCAAAACTGAAAGTCTCATTGATATAAAGGAAATTGATGTTATCAAAATTTGAATAATTTTCCGATGAATAAGAGGCTAAAGTACTAAAAGAGAACGAGTTATATCAAGAAATTTATTGAAAATGGATTTGTGAATGTTGTAGTAGTATTTGACTGATACATAATTTGGCCAAGCTCTTGTCAGAGCTCAGTCTGGGTCCAAGCAGGAGAATCATGACCTACTAAGGTGGTCTGGTATGGTTGCCCATCCCCATGTTTTGACTGCTTTAAAACAATATTTAATAAAATAAAATTGAGTTAATACCCCATAGGTATAATGATTCACAGTATTCAGTATCAAAATAAAATCACATTGACCTTAAATATCACTTTATAAAATGTGATTTATTATGAGCTTTACCCGACATGCATATCAAACGGATTATGTCCCAGCGTCCCTTTTAACAACTATACGCTCAAGAGCGGGATATTTTGTTACAATGTCAATATCATTCATATTTTTAACTACGCACAATTGCATTCAGAGTCGATTGCATTATGGACTGCCATTTAACAGTCAACTATCATCGCAGTAAATAATATCACATGAATTTTCATTATCATATATGTTTTGAAATGAAATAATTTTAGTTGAAATCGCTTAGATATCAGCATGGTAGCACTTAAGCGACACTTCATGGAAAGGGCACAGAATACAGGGTGTCCCACATCGACTCCCCATACCTAAAAGCAAGAACAGAATGAATTTCTTTAACATCTGAAGATTTTAGTTCGACTTAAACACATTGAATACCATGCGTATGTATGATATTCTGAACGGCTCCAAAAACAACTTTCTCAACTTCGGCAACAAACAAATTCTAAAGTTTATTCATCTGCAGCTGTCACTTTATACTCATAAGATAAGATTTCAGCTTTAAAATTTTTATGAAACCACTGGAACTTACTATAGAGTGGTCCGACACTTGGAAGACTATTTCATGAGTGTCTCACCACAACAAGCATCGCCTTCATACAAAATCCATGGATCAGCTCGGTCGACACTTTAGGCTGACATATCATCACGAAGCGCAACTGAGCCACATTTCTTTCGAGAAACTGTCACTTAAGTTACTCACTAAAGTGAGCACATACGTTCTATGCTGCGTGATAACGTGACACCAAATATTTTAGGAGAGGATAGTCTAGAATATTTTCATGCCAGATGCATTTAATCAACGTTGGATTGGCCGGGAAGTGAAAGCTGCACTCTATGGCCAGAAAAATAAGACTTAAGAATTAAAGATGGAACAACTGGAAGAACAAGGCCCACGACCTTTTCCGCAATGCCAGTGAGCTTGAGGGTAAAACCCTTTCAGCATTTAAATGCAACGAAAGACACACAAGGGAACATACAAACTCGTCATGAGGAAGTTCTCTCTTGCTGGAAAGAACACTTTCAGACACAGTTTTCCCTCATGATCCAAATGCTCTAAATGATATCCTTGATCCCCCTCCAACGTTTACCGAATCTGGCCGAATCAACAAAAACCTAATTAAACCTAATACCTATGAAAAACTTATTGGGAGTTTGAAAAATCGCAAATCTCTTGGAATAGACTAAATAACAGCAAAAGTATTAAAGGCAAGCGGTAAACCTAAGAATTTCCAATCTGATATGGGATGAAGAAAAGACTCAGAAAGCTTGGTCACGTATGCTTATCACGCCAATTCACGAAAAAGGTGACAAGCTCAAGCCCGATAACTACAGAGTGATTGCACTTCTCTCTTTACCAGGGAAGGTCTTCTGTTGGATCCTACTAGACAGAATGAAGGAGAAAACTGATAAAGCACTTCATGAAAGCCAGCTTGGCTTCAGACCTAACCGATGAACTATCGATGCCATCTTCATCGCGCGCCAGATAATCGAAAAGGCCAAAGAACACAACGTCCCCTCCTCTTCAATTTCATTGATTTCAAGGCAGCGTTCGACACAGTGTGGAAGACAGCGCTATGGAAAATGATACAAGCTATAGGAGTTGATCCGAAAATAGTCACAATAATAGAATCCATATACAAGGAAACCGAAGGTGCAGTAGTTATAGATGGACATTTGACAGATTGGTTCGAAGTGTGAGTCAGACAAGGCTGCCTGCTCTCTCCTACCCTATTCAATGTTTTCTTAGAATTTGAGATGAAAGAAGTAATACAGTCCGTTTCATAAAAAGTGGATCATCCTAAAATTTGACTAAATAAAACATAAGTATGATACAGAAAGCATTTTTCATGTTATTTAATGTCCCTAATATATTTAAATGTCCTTATATAATCTGATAAGCTATGATACAGTAACGGTTCTTAAGAAGCTAATATTTTGTGGCCCTACCCTTATTGTCAATGACATTACCAATTCGTCCAGGCATTGATTCGATGATATCGTTGATTTTTGACTGATCTAACTTTCTCCACTCTCTTTTTAACAGTGACATAAGTTGTGATACGCCATCTGTAGGTAGCAGTGAACGACGAACGTTACGTTTTAGAATACTCCATACATTTTCTGTGGGATTCAGATCAGGAGAACGAGCTGGCCAGGATAATGTCCTAAGACCTAATTGAGACTTGCATAAGTTGACTCTACTACTCCTGTGACACGTAGCATTATCATCCATAAATAACCAAGTCGATGGATCACCAAGTTGATCTGTCATTTGGCCAATGTTCATTCGTAAAACATTCACATAGCGTTCAGAATTCATGGTTCCTTGATGTATGTGAAGTCTTCTACGAATAGTGGACTTAGAAATAGACGAGTCTAATGCAGCCATCTCAGTTAACGAGAGACTTGGATCAACTTTAACAAATCTCAAAATTAGGCGGTCTATACGTTTGGATGTTTTGCGTGGACGGCCAGAGCCCTCTTTACGACAGAGTCGAAAATCATCATTATGCCACCGATGTACATTTGTGTAAGGGACATTTAGTCGCTTGCTTGTAGCTCGCAAAGAAAACCCTGACACTTTGCCGTTTGTGAATGCGATCTCGTTATTGTTCATTTGTGCTTTGTATTGTTTTCAACCGGTAAGAGATAGATTTCTAGCTGAAAGCAATCAGGAGTGCTGCCAACACCACCGCAACGAAGTCAGGAAGGTATGGAACATGAAGTCCAGTTAATCACATGTAGCAGTTATATTATTGTTGATGAATAATGGTGCTATACTGGCTCTGATTGACCGATTTTCTTTATTTTTGTTTTGCTTGATAGCTTTTGGCTTGTAGAACAACATATTACATAACAAAGGAAACAAATGAAATTTTATAAGAGTGAGGTATGATTTTGTGTAACATTGCTAAATGAAGATCAAATGATCTACTACTTTTTTATCCATAACAGGAAAACAACTCAATATTCATGATTGAAATTTCCAACAATGATATTAGTAAGCACAACTGACATATCTTCCAAATTTCAGAGAAATTCGTTCAAGTTTGGCGGAGTTAGACAAAGTTGAAGTTAAGGCGATGTTTAAAGGTGATCCATTTTTTATGAAACAATCTGTATTCCTGGACTCCTCCCCCAGCCTAAGTAGCTCTTTTTCTTTCAACATCCGCTACGCTGATCATAACACTCTAATATCAGCAATCGTCGACAAATTAAAGCTGTCCACAACAGAGCTAGAAAATTCATGTAAAAAGTGGGGCATGAAGATCAACGTCGACAAATGCAAAGTTATGTCACCCAGCAATGATCGCATCCTTATCAACGGGACGCCAGTTGAAAGTGTGAGCGAATTTACCTCTCTAGGCAGCGTTGTCCGTGATTCCTCGTCAGACATCATGAATTGGACAGCTCTAGCATTCCAAGCCTTCCGCCGTCTACGAAAATCAATTTGGGACGAGCGTCGTATCAGCCGCACTCTTAAGATAAGACTGTACAAAGCCCTCATGATACCTATAGCCATCTACGCATGTGAGACATGGACACTGAAAAGTGAAGAGAAAAGAAAACTGGAGCTCTTCGGAATGAGATGTCTACGTGCCATCTATGGAACCAGTATCCCAGACCGCATTCCGAACGAAACCATCAGACGGAACCTGCACATAGACACCACCATCGTAGATGTAATTCTGAAGAGAAGGCTAAGCTGGTTCCGCCACGTAGCGAGAAGACCATCAGATCAATATGTCTCAAGGGCATTTAGGCAGGACTTCTCCAACCCAAAACCGCGCGGAAGACCAGCGAAAAGATGGATAGACCAAATACGACCGGACACAGGCCTGCCAATCAACACCTTGGAACACTGACTGGTAGGAGCAAGGGGCGATCGCAGCCTAAGCAATTAAGTAAGTCAATGATTGGCCGTCGTGGAGGTTTTTCGAAGCATGTTGAAGAAATGATGTATCGGAATATCCTACAAGTTTGTTTTAACTGGAATAAAAGATCTCTTCCGATTCATCTCTTGAAAAGAATCGAAGAAAAGCCTCGAGATGACAAAATTGCTTTTCAAGTATGTAAGGGAGATTAAAAGAAATTTTAGAAGAACCTAAAGAAGATTGGAGAATACTCTCAAGTGGCATTTTAATGAAGAGAGCACCTTTTATTTCTTAAATAATAATTATGTCCGAAATGAAAAGATTACTTTCCACTAAGGATTTAGTAAAGGACGCCTGTTACATCCTTGCCAAAGATTTAGACACTGCGAAGTATTAAACTCAAAAGTGATGAATGAGGAGCTTCAGAATTTAATAATTGTTGACACGTATGGAGGAGAAACGTGGAGGAAATGGAAAGGTCATCTTCGTGGGGCCTACTCCCGCAGCGGGAAAACGAGCCTGAAAACGGCTAGTGAGTGAGTGACATTTCTGTGATGCATTACTTCTTGAATTTTTTATGTCCATGTCTTCCTAGCTTTTTCTCTTCCTTCTGTATTCCTGACGCAGGCTGTGAAGCCCAAATGTTGGAAATTTATCAAAAAATAGAATGCAGCTTCGGGCTTTTATATAATGGATTTTAGTTAATTTAATTGGATTGAATTCTATACCTCCATATTTCTGGTTGAAGTTTCTTCTTTACTTGAAACAGCTTTAACACCTCCATATGCAAATGTACGAATTGCGTGATATCTGACATTCGTTTGTGTAGGAAATTGCTGTCATGGTGTGTCACAGAAATTACATAGGTAGCACGGTCAGATTAGGACGTCATAACGGAGAAAATTTGCATGGTATCAAGCATTACTCAGTAGCCTGATTTATTCTTTTCAATTTTCTTTTTGCTTCGTTTAAGGTTTCATACATGAACGGTTGTCCACCTTTTCTCTGTCAAAGAACATGAAAGCATCCGTAAGCATCTAAGCAAGTAAATAACCAATGGTGTAATTGAAACATTGTTTATGTTAACGAAGGATAATTGAACAACACACCGTTTTATTCAAAGCTTCTTTATCCCCAAATCATATGATCAAGCCGCGAATAGTCTTGCTTAACAGATGTAAATGAATCAAAGACATGCTATCCATTACAACCTCATCATTCATACAGTCCGTTTCATAAAAAGTGGGTCATCCTAAAATTTGACTAAATAAAACATAAGTATGATACAGAAAGCATTTTTCATGTTATTTCATGTCCCTAATATATTTAAATGTCCTTTTATAATCTGATAAGCTATGATACAGTAACGGTTCTTAAGAAGCTAATATTTTGTGGCCCTACCCTTTTTGTCAACGACATTACCAATTCGTCTGGGCATTGATTCGATGATATCGTTGATTTTTGACTGATCTAACTTTCTCCACTCTCTTTTTAACAGTAACGTAAGTTGTGATACGCCATCTGTAGGTAGCAGTGAACGACGAACGTTACGTTTTAGAATACTCCATACATTTTCTATGGGATTCAGATCAGGAGAACGAGCTGGCCAAGATAATGTCCTAAGCCCTAATTGAGACTTGCATAAGTTTACTCTGCTACTCCTGTGACACGTAGCATTATCATCCATAAATAACCAAGTCGATGGATCACCAAGTTGATCTGTCATTTGGCCAATGTTCATTCGAAAAACATTCACATAGCGTTCAGAATTCATGGTTCCTTGCTGTATGTGAAGTTCAGAGCAGCCATTGGTCCAATGCCAGCCCAAATCAGTAGAGTCGCACCACCTTGTACCCGGGGACGATGTAAATGTCTCGGAATTTCCTGATCAGATTTTATCCATAATCTCAATCGACCATCACTATCCTTCAGACGGACTGATGCCTCATCAGACCAGACAACCCGATCCCATTGATTTCGCCAGTGACAATGACTCATAGTCCCCTAGTCATGACCCTAGTTCTAGCAAGGCTGACACTTTGCCTTTTGTGAATGCGATCTCGTTATTGTTCATTTGTGCTTTGTATTGTTTTCAACCGGTAAGAGATAGATTTCTAGCTGAAAGCAATCAGGAGTGCTGCCAACACCACCGCAACGAAGTCAGAAAGTTATGGAACATGAAGTCCAGTTAATCACATGTAGCAGTTACATTGCTGTTGATGAATAATGGAGGTATACTGGCTCTGATTGACCGATTTTCTTTATTTTTGTTTTGCTTGATAGCTTTTGGCTTGCAGAACAACATATTACATAACAAAGGAAACAAATGTAATTTTATAAGAGTGAGGTATGATTTTGTGTAACATTGCTAAATGAAGATCAAATTATCTACTACTTTTTTTATCTATAACAGGAAAACAACTCAATATTCATGCTTGAAATTTCCAACAATGATATTAGTAAGCACAACTGACATATCTTCCAAATTTCAGAGAAATTCGTTCAAGTTTGGCGGAGTTAGACAAAGTTGAAGTTAAGGCGATGTTTAAGGGTGATCCATTTTTTATGAAACAATCTGTAGATCTCATTCGATCGATCAGCAGCGTTGATTGTGCTAGCGACCTGTTGAACATCGCTGCAGTAGTTGCACACACAATACATGTGAATGATTGATGGAAGTCATCTTAACAATGCCGACAAAAGTATGTATTGAAATAGACTGTGAGAAAACTGATTTTAGGCTGCCTGTATGCCTCACAGAAGACTTGCAGGTATTCAAAGACGAGCCTTGAAATTAGTAGAAGGGATACCCAACAGAAACCATTCGTGTGACTATTCCGCTGTACTCAAGAAGCATAATCTGGAAAGCCTTGAAACAAGACGAGAGGAGCTGTGCAAAAGCAAGTTTTTTATCTACCTGCATCTCTACAGACTCTCCTTCCAAAGCGCAACTCGTGCTGCAATCGACTGAGACATGCAAAACCTCAGAAAGTGTGTAGGACCAATAGATACAGAAACACTTTTCTTCCTTCTGCTTTTCTTTTGATGTGATTTTATTTTGTCGGCAGTACATGTATGTAAATTCTATACTATTTCTTGCATAGTATAACAACCAGCTTATGCTGTTAACTGAATAAAGAAATGACTTGACTATAGATATGAAGTGACGATGACAGAAGTCAGACCGCGTCCAAGTTCCGCTAGGAATTACGTCACAGCTTCCATTTTAATGATCCACAACATAATAAAATTTCACAGAAATGTAGTATTTCGTAGACACTAACCTTAACTGGTTTCGGACACACAGCTCTCACTCCACCTCCGCTTCCACCAGCTCCACACAAAGCTTGGGCAGCCGCAGCGGCAGCAACTGACCCTGGACATAAGCCAGGCGTGAATCGGACAGGTTTTCCACCATCATTCCCTCTTCTGACTGTTCCACAGAAGAATGCTGCGCCTTGTTCAGTCCACATGACAGCGTGAGCACCTTCGTGTCCACATGCAAGCCCAACAATACGATCCTGAGATACCGAGTGCGGATACGATTGCCACAAATGACGCGGGGTGGCAGTAGACGACAACAAGCCAAGCGCTTCCCCGTTACCACGGTAGAAGAGACGGCCACTCTCTGTAAGTGCTAGAGCAAATTCCCGTCCAGCGACAACCTGAAGAACTTTGTCCATCGCTTCTGGCATCTCTGTCTTGTTCACTGTAGAGGAAGACGTTCACAATTGCATGTCATTCATGCTCAAATGAATATGTCATAAGAGGTATTCTATGAAATGGAAAGGCAAGCGAATGTACCGATTTTCTTGCCCGCCTCGGATCATAGAACAGCTTATCTTTTACATCCGTGGTAAGTCACGTAAGCAATCGTGACAACAAATATTTCTACAAAAATGCATTCCCTCCAGAAAGACAAAATAAAAAAATCACATGTAATATAACATTAAAATATTACTTTGCTTTCAACTGCTCTCACTCGTTTATTTTCTCTTCTTCCCCAGGTTTGAGGGTTGGACTTCAAACATTTAGGAGATATTTGCATCCATGTTTTAATCACGGTCTAATTTCAAAATAATTAACTAAGATAATAACAAAAAAGCCACAGGATTCCGTGGTCACACATTTCTGTTTAATTCCAGAAGACCTCCCGGAGGTCTGCTTTACTCTGTGATTGACAAGACATTAGTGACACGTGTCACGTAAAATAATCAATTTAGAGAATGCTGCATTGTGCTAAATGTCATTTCATCTGAATTTCTACAAACATTATAGATATGCCAAGAGTTCCATTGGACCCATTCATGTCTCGAAAAGTGCAGAAATGCTTTGCAAAAGTTGGTTATTACCATATGTATACCTACATCTATGTAGGCGCATTAAATGTGAGATTCACACATTTATTGATGTCATGTCTCGGAGGGTGCACTGTTTGAGAAGACCTTGAATGTGAGCCTGGGGTTTTCGCGGGTGAATAGTTGGTCCATATTGACAACTCGATATAAATCAATGTACAAGAAGATATAATTGGAAGACTAATGCCTGACCAAGTTTTCACGGCAGTTAGTGATGAAAATATTTATCTCGACAGCTGTTTTGATAGTCAAATGACTTTGATGACTCATGAAGCGGGCTTTTATTTGCAAGCACCGATACTATCATACTACTGTCACAGCATGTCACATTGTATCTCATTATTGGAACAGTATATCAGACTATCAGAATTCAAGTACATTTAAAAAGCGCTTCCGTGATCTCAACCTCGACATTTTGTAGCTTTGAAATAATGTAGCAAATTATAGTTTTAGGCCCCAAGTTTCACATGTCTGATATTACCAAAAAAATTAGTTGCGACTCTAATTTTTTGTGACTTTGAGTTTCTATGCATTTCTGACACTCAGATCAATTTTTACACAATAATTCTGGGAGCGACTGAATCATAGGAATATCAAAATCAGAGGGGAACTCGAGAAGCCCGGGCCTTCAAAGTTCAAAATCGCCCGGGAAAAATAGAGTCAAAACCTTCTGTCATTCCTAAAACACGGAATAATTGATTTCCATGACATAAGCATTATACAAAAAAAGAATAACAGAGCAAGATGTCATCCTCAATAGTTTGCTTACTTGCAGTTGGAGAAATAGCATCCCGGTTTTCAGATGCGTTTGATCTCCTCTTTTAAGAGAATGAAACATGCATTTTACAGGCATCCTTCTTATGGGAAATCAAAGAGGTTCTTTATTTGGAGACAAAGCAAGGGTAGAGATGTCAATCAACACTCGCAAATATATCATCAGTAAACCTATGATCAAGAAATTTGGTTGTTATCGTTGCATTCAAATTAAGCAACTTCATTTTTATCCGAACAATTTCCATATATATATATTAAAAGCTCGAAAATAGGTTCTCAGCATATTAGTTTTGACTATCAAGGATGTCAATTCTGACTAGCTGTAAATTTATGATAGTCACAGGAGCAAACTAGATTGGAAGTTTGATATCGAGCTTATGAACAAGGATGGCACACAGACAAATTATGATTTGTAGATCAATTTTGATAGTCCAACTTCCAACATTCAAGTCAGTTTTGTAAGCTGCTGATAGCAAATTGAAGCTTAGTGAGATGGTATTATTGGTTCATGCAAAAAGCATATTATTACGTATTTAATGAATTAACATAATCTATCAATGTGTAGTCATCATCGATAAATATCATCCAATTTGTCATAGCTATGGATAAAATATTGGCTCACAGCGTGATAATGAAGGTGCGCTGGCAGAAGCGGTTTACTACTATTACTCATTTAACAATTTGTTAATTTAATAGTTCAACCATGTATGAATGTAAAACATAACAACGTAGAACAGACAACCAGCAGGGCTGCTTGCTTCCTACTATGGGGGAGGATATATACTAGCGCTCTGCCCGAATATTCGAATATTCGCCCGCTAAACCTCCACTTTCCAATATTCGAATGATAATTTTGACATTCGAATATTCGAGATAACTGCATCTACTACCACAAATTTTTCATCAAAATTGCCTGAGCAGCTGAATATTTTACTTTGAATGAATTATATCCAAATATATGAAGTTAGATTTTTAATTCATACATCAATAATTCTTTAGTAAATGCAAACCGAATTTTGGAATCAATTAAAGGATGTTCTTTAGAATCTGTCCGGCACTATTATATCAACTTCAACATAACATATATTTGGCAATGCTAAATAATATGCTTCAATTACATGAAGCTGCATGTGATGCGCATTTGAACATGTTCTATCATGATGAAATAAACCACTATGCTGTAAAAACGCAATTAAACTTGGTATGCTCATGGCGAGTATGACATATCCGTTGCAAATACCAGTTACCAGTGTTACATCGGAAAGAGCATTTTCAACGACCGGTTTGATAGTTTCTCATCGCAGGAAAGTTCTTGAACCGCAGACTGTGAGGATCCTGCATTTTCTAACAAAAACTTATAGATTTGTGAATTGACTACTTCTTTGATGTTTTTGTGAAGATAAAAAAATTTACGAACACTAATAAAGATTATTCGCAATAAAAACGTTCAATATTTTGGCATGCGCCTTAATCATGAACTATGAAAAGATCATAAGGCAAACAAAGATAAACTACAAAATTCAAGTGCAAAACTGTCATAGCTGTGAAAGTGCTTGGAAAAGTTCTCCAAAATACATGGCTAAACAATTTATATTCCCATGTTTTATTGCCAAGATTTGAAAACTGTTGAATTTCCTATATATTGTGCGGTTCAAATTTTCGAGGTCCAGTACGTGTCAACAAGGACTAACTGTATATATTAGTGCTCTGCCATTCGAAAGAAATTATTATTTGAATAATCGGAAATCATGACGAGCGAATATTCGAATATCTCGCATATTTTTACTTGTCGATTTAAATCAACTTGAGAATAAACACAACATCGAAGCACTTCAATTTCTAATGACTTTTGATAAATAAGAAAGCTAACTTCAGTAAGCCTAAAAAAGCATATGTGCGTGCATTAACTCGATAATTCGGCCATCGCATTATTTTAGCACATAGAATCACGATATAGGACCTAGCCATACCTTGATTGTTCTTTGATTATCATAAGACTACCTTTTATCTAAATATCAAAAACACTCTGGAAATTTTTAATTTTTCTGGGTTGTCAGTCAACATCAAAATTCTGGAATTATAGAAAGTGTAATAACATTTTTCTTGTGCTTTCAAAATTTAGTTGGTAATGAAATCCAAACTCTATCTATTGAATATCCAGAATAAAAACACTCATCTGATTTGTTTTCAATTATACCACTCCGGGGATGGCCGAATTATCGAGTTAATGCACGCACATATGCTTATTTTAGGCTTACTGAAGTTAGCTTTCTTTTTTTTAAAAGTCATTAGAAATTGAAGTGCTTCGATGTTGTGTTTATTCTCAAGTTGATTTAAATCGACAAGTAAAAATATGCAAGATATTCGAATATTCGCTCGTCATGATTTCCGATTATTCAAATAATAATTTCTTTCGAATGGCAGAGTACTAATATATACAGTTAGTCCTTGTTGACACGTACTGGACCTCGAAAATTTGAACCGCACAATACATCGGAAATTCAACAGTTTTCAAATCTTGGCAATAAAACATGGGAATAAAAATCGTGTAGCCATGTATTTTGGAGAGCACGAAGAACGAAACTGTTTCGCAGTCAGCCGTCCACTTGTCAAGGGTGTGGTATCTTTTGACAATGGATATACACCGTTCCTTAATGGAAAACATGATGTGGAATCTTTGTTTCAGTGATAAAAAGCCGCCTTAGAATCTTTGCTTGTTCAGACTATCCTCGTGCATTCACAATGAGTTCGCATGCAGCAGCTTATACCCTAGGCAGAGCAGTTCTTGTTGTCTCGGTCAGCGAGACTGTGTGTTAATCAAACAATTGTCTCTCTCATATTTTGTAGCATCACTTGTAAACAGCGCAGCCTGAAGTCATACAAGATGACTGTTAACGTCGACAATTTGGTGTTGTTACTTTTAATCAAAATGGAATGCGGGCATTGGATAGAAACGGACTTGCCTGCAAGATTCGAGGAGTGAAACTTTGATAAGAAACTTTTATAATAAATCCGGCTAAAATGGTTAACTTTTGTCAAGTGATATTCTCCATTGATAAATTATGCACAGTTTACTTTCATCTGGATATGGAAATATGACTCTATGCACTCGATATTTTAAATTTTAATTTTAACAAAAACAACAGCCTAGATTTCACGAGAAGCAATTGTTCTAACAATACCAGATTAAGTTCTTGTAGGGAAACCAAGTGGACAAGATGGTAATAATTTTTTGTACTTCATAATTTCGGCCTCCTCTTAGGCCATCATCAAAAGCAGAGAATCTATACATATCGTACGTTGGAAATTTTTGAAAACTTAAGTTACATTATGTCTATGATTCCTGAGTAGAATGAAAGCAGGAACTAACCTGGAAAGATAAACAATAAACGTCATGGCATGTCTGAAAATCTACAAAAATGGAGCATAGTTGTAGAGTGACTTAGGTTACAATGTAAAACACTGAGAAATTATTAAAACTTATACATAAAGAAATTCAGAGAAGGCATCTTGCTCGTCTTTATTGTCGATTTTTGGTTTCAGTTTTTTGATGTAAAATGCCCCTCATATTCTGATGTTGCACCTGTCTCTGTCAGATGTCAGAATTTTGACTGAAATATTGGTGGTATTGCAAGAACGCAGATGTTTGAAGTCAGAGCTGGTTAACCAAAGCCTCTTCAACACATTGCCAGATTAGATCGGAGTAAGTTCATATCCTTATAATAAATAGTTGCCAAAATTACAACATCAACATGCTGATTGAATTAACCACATAATTCTACTCTTCTGCGAGTGAGGGGGTGCAATCACTGCTGTCACACACAACATTCTCAGTTTTACAGTTTCCAATGAAGATTTATTGTTCTTGTTTGAAGTATATTCAGGTCTAAATTTAAAGATTTCAAATTGCAAAGAACACATAGTTTCCAAATACTTAGCTCACATATAGGTCTACTAATACAAAATGTGGGACTGTGATTTAGACTAAGATGCTACTTTGAGAGAAGCATTGTCAAAATCAGTCTAAAAATAGATAATTTTCGCAATTTTGGTTAATTTGAAGGCTTTTGCGGCACCAGAAACAATGATCGCATCGAGCTGAATTTTTGCATGGAATCATTGTACATGCATTGTCACAAAAATGCAGGGTAAGACAAAGAGTTTTTCAACTTCCATTTTCCCCATATAAAAATGGACCACCCTATCACACATAGTAATTAAATATCCAGTCATTTTTAACTAAGGATGCAGTTAAATCTTTAATGATTCTATTTACATTCTATTTTTAAAGAGGATCATTTATTTATTATGGCTGGTAGTCTAACCTGTCCGAATCGTCAGTGATGCGTTCAAGGCAGTAGTGCATCCCTCTATGAGTAGTGCTCTAGTAAATTGGTGCAATATACTAAGTGTGTGTCGAAGCAAATTGATTTGTTTTTGTTTAACAATTCTCTCATTCATATTTGTATTCACAAAAATACTGCAAAGGTGATGCATAGATACACACTTTACATAGGATTTAACTTAAATATTAGAAGCCATAAATGAATGATTTAGTATCGTAATGTTGTCGTTCTTTCCTTATAAAATGTCAATCTATTGAATTAATGCAAAATTGACCACGGAATATCAAAAATACCAGGATCTTCTGTCAATTCGAACAAACATAAGTAATAATCATCACGAAATTTATCAACACTATAAATTTTCATTGATGCATATAATAAAGGTTGATTTAGGCTAGGTGTTGGCGATTTGTGACTGCTCAAGGCTTATAAGCTCTGTGGTTAATTTTGCAAGGACGCTGAGAAAAGGATCTCAATGTGATTACATTCCAAGAATTTTACTTTCAGACAAGCGTGAGTAAAAAACAGCTGTGATAGTGATCAGCATTTCAAAATACGTACAAAAATGTAATTTTCTGAATGAAAGTGACTTTGAGATGACAAAATCCTCTCTGAAGGTTCTAAAATTGAAAATACTGTGATTTAGAGTCCTACAAAAATAATGCATGCATGTACAGTGCTACATTCTATTCTATATTTGACATGCTTGCAAGTCTATGATGAGTTTTGTAAATTTGCTGTCAAACGGCAACACGATAAGCCATCTAAAGGGTCAGACTCGGACATTTACATATGAGGATCAATTTCAAAATTTCAAAATTAAGCGCAACTTCCGAACAATTTATTCTCACCATAATTTGGCATACTCATTTGCTACTACATGTATATCAGAAGAGTTGAAGATGTGATTCAGAATCAAAGGGCTGAACAATAATACATTATATCTGCAGATCTGCAATATTACAGTGCATTCGTATATTCAAATGTAAAATTTTGAATTTTAATGTTTAACTATACGTAGAAATGTAGAAACAGTAAAGCACGTCAATAAATAGACAACAATGATGAGAATTGGAAAAACAGCAGTTCAGTTAGTTATTCAGTTCATGAGCGGCAAATTCCTAGCTCGGTTGACCTCGTTCGCTCACTCACCCACTCACTCGAAAGTTCGAATGAACTGGTCGGTATAGATGCTTTCTGTAATGTCGGTTAAAATGTACTTCGCCATCAGCTAAAATTCATTACTTTTTTCAAAAGTATAATAGTCAATTATATATCATATAATTATAGATGTATACATGTAATAGTCAAAAGTATAATAGTCAAATTATACTTCGTCTAATTGTAATAAAGCTAGAGCACAAAATCGAGAACTTCATGTTAAAAGATCATGGCATCGAATTCTACAGACCAATGCGGTAAGCGATTACCATCGATCTCTTGTTGAGCTTCGTAACGAGATGGGAAATTTTCATTAAATGCTATTTTCTCACGGTGCCTTCACACTTGAGAGCTGAGAGCTAAGAGCTAAGAGCACCGGTTTACTGACCACAACAAAATCAACATTGACAGAATGAGATGACTGCAATTCAACAGGACTGATAGACGGAACAAGCATAGATATCAACCAAGGTTAAGCAAGAGAGAAAATGAATTGCTTTTGGATACACGAAGAAGGCTCGACGTTTCGATATTATCCTTGTCAAAAGATCATGGAACTGGAGCATTGCATCAACATGGTATTTATAGAAGGGTTGAGACGATGAATTTCATTCGCCTCCACCCTTTTCCATACTTCCATATATGGTCATTGGCAATGTTGAAAAGCAAAACAGACCATGAAATATGAAAAATAGAAACATGATCATGGTTCATCATGTGATGGTGTCACACAGCAGCAGAATAGCGAGAGCAATGTTCTTTGAGACACGAGCGAATTTGCCATTTAGTTTCACCAACGTACTGCTCATTACATAAATTGCACTTTAAATGATAAACAACATTCTTAATGACACCTGAGATATTTGATTTGTCACACGTTTTGCAAAATTGGTAATTAGGTTCATAGCAACGTCTAGCAGTTCGCGGTTGGCGTAGAATAGATTTCAGGGAACGAGACGTGAAAACAAGTTTGATATCTTTGAACAAGCCAGTTCTACGAAGTAAGTCTTCATTTGTCTGTAGTTCAAATTACAAACAAAAGGAACAGATTGTACAAACTTATTCTTAACATCTTCTTTCAAACGTTTGTCGTAATGATTGAAAACTTAAGCACAAGCAGATTCAACGAACTTAGCAGGATAACCAATACTTCTTCTGAACTGCAGAAATACTCTCATTTAGCACGTCATCATTAGAACAGAGACGATTTATTTGCAAAAAATCGCTATAGACAATACTATGTTTGATATGACTCGGATGGAAAGAAATCCATGGTATCGTACAACCCGAGCAGACTTCTTTAATGCAAAGACTAGTCGCAAAACAATTGACACGTTCATGAGCTAATAAATCTAGAAATGGCAATTTGTAAAGGATGGAGGTCAATGAAATTCATCGTCTCAACCCTTCTATAAATGCCATGTTGATGGAATGCTCCAGTTCCATGCTCTTTTAACGAAGATAATATCGAAACGTCAAGCCTACTGTGTATCCAAACGCAATTCATTTTCTCTCTTTGCTCCGTCGATCAGTCCTTTTGAATTGCAATCATCTTTGCTGCAACAATGTTGATTCTATTGCAGTCAGTAAACCGGCGGTCTGAGCTCCCGTGTGATGGCACCTTGAAAGAGCTGTTACTTTCTGAGCTACTACGAAGACTAATAGGACCGCTATCATCAGTTGTAAAGCCTGCCCATAACTTGTATGACTTCATTAGCAGCGCTTTGGTTGGGTCAGCGGTGGAAATTCGATTGTCCAGACCAAGTTCCTGTTGATGACCTCATTAATCTATGATACTGTTGTGTTACAAAATACAGAAAACTTTCTTCTCAAATATACACAATCGCCTATATACATAGAAAATTTTCGTGTCTGAGTAGTCTATTTAAGTCATGGTAAAAGAGAAAGCATGAAAAAAACATGAAAAAAGAGAACTTGTCATTGATTTCATCCACCAAAAAGAGAGGTTCCGCAAATATCGACACGAAAAGCGTTCAGATCAAAATCTGCTATGACAGCATCGATCGACTCCTTCTGAAAAGGCACATGTAAACCTCTGATGCATAGGTGGAGAGCTTTAATGGTTTCAAACGACAGCTTCGTTCGAAGCCATGTCATGACAGAGGCATATCGTTCTTCATCCCCTGTGGCTAGTTTTAAAGCATGAGTTTTTTAAAATTGTCCACATTCTTTCCCTGACCCTCCATTTGTGCCGAAAACTAATGGAATGAATCTTCCATGTTCAACATCCAAAATTCTTTGCAAATGCTTTCTTTTCGTTTTCAATTAAGATTTTAGGCGCAGATTTATTTTGGTAACTGGGATAATTGACACTCGCAACTCGTACGTCGTAGAAAGAGGTTACTCCGCACGACCAAAAACTACCTGTCTTGATATCTAACCCTGCTTCCGATGATGTATTGACGGACTTCAAGTCAAACATCTCATTATGTAGTGGCTGCAGATGGGGTTCGGATTGTACCTTGGTCAATAGACCCGTCAACACATCACGGATCCCGTCATGTCTCAAAGAAATGAAGCCACCCTTCTTACACGAAAGAGCATGAATGATTCGCAGTAAATTCTCTCCGCAAGTACAAAATGTTGGCAAACTCGGCAATGACCATCCATACCGCAATCGCAGAGAGTCTCTGAATTGTTCTTCATTTAAAGAAAATCCTTGGTCTCCCAGTGGTATTGCATTAGGCCAAGAACTTGCTCCCTTATCCTTTGCTTGTTGCATAAGTCTTAACAGTTCTGGAGGAATTGCATCTTCAACCTTCTTGATTTTTGATTTTAAGTGCTCTGATTTCTCTGTGTTATATGATCATATGGTCAGCCTTTATTCAGCCGATGTACCAAAAATAATACTGACAACTCGAATACAGGAAAATGAAGATTACGGATCAATGGGTGACGAGGACATGACCCAGTTCTACCGCTGATACATTGTACTCCTTCGCAATGAGGAATGAGAAATCACTTTTCTTATCTCTACAGGAATACAATATCATGCGGAAAGTTAATGAAAGTTGATAAACAAGAGGTCATGCAACTTTGGCTTTCAACAATGAATTATATTTTGCTAGCTTAACCGACCTATTCTTAACCTGATCAATGAGCATTGAAATCCTTTCTATTGATTGAGTTTTCTTTTCGAGTTGTCAATAAACGTCACGGAAAGGGTTTTACCAGAAGAATTAAGTGTTCGATAGAAATCATGTCAGATTAGATTATTTCTTCCGATTTCCTTCTCATCGTCAACCTGTATGTGCACACTTCTGTTAGACAGAGTTGATATGAGTCAACCGATTTACAAGAATCAATTTGGCTCAAGAACAGGAATATCTAAAACATCAAAATATAAAGCGAATTCTCCTAAATGTAAAAAAAGTTTTTAAAATGGTGAACAAAAAAAGAGGACCGATCATGTTCCAGACAATTTTTATTGTGTTTAATTTGCATATTTCAGAACAGATCTGCGAAATAATCTTTATACTTTGGGAAAACTTTCGAATGAAATCCAGACGGTTTCGGTCTCTCATCACGTTCAGGAAATTCAAGTATTCAATACACAGAATTAAATATTTTGTTTATCTGCTTCGGTTAGCTAGAAGTGTGATTAATACGAAATTGACGGCACATCGAAAAACCTATTAGGTGGGCAAAAAGAAATTTCTAATACCTTACAGAGATAGGAAAAAAAGTCGTGCGTCGCTTGCGGATTAATGTGAGTTCCAGCAAAGTGCTTCGATTGCTAAAATTCCTTCAGATTCAAAGAATTCAGATCATTGCGCACAAGTTTTCTCTATAATGTTGGCCCTTCCGATCATTATTAAAAAAGTAGCAGGCGTACGAAAATTAGCTCACTTGATGATTTCACTTCCTCTCCTCGGCATTTCTCACTGTATAGTGCATACATTGAATCGATGCCAGGCATCGATGTGTGTTTTGGTGTGTGCGAAGTGATATCACAGCACGCACGCATCTCTCACTGGCTCTGGTGCCCTCTGCTGACAGGTTGTTGTTTGCCATTTCCAATAGCAAGCGATACACGAATTATCCATTCGAGAAGGAGCAAGTTGTCTACTTCTGTGATGTGCCATTTCGATATTAAGGTTAGATACGGCTTCCTCTCTAGGAAACCGAGGCGCGCGCAGATGAATCTAATTCTGTGGTTCACTACCTTTGTGCAACATCATCTTTTTTCTGTTGAGAATGAAGAACAAGTGCAATTTTATGACACATAGAGTCACATCCATACAGTACGAATTCCTAGGGGAATAAGAGAAATTCGAGTTGACAGATCGTTTCCAGATCTCTGTTCGTGTCCACTATTTCTAAATCATTGCATTATTGCAATCTATTCAAACTCATCTTGTGGCATTCATCGCATCTATAAAAGTAAAAAAGCTGATGCAATATGAATGCAATTGAAAATGTGTCCACCACCACATGGTGCAATTTCAATCTGGCGTAACTTTAGAAATAGTTGAATATTTTCAATTAATTCCGAAAAAAGGAATGGGTCACACAAAATAGCCGAAAATTCGAAATGATGACAAATTAGACCAGCAAATAAAATGAGCTGCTTTAGTGATGAATAAATAATTTAAAAGCATTGTTATCCTGTCACATGTTAAATAGGTAAATATTTTCAACAGTATTAAATGCAACGAAAGGCACTGTCGCATGCCCTTCTTTCTCTTTCACTTTCAGAAAAGCGACATAAACCTAACCATTATTCGAGTCATCCAAATATTTCGTCCAACTGGGATTGAAATATGAAAATATATGAAGTCAACAGATTCAGATTGAAAGTCATGTGATTGGTTGCGAATACTCTCCAACTGCACGATGGACAGTAATATGAGATGAATATACCTTGAATATTCTTAACGTCGAAATTGTGAGCAATCGCTGCCTTCCTTTCCTCAACTTACTTTCATACGCTATTTTGTCATGCAGACGGACTATTTTCATCATGTCATGTGTTCACTGATTGCCTTTATGGCCTTGTGAAGCAAAAATAGTCATGATTATTATGATTGTGATTATTGTTATATAATGTACTTATTCGTATGAACTGTCTATCACAGAAGTTGCTATGGCAGCCTATTTAGAATCATTTTTTTAAGAAAGTGACAACAACCTATCGTAATGGAAAATTTCTCTACTACTCACAGAGGTTAGGTGAGATTTTCGTGACTTCAGTCGTGTTGGGTAAACTTCAATATCAATTATTGGAGAGGCAGTGTACGTGACACGATCACAGAATTTGTCAGGCTATTCTACCACAACATAGAGGCATGTCATGTAACACGTGTGAATTGTAAATGATAAAAAAAATATGCTCAATTAGTCATTCTCATAAAACTGAAGTTGTAGCTAAATGAAAATCGACATAATTGCAAAACATAGGACACTAAATGCTATTTCAAATTCGAAATAAAGCGAACTATGACCTCAAACTTTCACAATATACGTACTTGTACCTAATATACGCCGTACGGTATTCAATTTAGATCATTGATGCACTTAATACCGCATTTGCATAATAGGGTCGTAGTAGAATTATGCAATAGATATACCAATAAATAATAACGCGGCTTTGTAGTCTATTAATAACCCTTTCAAGCAAAAATGAAGCATTCCATGAAGTTAGGCAATACTTGGCATAAAAAACAAAAAGTGATTATAAGAAATAATTAACTCTGGAAGCTTATGTGAAATCAGTTTAAGCTCCAAAACGGCAAAAAACAAATAAGCTGCCATGGCAGTAAATTCGCATGAATTTAGATAGTGAGATTTTTGTTCACAATAGTTCTATCATGCAACTTGAAACCCATTAAATTTTGTCTACAAATGCAATTTCAATATTAAGGAACATAAATGAAAGACATATCAGAACACGTGATGAATCACTAAATAGTTTGGCTTTTTGAAGATTCCGTTATTTTCAAGATTCCCTGTGATGCAGTGGCTAATTACTATCATTGGTTCAAACCTAAACACAAAAAATATGAGTGGTGATGAAGGAAGACCAGAAATCCCATATCTCAAGCAATTCAGCACCAAGAAACTCGACAGCCTTCAAACCTGCCTAACCCCAAATCTATAATCGAGCATGGGTTTATGCACGTTCTTTGAGTTTATGTCATAGCAAGGAATGTAGCATTTAACACAGTCATCCTTCAAACCTCTGAATATAGAACACATTTACAGCAAATTTTTGCACAGTTGATTGATTTGTGTTTTAAAGGTAATCGCAAAATCATTTTCATTCATCATGAATCGTGAGATTATTCATATCGAGACTTCATATCGTCACTATTTCAAAATTTATATCACAATTGGTGTTAAAAATGTTTAACCTTGAAATTAAAGTTTTGCTTTATGTCAGTATTTATTAATTGATTCAATCAGTCTGATTGCTTAAGTCAACAGGCCTAATGAATAGACAATCGACTAGACAAATAATTAACAATAATAATTGATTTGTTTGACATTCACTATTTGCCCTCTGCCTCTCTATAAAGCTATACACATTGATCGAAATAAGGCAGCTAATTGCATTGCTTATCAAAGTAGAAGCACTTGAAGTATTGGAGACAAATGGAAACTACTATTTTCATCACGCTCTTCCGAACGATTCCTATAAATATTTTGTGACTTAGAAGGGATTTATTTTGTCCAGGAACGAATTAGGAGAAAGAAATGGTGCTTCATGGCTATTTGAAAATCTTCATTTCGAACTTGCGTACAGAAGATCATCATTCATAAGCAATCGACATTAGATTGAACTTCCTTTTGTTCCTTTTGAAATCACTGAACATCGACGAGCTTAAAACAGGGAATCTGAATGTCCCTATTTAGTTCAAACATATGTCAGAAGCAAGAAATTGAGCAAATTATGTTTTGTTTCCGCGAAATTATACGCAATTGTAGGTACATGTACACAGTCTACTATATTGAATATTAAGCGAGTATATATTGTATATTCTGTAGTGTACATTATAAGCGCGTCAATAGACAAGTGATCGATCCAACGTGGTTTAATATGGCGAAAAATGGATTACAATGCGTGACTAAAAAATAATATTTCGGTAGACATTTCATCATGAGGATCAAAAGGCTTCAATTTTGTATGAAAAATTACACTGACAGGTGTGATAATGATCACAAGCTGATTCAAAAACATTAATTTTGAAAGTAATATAAGAATGAAAGGATTAATGCAAGCTGTGCTGCACTTTCGGCACAAAACATTAAAGTCTCGCTTGGTATTAATATTCTTTAATCTTAACTCCTAAATTCATACGAGCCGGATGATACGAGATGAAAATCAACAATCGAATCGAGTCAGATTTCTGTTAGTTAGGAACTGTCTTTCATTATTGCCAGTCAATCAACCGAATCAAGTCACACGAAGTGAGTTCCGCTTGTTATTTCTTCATAGGGCAACAAATTCACATCGAATTCTGCTGACAGTTAACGCACGCAACCAGACCCAAAAATTCCATTCACCAGCACTTGCACTTCAAGACACGAAGGTCACATTCTAAGTTGATTGTTTGTAACCATGTTACCATGGTGCCTATTATTTCGATGAGTATAAATGACAAATGCGCGAAGGATCGCTTACAATAAAATGCTTCATAAAAATTTTTCTTCTATAAACATTTATCTCTATATTCACTTTTATTTGTTGTTTGATAGAACACAATTGTTTATGCAAGAGTTGCAAAATATCAGTTTTAACTAAGAAAGTGCTCCTATGAGAAGATTCTTCGCACGAAAATTCTTTCAGAAGCTCCATTCTTGCACGTCAAACGCTACAGATGAAATGCTTAAAACAACAACAGCATGCTTAACAAGATATTTGCGTGATTGATCGAAAAGAGAAGGAAGCCCATGAACATCTTCCACCTGTTTCACTCACTCTCACGTCCCAACTTCTTTGTTTATCAATTTGCTGTGTTGATCGTCGTCGAATAAATCTTCGTAGAAATACATAAATAAATGAAACGATGAAATTTTTCCGTTGATCATCGAATAAACAAAACACAAATTTCCAATGCAGTTACAAGCTTTATACGAAGTTAGCGGGAAAACCAAGCAATGTCACTGGCATGATAAAAAGGCCTATGTAATAAAAAAATTATTTAAACGCAATTATAATTTGGACTAGCCACTGAAATTCTCGGCAGAAGTAATTTTTCACCAACATGTTATTCAATTAGGACGCCACAAATGTACTGTCTACTGTGACTCAGCGAAATTCTCCTTCACCACACCGCAGACGAAGAGCTCGTGGTTAATCACGGCAAACGTGGACCTCTCAGATTTCAACTGCAATCCCATCTCAGACGCACAACAGCTGGTGAAAGACCGGAGCAGATTTCGGGAATCGGACGCTACGTTCATCTGAGTGAATGGGGTTGTTATGGTAATTGCCTAGTTTTTCAGGTTTCCGGCCGAAGTCTTGCAACCACGAAACTCTGCCAGAAATTGAAGAGAAACGGCTATTCTCATCACAGCATAAAACGCTGTTCGCAGAGGATCAAGGCTCCTCGTTGCTCAAATCATGTAGGATTCAGCGATTCGTGCATCCAGCAATTTTAATTCGTTACCACGAGAAAGCTCCATTGAGTTCTTTTAAGAACTGATTAATCCAATGGTTACAGTAGCATTGCATCTGTACACTTGCGGACCGGAGAACGCCGTCAGTCCTCATTAGGACTACTTCAATTAATAATTTGAATTAGTAAGCATTATATTCTATTATAAATGGCTGCTGAGATGATTTTCATCATCGTATGATAATCCTAAAAGTACCTTTTGTGAGTGACAAATTTAATCATGAGCTTCGTCGAATGATTAATAAAACTGGACTTAACGTTCGCGTTGTTCATCAGTAGTCTCCCAACATACCACAACAGCTTAGAAAGATACGACGTTACAGTAATTGCTCATAAAGATCCAGCATAATCAATGGTCCATGTATATGCAACGCTAAGTTTGTGATATACAGAGGTCAGCGTCGAGAGCATGAGTCATTTTACATAGGAAGCACATCAGATGTTTCGATGAACGAGTTGCTGAACAACTTCAACCAAGTCGGGCAACGTGTATTTATAAACATGTCGTCTCCCATCAAAAATTTCCCAAAAGCACCTTCACATTCAACATCATCAGCCATCATCCGGACGAAATAGGAGGCAGAATGGCTGAGGCATTTGTGATAAATCAGACATCTACTCTTTTAAATAAGAAGCATGAATTCGTTGATTATAGTATATTTCTTATTTTATTTTTCATACATAGGACCCCTTTTTATTTTTTTGTATACGTGTAAATATCCTTTGATTATTTACTATTTTGCAATTAACCTTTTTTCTGTACAGACAATGTGTTTGAATCTTTCCTTATGAATGGCAACCAAGTAACGCTTTGATTCTATTGTTTGTAGACAGCTTTGTACATAGCTATAGGAATGCACTCTCTCAGTTGCGTTTTACGACATGTCAATGTGAATAGTACGAGTTGTTGTCGGTCCGAATTGTCTCGTCATTTATTATCCGCCTGAGGATGGATCAGTTCTCCGCAACATGTCGCGTACTGCAATAGACTGTAATTTGGCAGATGGTCTTTTCACTCTGATTTTTTTTGGATTAAAATTTATTCTGAAGTGAAATATTGTCAAGTGAGGCGTAGTGACACGTTCTCGTCAGATTTAGAAATCATGAATTCGAATTTTCTGAGGGGAAGACGTTTCGAGTGTAGTTTGCAGATCCAGGAGAAGACAGTATTTCAATTATAGAGCTCAGAGTGCAGCGGACGTGATTGCTGACCGAGTGAAAAGGATCTGATATCGTGCATTTGTCTCAATTTCGTTACCGAACGTGAAACCATATGAGTGAACTTGCAGTGAGAAGCGCGGGTCCTTGTGTCGAGATATTCCTTCTCTGCTCAGCACAGATATTGCAAACTGCATTTCATGAAACTTTTTAATCATCTTGTTCCCAAATAATTGTTTTAGCAATATGCTAGTACGGAACACGACATTTGCTAGATTTCTTATGAGGTGCATTATCTCAACGCGAAATAAGCAATCGCGTAAAGATTATCAGTACATTCTCAGTAGCTCGTAACTGAGCTGCACGTTCGAATTAGGTAGATCGAGCGGATTTAGATTTTAATGTATCACAGTCCATCATATGACAGGAGATCCATGCGGGTGTCTTAAATGTAATTTTACAATTTTTCCGTGAATAATTTTGTATAGGAAGCATATATTGTGAACACATGTATGATATCATACTACATGTAGAACACTACAATATTGTCTCATATCGAAATTTCCAATTAGTACACTGCACATATAAATCTACTTGATGCACCACAACATCCCTACAGCGAATGCCCACAGGTATACTAAGCAGTATTACAGTCTCTTGCAAAAGTTTAAGAACACTTATCTTTTCTGATCTTTTTATGTATCTCAACGTACATATTGCAGAATCTTTCAAAGCGGGTTTCTCATATAGCATTGTTATTGGAGACGTTTCACAATAGATATGTTTAGAGAGAAATCGTTTACTGTTAATATCGTGGGAAGCCGGAGTCTATTTTTAGTAACGTTATCCGCACATACTAATACAGTGGAAAGACCGTTCATTCGAAAGGTAATCTGCACGATGGGTCGAAGAAAATCCATTCTGCCTAAAGTGAGAGCTCAAGCAGCAATATTAGCAGAAATTGGTATGAGTCAACGTCGAATAGCAGCACAGCTGGGAATTTCTCTGTGTTCAGTAAACTTGGCGATTCGGAAATCTGCGACTGGCTCATTTAATGATTCTCCCCAAATTGGTCTTCCAGAAGCTCTAACAGGGAGGGATGAACGGATACTGAAGAGAATGGTAATGAAGAAACCTTCAATGTCGCTGCGAGAAATCAAAGCTGAGCTGCATTAAGCTGGAATCAAAGCCTCTTCATCTGCTCTTTCCAGAAGACTCTGTAATAATCTTGGTCTTAAGAGTTACAGACCTGCGAAAAAGCCAAAGCTCACTCCGAAAATGGCGAAAGGTCGCTTAGAGTTTGCTCGGCGCTATCTTCACTACACAACAGAAGATTGGGAAAAAGTCTTATGGACAGATGAGTCAACATTCGAACAATTTGGTAGTCGCATCAAGCATGTCCGAAGACAAGGCACCATCCACGTTGTGTGATCCAGACTATGAAGCATCCTTTGAAGCAGATGGTCTGGGGCTCAATGTCTGCAAAAGGTCGCGCCGGCATATTTTTCCTTCCTACAGGAATGACAATGAACGGTAAAATGTACCTCAACGTTCTAAAAGACAAACTTCATTTACATATGGATATCCATAATACAGAGACACTGATGCATGATAGCGCTGCATGTCACCGCGCCAAAATCGTATCTGATTGGTTGCGCTCAAATTCCGTCAATGTCCTCAAATGGCCCGGAAATTCTCCGGACTGTAATCCCATCGAGAATTTATGGTCTGTGATGAAGGACCATGTGGCAGCTATGCGACCGAAGAGTGCAATTGACTTGAGAAATTGCATCAAGGCAGTTTGGACAACGAAATTATCAACAGAATACTGTGCGGAGTTAGTTAAGTCAATGCCTCGTCGTCTGGCAGCCATCATTGAAAGTAAAGGTTATTGGACCCGCTATTAGTTTTTGAAGCAGTTTTATCCATTTTGTATTATTTCATTTCATGCATTCTAAAATTTGTATGAATATTATTAATAAGATGGAACTGAAATGAAAATTAGCGTTTTTTTGCAAGTGTTCTTAAACTTTTGCAAGAGACTGTACATGGGCTTGAAACATATTTCTTAGTTTCTGAGGATGTTTTCACGAGGCTCTCATGGTTTCTTCGCGTACCCTCACCGATATCTACATCCTCGAGCAGTCTAGTAATAATGACTTTCGATATTGATGCTCGGAAGAACTGATGAGCCAGTCATTGCAGTGTCAATCTCATCCCGCTAGATGAAATTTGGTAACAAGAAGCAACGGTAATAATCCTCGAGGCACATTAAGTGCAAGTTCAAAGCTAATTAACTCTTTCTGAGAGATGAAAGAAGAAAGCGAGATTGTTGATACCGTACTACATAAAGACGTATGAAGTTTTATTTAGACTGAAATTCAAACTGCAAGCTGAATCCAATTATTATGATATAAGCTGAAATCAAGCTCTGTGGGAATTTGGGGATTGGTCAGACAAGAAACGAGATCGAGTAATAATGAAATGACAAAATTAGTTGAACAACATGGATCAATAAGTGAGATTCTTGCCAGACTTGCGGGGGATCTAACTGTACTCTTCTCAAATGATCAATTCAATGACATTCAAGTGAAATTAGTTGACGATGGTTGGTTGCCTTTAATAAATGAATTTGAAGTTTGCAATTTTCTTAAGAAAGTCAATACGAAGAAGTCAAACGCATCTGATGTAATACCGACAAGAATAAAGAAATGGCTGACATATTAGCAAAGCCCTAAACAGTCATTTTCAACACCATCATGAGAACTAAATCGCTCCCAGACGATTGGAAAAAAGGTATTGCGGTTACCGAATTAGGATACCGAAAACCAGTCCACCAGAAATAAACAAAATGAGGTTCATTTCACTTTTGTCCATCCCATCTAAGATCCTTGAAAGAATAGTTCTGAACTCTGTCAAGCCAAAATTAATGTCACTCTTTGGCAATGCACAACACGGTTTCCGTCCGGGACATTCGACTACAAGGGCTCTCATAGATATAATTGATCGCATTGCCAAAATAATGGATGATAAAGAATATTTCGGGGCTGCATTAATAAACTACGACCTTTCACGCGCTTTTGACACCATCGATCATGCCCACTTACTCAAAAAGATGAAAGATTGTCAGGTTCCTCAAGGCCTTTTGTTGTGGCTGCAGAGCTATCTGCGAGGAAGGTCAGTGAGAGTGAAAATTGGAACTAACTTCTCCGAAAATATACCAATCCAGAAAGGACTGCCACAAGGCTCAGTAATTGCTGCTACTCTGTTTTGTGCATTCATTGGGGAGATTAATTCATATAGGGCCGGAGTAAATACAATCAAATATGCAGACGATTTCAATTCAGTCGTTCCATTCTCAATCGGTGATTCAAATGTGATAAATCAGCAAATTGAGGAAGAAACACACCACATATCACAAATGTGTGAAAGAAACAGCCTTGCATTGAATTACGACAAGTCTAAAGTGATGTTCTCCACTCGCCGAGATGTCTCTCCTCCAGTTTCAATATGTCTTCCAGTAGTGCAAGAACTAAAACTTCTTGGAATCACATTTGATAGTAAAATGAATTGGGATAAGCATGTTGATATGGCATACTGCAAAGCCGCAAGAAGACTGAACATTTTAAGAAAACTGAAAAAGACCCTCAAAGAAGACGAACTTCATCAAGTATACACATCCCTGATTAGGTCTCTTTTGGAATATGCATGCCCTGTATTCGTTGGTCTAAAGAAAACGCATATTCGCAAACTACAGCGTATCGACAACCGTGCCCACCGAATAATATACAATATTTATCATGGAAGTGCCAATACGAGAAAGTGCAGTTGCAGAAAGAATGAAATTCAAATTCGCCGTGAATCAATAAGCAAGTCTCTTTTCTTTCGAATCGAAGAAAATAATGGCCATGTCCTTAACAATCGTATTTCTCCTCGAATGCGGACATACCATCGTGCCTGTCTTTGTAGATCACTTAGATGTAAGAACACTTTCTTCCCTTTCGCAACTTCTCTTGTGAACTATGACTTAAATCACTTTACCATCTGACATCTGTAACTTTTTTGAATTATCATGCCTTCATTCTCTGCATTTTATATCGATTGTTATTTTGAAAATTTAAATACTTCATTATCAAGACAAAATCTGCAGGTCTATACGCAAACCAATGAGCATGTGATATCTGGAAAAATGATTTCTGATTTTTCTCTTCTCTTACCTGATCGGGATGTACATGTACATATTATTTTAACAGCGCCGACAGCACTTTGTTTCAATGAATGAGCTGTGTTTGATACATGCATGATCCTGTTTTCCAATGTTCTTGAAAATGCATTGAAACACTTTTGACTTATCTTCTTGCAAGCAAGTTTCAGCACGTTTTCCTTCCACTGGGTCACACAGAAAGCATATTTTTGAAAAATTAGTTGATAATGCATGTGCTTATGCTATGCTAACTGATTTCTGCCTAATCCATTTATTGATTATATCGTGATCTGCAAGTGCTTGTGAAAACGGACTGAAAATGCGAATCTGTTGCCTTCTCGTGAGTGATCGCTGGTAACTGGTTGGCATGCATGGACAAGTGGCATCAACGCTCGGGGAATTGAGTGTCAATGACTGTGATGGTTAGGGAAGGTATTTCCAATACATCTGTTGAAATTAAAAGATGGAACATGTGTCATGGTTCTGCAACACGCAATTTCAGATAACAAAGAACGTCATGAAACCGCTGCCATCTCCTTCAATGATATTGACCCTTTGCAAGTAATAATATAATATTGACAACCAGGTCTCATACAGCACGCGTGCACTTCACAACCAGGTCTCATACAGTACGCGTGCACTTCACAACCAGGTCTCATACAGTACGCGTGCACTTCACAACCAGGTCTCATACAGCACGCGTGCACTTCACAACCAGGTCTCATACAGTACGCGTGCACTTCACAACCAGGTCTCATACAGCACGCGTGCACTTCACAACCAGGTCTCATACAGTACGCGTGCACTTCACAACCAGGTCTCATACAGTGCGCGTGCACTTGACAACCAGGTCTCATACAGTGCGCGTGCACTTGACAACCAGGTCTCATACAGTGCGCGTGCACTTGACAGCCAGGTGTCATACAGTACGCGTGCACTCGACAACAAGGTCGCATGCAGTACGCGTGTACTTGACAACCAGGTCTCATACAGTGCGCGTGCACTTGACAGCCAGGTGTCATAAAGTACGCGTGCACTCGACAACAAGGTCGCATGCAGTACGCGTGTACTTGACAACTAGGTCTCATACAGTGCGCGTGCACTTGACAGCCAGGTGTCATACAGTACGCGTGCACTCGACAACAAGGTCGCATGCAGTACGTGTGCACTTGACAACCAGGTGTCATACAGCACGCGTGCACTTGACAACCAGGTCACATACAGTGCGCGTGCACTTGACAACCAGGTCTCATACAGTACGCGTGCACTTGACAGCCAGGTGTCATACAGTACGCGTGCACTCGACAACAAGGTCGCATGCAGTACGTGTGCACTTGACAACCAGGTGTCATACAGCACGCGTGCATTTTACAACCAGGTGTCATACAGTGCGCGTGCACTTGACAACCAGGTCTCATGCGGTTTGGACGGTTTAGTTATTTCCCGATGGTTAGATCCGATAGTTAAATTATGTCAATTCAGAATTTTAGATCTGAAAAATTATCTGGTTACTATAGACAAGTTAATAATTCTCGTACTTTGAATGCACAGAAATTGACAATTGATACAACATAAAAAAAATGCTGAGATTTTTTGCAAGTCTCACGCAAACACGATGTCATACTGGCATACTATAAGCGGAACTGTCCTCAAACACATGCAATTCTCACAATGCAAGGATAAAGTGACCCCTAAATAGAATGATGATGCCTCCTGAGCGGAGACTCGAACACTGGACCTTCTGCACCATCGTACGAAGTGCAATGTGACCAACTGAGCTGTATCTACTACCACCTGAAATGCTTTTTTCAGAATTTTCACCCCCGCAGCAATTGCGAACCATTATTGACGCTAGAGATAATTAAATGAAAAAAATGATAAATTCGATTGTTCTAAATATAGCAACAAAGTTGTCCCCATAAGAAACATGCTCGCACGCCTTTTGAAAGTATCAAGATTGTGATGGTCAGAGAAAGCACCATGGGGAAGCTCATCCCAAAGTTGTGCTGTGCAAACAAAAGCTTTTTGAGCAGTTCACAGTGTGTGTGCGCTTTCGGCTCAAATGATTGCATGTCAGTGCATTAGATATGCGCATGATTCTGGAGAAGGCTTACTCGTAGGCTTGGGTACGCCATTATCTACTACAGAGCTGCTTCTACCAAAAAGTACTTGCAGAAGAGACTGAGTGGAGCAACATCCCGTGGCGGATGATGGCTGTTGGCACGATGAAGGCTGCAAATGCATTGCGCTTCCTGCTTGCTGATGGCTTCTATAATTGAACCTAGTTGAAATATTAACTTTTTAAACAAAGGGAACCGAAATTATAGGAATTGAGAAAAACCGGTCGGTCGGATGCTGTATTTAATCGTACATCAAGCAGGCCGACTACATTGTTTTGAAGGTTGTTCTGATTCTTAAGATGGATATCTGGTGCATTTGTACATGTAAGAGTGGGAAAAAATTTTAAGCTGGGAGTATGGGTTTTGTTATAAATTGACCCAACAAAATTGGTCATTTTTAAATGAGTGAGTAGGAAATAAAAACAGCTTTGATAACTTGCATCTCCCGACTGGGTGATCGCAGCCTTCCATCATGTTCTACTTAAGGTTTCTAGACCGATGAAAAATTGCTGACATATTAAGCTAAAATACCATGAAATGTGGACTTATATGTGAAGGGATCGTTCAATAATCAGCTGATTCCTCTCAACATGGTCACTTTCTTTAAGTCTCTAACTCCTAAAATACGGAGAGTTGGCGGAATTACTTTTGACTTCTGGGAGATTTCGCACCAGAATAAACAACTGCAAGTTTCACTGAAATCTGAGGTGTGCCCAGTCAGTATGCCCCCGCACTATTTCGAAATGCCGTTTTTTCATGGAATGACCAAGAAGCGGGTGCTATTCTTCGTAGGAACTGAAGCAACTCAAAGCTACTCAATCATGTCTAAATAAGTAAAGGATAGGGCGTCATTTTAGCAAATACTATTTCTTATTTCCATATTTTTAGCATATACTATCAAGTATTCGTCAACAAAGCAACAGTATTCGCATAAAAGTCACATTAAAGATAAACAAATTTACGTTTTCTGCTATCAGAAAGCAAAATTTACGGCTTAATTTCATATATTTATCTAATTAATTAAAAAATGATATATAACATTTCAAAAAAATAATATATTTTAAAGTAAATTATAATTAAATATATTTAATATCTAATCATAATTTACGACCAAAACATGAAGTTTGTGGTTTTATGGTTGTCTGGGAGGCGTGGGATATATTTTTGGAACTTTTCCTAGCATCAGTAACTAAAATTCTTAAGTTATGACGACAATCAAACATCCGCCTTCACGTGCATTGTCTGTTCCCTAACTTCTGAAAAAAAGTCAAAACGACAAAAAATTCAATTAATCAAATATTGCAAAAAGGAAATAAAATAATATACCTAACGTTGACTCGAAAGAATGTCTCCCTGAGTCACTTTATGACAAAATGAACGATAGACAGACAATCAGCAGAATCACAATTTCCCGCTTTTCAGTCATGACGACGAGGTCAATTCCCTTGATAGATCTTGTTTCAATAACAAAAAGGTAATCGAAGTGAAGAGGTATCCGATGGCAAAGTGTATGAGCAAACTTGAAAAGTTGACAAATGTCTCCATAATAGTTTTAAACACAGGCTAGCAATTAAAGTATAGTTTGAGGTTTACGATGTCCTGAGCATTGCTTGTAGATATTATTTTTCATGCAATACTTAGTGCGTGAATAATTTTCTGAATCATCAAAGGTCCATTTGAGCATCCGCGATATACAGGGTGTCCGTAAAGTCGCTTGACTTTTTAATTGAATATCTACATGAGTAAACAACAAACGTTTACGTCAGAAACCCTGTCATATTACGCAACATGAAGGGGAATTTACGAATCTAACAATAAGAAATGAATATTCGATTATTTAACTGCTTAAATCTTACATTCTGCATGCAGTCATTTTTGTAATGAATATTATATGTGCAATTATAGTTCTTAAGCTTTGGAGAATTCATTTCAGTTTCCGTAAATGTTAAAGTCAATTAGCTGTTCTGTTAATTATGTCAATTAACCTTACCTAGGGCAATAGCTCAAAATTTTCCTCTATTCAATTCTATGAAACTTTCATCACCAGCCATGACGACATGCTCAGTCATTGATTGATTCATGTCTTATCATCTTCAATTGATAACGTCAAATTAATCAGCTTTCATGGCATAGAATTGCCATATTCCTATCTATAACGTGATGTTTTCGCTAACCAATGACAAAGACGCGTGTGTCAACCAATAGTTTAAGTCTGTATCACAGTGTTTCCTCATGCTATGTTCGAAATCTCAATGTGAAGTGGTACGATCGCTGCCTATCTTATTAACAATGGATCTTCAGACTCGGATAGAGATAGTTCAGTGCTTCTATGCATGCAATAGAAGTGCTACAGCTGAAGGTTTAAGACTCAAAGAAGGATTCATAAAGATCCTTTTACAACAACATCGATTACAAATATCACTAAAAAGTTTGAAGAAACTGGTAGCGTTCATGATAAACCTCGCAGTGGCCGTCCTACAGTGGATGACTTGACAATTGCAGCTGTGAATCGCGTCGTGGAGGAGACTAGTTCAAAATCAATCATAGGAGTCACGTCAGTTCGCAAAGTGGCGGAAGAGGTTGGTATCATTTCAAAGACTAGTGTCCATAAAATCCTTCGGCATGAACTAAAACTTTACCCGTACAAATTACAAGTCGTGCAAGCACTTGAGCCGGCCGACAAGCGAAAGCGCTGTGAGTTAGCGAGTTGGCTTCTCGACAATCAGAATGTAATCGATGACATTGTCTGGTCTGACGAGGCGTATTTTTCACTCAATGGGATCGTTAACACGCACAATTGCCGTATCTGGTCAGATGTTAAGCCATCAACATGCATCTCAAAATCCCTTCATTCGGTTTCATCGATATTATTCGGCGATTGACTGCAGTGATTGATTGCGATGGCAATCATTTCGAACACTTGATTTGAACATTTTAATCATCAAATATTGGCTTCTTACTGTTAGATTCGTGAATTCCCCTTTATGTTGCGCAATATAACATGGCTTGTGATAAAAAAGTTTATTGCTTTCTCATGTAGATATTCAATTTAAAAGTCAAGCGAATTTACGGACACCCTGCATTTCCGCGTGTTGCTAGTGTACTCTAACATTCCAATGACTGTAATATATAATGGGTGATGTAAAAGTGGGGGCGTTCTCTCCATTTCACTGACGACAAAAGTCCTAACTAAGAGAAATACGAATTGAATGAGTATTATCTGACTGAAATCACGCACGCAAAGACAGCGTGTGACAGGGATAAATCCACATACAACTAAGAACAATCTGTTCCGATATCTTATAATTGTAAATGAGCAATTACCTCTCCATTCCATTCTATTGTAGACTTCATTTTAGCTGTTCTTAACTGTGTTTACTGGATCATTTTAATGTGCATCATACAGTAAGTATATAGTAGGTAGAGTGTCCACTCAAAAAGTGGACATACTCAAAAAGTATGCAGTGAAAATTTTTATACTAAAAAATCCAGTTTTCTGCGGAGATTACGTTTCTGCAGTCCAAAAAATTATTTGAGCAGTTTTTAAAAAGCTTTTTTTAAAATTCATATACTACCGACATGAAGCCCCTTTATAAGTATCACGAAACCAGTTGGATATCAAAGGGAATGATATTTGCCAACAAGCACCGTAACTAAGCGGAAATTATGCTGATTATCAAAGGAATTTCATGAATTGCATTATAATGGAAATCTTCAAGGGAAATTCGAAATCTTATTGTGCTTTCTTGGTTGAAATTTCAAGTTTTTCATTCGTATTTTCATCGGTATGATTTTATGATTCACTAAATATATGTTTCATTTCTTGAATCTGAATATTGATGTGGACCCATTTACATCTTTTTAAGTTAATTACAATCATTGTATTTGATTATGTTATTTTGCTCTACCAGTGGCTGGCTGCTTGTGATACGATCACGCTTAAGAATTTAAGGCTGAGCATTTAAGTAATTGATACATTGAATTGCTACTTTAATAAACATAACCTCTCCAAGGCTGTCATGACATGAAGGATCTGTAAAATACTATAATTCCTTCTACAATGCCATCATGATCAGTCAATTCCATGGTATTTTCTTCGAAACAGAAAAAATTCGCATATCTCACATTTGGAAACAATTCCGATTATGTTCAACTCGAGTTCATTTAATAAAATCGAAAGTGTATACACATTGAGGATTTAATAAATGCTGAGTTGCCACTCTACCTAACATACTTACTCTATGATTTGCATGCAAACCTCTTTTTGCTGATTTGACTTGATGGCCTGATGATCTATCGATTAACGATACGAAATCGATCGACAATGATTCAAGTGTTCTGCAATTTATTAGTTTTTGGTCGGACAGCGTACAAAACTGCGAACAATTAGTCAATGCGTATAAATTTCAGCACTCGTTGAATTGATTCGTGCAACCTACAATTATCAATACGGATTGTTGGGTTTGTGGCTGTTGGTTATGAGATGGAGTCGCCTTCACAACTGTGAGAATTTTCGCATTTGTGTTGATTGAAGTTTTGAGGAAACCACGAGATGATTGATTTTTGATAACCATACTCGACAACTCCATCATCTTTCAATACTGTCTTGAAGACGTCGCTCTCCGAGTTTGTTTGACTTATGAATTGACACAAATTCCATACATAAGCTAAAAATTTAAAACGTAGTAGAATTCTTCGCATCACAGTGACTTCATTGATTTGGATGGATAATACTTATACTATCTACTATAATACTCATGGTAGGACTGTGACATTCTAAAACAAATTTCTATCAAATAACAATAAAAACATATTAAAAGGTTAAATGATTTCGGACCATTAATGATCAAGTTCGTCTTTCGGCTTGACCAGACAAAGAAGGAAGAGGTCTAGATTCATGTAAGGCGAGACTACATGTCCTACCTCCGATGATTCTGCTGCATGAAGTTAGATTTGAACACCTATGTCTATATCATTAACTACAGTGTCACGGGAATACGTCTGTCACATAAGTAAGCAGCAGCATCAAATAAACAGGAATCACATTTCTGTAAGGGATGAAGCATTTCCAAAGACAGTGTATGTATACAAGAGCCACGATAGAACGTTGTGGGAGCAGAAGACGTAAAAATAAATAAATAAAGAGGAAACAATCCAAGCCATTTTCTAACGATCTGAAAAAGTGCATTTCCGTAAATAGATTAAGCATTCCAATCTAGCAACGCAACAATAAATCTTGATATGAAAGCTACTCACTGAAAGAATGAACATTCATGCTATTATCTGTCGATTTATCGAAGTCGCTGTAACCGATTGCTAATGTGACCCTTTGGCTCAAATTCCATCTCATCTCTTTGATGAGGGGTAACGGCGAACATCCCGGCGAGAAGCATTGGAAGCAGAATTTGTCCTGAAATCACGAAAAAATATTATGAACGCTTTCCTTCTACATGAGAACTCTAATCAATTGCGCAGTTATCGCTTCTTAAGAAGCTTGAGACATCGAAATTGTGTTTGTTCAACAAATATTTACTTCATTATGAGGGAAAAAATGAAGTTATAATCCAGAGCGCGATTGAGTTTTTTATCTAGGGCACCAAGTAAACAAATTTAACTTTCAGGAATCACCCGAGAGAAGATAATGGCATCGGCTTCAAAATACTAAATGAAAAAGGGAGACAAAATAGGAATCAATGAAGCTCGTCCTTGATGACGGCGATGACTCAATTTACATCTAGCACTTCACAAAATGAATTTTGTCATTCATACGAATATTTTTTTACAAGTAAATAGATATTTAATTATACATCTCAAGTACATCAGGAATTGCACAAAAAGTATGTGTCACACTTGACAACCTACATCTAAGGTTGCTTCCCGGGATTTCCCGGGAAATCAGCTAATTTCGAGAAATCTATTTCCCGGGAAATACATAATATTTGTGATTTAGCTACAGCAAAGATATTAATAGGGTAGATATGTCACTCTTTTGTATTAAGTGTAATTTCGGTTTCAACAATAAACAAACTGCAATTGGAAGACTTCGATTTTCTATAGTCTTAACGACCAATAGAAAACGCATTATAAAATTCTTGTCTAAATTGGCTGGCAAAAAAAAATTAAATTTAAATAAATAAGAAAATAATCTAAAACGGCTTCTTAAATACATTCAGAAAAGATCTAAAAACTAATAAAATTAATTTTTAATATATTCTGAATGTCTTTAAGCAATCATTTTACATTAATTCCATATTTATATGTAAAGTTTATTATATTTTAAAACATTTTGCCAACCAATTTAGACAAGAAATTATAGTGCGATTTCTATTGGTTGCTAAACAGTAAACTTCGTTCGTTGCTAATAAAATGCAACGATGCATTGCAATTACACTCTTCAATTATTAGTAACAATAAAGCGTCAAACTCACATCTACTCTTTTAATATCTTTGAGTTACAGTACATTTATGAAGTCTTATAATATGATTGCATTTTATTTTTATTTCATTTGTCGACAGCTCCTCACTTCATTAAATACTTCGTCAGCGCAGCAAACAACCAATCAGTGTATTGGAATACAGACGACTATTTTTAGCCCTCTGGGAATCCCACTGCTTTTATGAATACCCGTTTTATAGCTCAATAGAATCTTTGGAAAGTTAGCTTTTAAATGATGTATGCCTTCTTGCTGTACAATAAATATGAAAGGCAGGAGAAGCGATTGAAATTGATGAAAATGTAGCTGTCCAATTTTTTTATCAACACTGTATGTATTTACATGCTATATTACCCTCGAGTTATTCTAAAATATTGTTGATAATTTATCATTAATGTATTCGGCTTATAAACCTTACTAATTTATTTCCCGGGAAATGATTGAATGATTTCCCGATTTCCCGGGATAAAATTTTTCGGGATATAGAACAACTCTACCTACATCAGTTACAAATTACAGGACACTCCGTTTAATTGGGACAACTGGGGGAATTGCCATTTGTCCGAATAACCGACTAATGTTTTCAGCATTGATTTATTAATGAAAAAGAACATTCAACTAGAAGAACATCAAAAAGAAAACATTCAACTAGAAGATTCTCATGGCATTCCATGTAATACTTGAAAATGAAAAAGATCAACTTCAAGAGCTCAGGTGATGCATGCAAAATGCAAGTGAATCATCTGAATTTGGAAATATCTTACTCATAGAAATTGACAACAATAAAACCTCTAGAATGGAAATTAAGCTTCATGCAATGCACAATAACGGCACATAAATCGCACGCATTTTCACTTAGATGCACCTGCAAACGTGTGTATCATTGGGTTAGAATCAGTCACATGAGTAAATCGAAGCTTTTAATTGGTTCTTCATGCCCCAACTTAGTTCCCCCGGATGTGCCGCGACCTTGAGTCAATTTCCATTCTAGCGAACTTCAGATGAACAGTTTATTTCTATGATCTTACTGGTTGTCTTAGTGCCGCACGGCAAACAGCCGATAGTTGTCGCTGTTTGGAAGTGGAGGTGTGAGACAGAAGAATATTGCTTTACTGTAGCTCAAACCTTATTGGATACAGCAGATCCCTCGAATGCACGTCGGTCATGTGATTTCCATCAATTCCATGCTTTACGACGCTATTTCGCACGCATTTCGTGAAAAGAGAAGTCATGCCATTTCTCACTGACCTTGAATGGATTCCAATCAAGCTTACGGTCAAAACGAAGGATACATCGTCAGAAAAGTGCAAAAAATTAACGATCGCACGCAAACATTTTTTTATGACGAAGTTTCGACGTTACGCGAATGCAATATCGGTTTTTTGTCTTGTTGCACTTATATATTTTTCTGCGAATTGATGCAACATTTTATGCCTTTCTTTTTGTAAACATGCTGTAGACGCACTCTTCTTTTAACAGTGGTGTGATAGAAGTCTTATCCTGGAAGTTCTAAATCGTAAATTGAAGTTATTCAATGTTACGACGTTACACATGCGAAAAATGCGTATGTTTTCCGAACTACACATAGCCGCTTCTAAATGTTTTTAAACACATTTTAAATAGTCAGAAATCATTCGAATCAAAATTATACACGATTCTACTTCTTTCCGAAGACCATGGATCTTCGAGAACTCCCACAACGGTGGACGATCAAATCCATATCCTTATTGGGTGACCAGTGGAATTTCCCCTCAGCTTGTCTTTTCATGAACAATGTGGCTATAATGTTGCCATTTCGGCTTGTGATGCGATCTAAAGACCAGGAATCATCACGAACAGCGGCTTTATGCATTTGGTCGACATTTCCTGACCTGCAGGTGTCCAACGAGGTTGGCCCTTAGACTCCGAGAATCGCATGGACACTCCCAGTTTCTGTCCGCAAAAGTCGAACAGCTTCATATGATTTAATCCGATAATCGTAACGTGATGAATTCGTTTCGGATACTGGATTTTCGGTGTGTGTTAGAAAACTTGCCATGCCATGGCATGTTTCGCAAATGACTACGTAGGCCTGCGCAGCGACCGGAAGGACCGGCTTACAACTTGCGTTGGAGTCTTCTGAGAATGTATTACATGCAATTGTTGATGTAGGTCCACTGGTAGCACTGACATTTTGTGCCATCCAAACTGATTGAAAAAAAAACTAGAAAACTGGGAAAACTGCACGATAATTAAGACATCATAACTAATTTATCAAACGTTTGCTTTTAAACGTTCATCTCATAAAATTTCCTTTTCACTTGCAATTCTAAAAGAATGGTGCAATTTCGAGTATTATTAGGTCACAGCATTTGTCTTGAATTTTCACAAAAGGTGCTGAAAATTCCTAACATGACTAAATTTTGAAAAACGCGGGAGCCATGTTGCACGTACGTATTCATGTGTACTACGTAGATGGACAAATGAATCATTAGAGACTTTAGCCAAATCAAAGAAGTAAATGATATTGCGAATGTTCGAATAATGGGCACATTCTCAATCGATTCGGCACGTGAGTTCCTATGAATTAACCTAACGAACTCTAAAATGCCTACTGCCAATACCGTCAGTGTTCGGATGCAGATAGCTTCCATTTATCGGTGTGACCGCATAGCGCTACGACGTTACAACGTTTCAAAATGCTCTACTAACCAATTTTGTGAACATAAAGCGGATCTGAATATACAATGTGACAGGATTGACTTGCCTTGCTTTACAACCAAATTTTGGAAGTTTTATAGGTTGGTTGAATGTCGTGGGAAGAAAAAATGTCATTTTCCGTTACGACGTCACACATGTAAGTTCAGATCTACATGTCAATTCTTTGACGAAATAAAAGGAAATGAGATTGTTTTCGAAGAAGCACTCGATTTATGACTCGAATGAGTAGCAAACATCTGCTACATTTGAATAAACTTGAAATATATGAGTACAATAAAGAGCAAATTATAAAAATGGCAATTTTTCAATTTTCTTGTTTTCATTGCAGTATTTATTTAATCAATTTTGTGTGACAGATGTTCAAATTTCCATGGTATATTGATTTTTTTTCTGGAAAATATAAGTGTCAAGGACGATGCTTGTGCAATCGAAAATAAACTACTAGGTACTTCAGAAAATTACCTAAATGTTGACATACACGTGGAACTGCCATCCACGATTTGAGAAGGCATTTGCCTGATTGTGATGTGTTGGTGTGCTTTCATACGTGCAACTTAATTATCGACACTTTTCGATCAATGATGAGTCAGAGAGGAATGAACAAACAGTGAAAGCGAAGGCATGCATTCAATAATCGTGCTTTAGTGAATGGTGATAAAGAGAAATGCATTGATCTCGTCAGCTCATTATCCTCTGAGTGTCAGTAAAATTGAACGAAGCGCAGTATTCTTCATTGAAGATTTTCAGCACTGCTTTATCAATGGAAACTTTCGTGCATTTCAAAAAGATATATTTTGAAAGATTATTAAATATCAATCAATTAAATAATCAATTATTGAATATATCAAATAACTCTGGAATCACTAACATAGTCACTGACAAATCGCTCATTTAGTGATGATTTAAAGTGCTTCGTTGAGAGATTGCATGTAACATACAGGTGAATCAACTGCCCTTGGATGAATCTTATTGACTGATTTATGGTGTCCCGAACATCTATCAGGATAGATACATGTCCTGGTTTTGCAGCGCATTAGTGCTAAAATCACCTTTCCCTTATATTTGGTTGAAAAAGGTATTAGGCCCTGTCTCATGTTCTCCCTGTAAGGGTAATGCAGAATGGAAGCAGGTGAGCTAAGAATAATCCGTTGTAAGATGGACGCATCTTTGAAGGACATGTTGACTTATTCCATGTTTCTCCAGCTTCTTGGAATGGAAGACACCAAGGCCGCATTGAAAAGGAACCGTCTCAGATGATTCGGTCATCTTCTCTGTAAGTCAGAAGCTAATTGTGTTAAGGCGTATATGCATGGACCTACCATGGACAACGCCGAGAGGCCGCCTCAAGAAAATGGGGCGAGAAACGGTAGTTGCTGATTGCAAGGAGCTTGGCAAGAGGGAAAGTGATGCTGCCGACCGGGATTTCTGAAGAAATCGTGTGGGAAAACCTGTCCTCCCTACAATAATGGACGCAAAGCGAAAAATACCGTATTCCTTCGAATAATAGGCGCCCTCGAACAGTATCCGCACCTCTGCATGAAAGTTTGTAATAGTAGCCGCGGTTCGAGGCAACGGTTCTAGAGAACTTAGCAGTGGCGCACATTTACACATGCACACCCATTTCCTAAACATCATAAGATTGATATACATGTAGATGTACAATATGCCTGTATCTAACTTTCTTCTACATGAATAGGCCTGACGGTTATAACGTAAAAGCCTATAGGCCTATAATGTAGGCCCACATTACAGTGTACGAATTGACCAACTACATGTATATTCTAGAAATATGATGGGCATATTTTATGTCTATTTTTAAATATAATTTTTAACTAGGTATACCGGCAATTTACGTGTGCCTACATCAAGCATTAATCGACTTATAATACACACTTATGTAGGCCATATCTCTGATACCAAATTACAGCCCCACAAATCATAAAGGAAAACAGTGAATGTGAAAGATATGCATGTTTCTTTCCATGTAACAATCTGATAATTGCAAAATTTTTGCTAAAACCTGAATATGTTGAGCCTACTGTCTGACAAATAAAAGTTTCAAACCTGAAACGCACGTCTACCTGAGTGGAATCTACGGAGTTTTTGAGTTAAGAATGGACACATTCTCCTATTCAAACAGTGTTAAGTTCTAAGGTTTTTGCCTACCTAATAAGTTCTACTCGTGTACCGCAAATTTAGCTGAATTTCCGTTCTAGTAATCCATAGCATTGTAGCGCTAAAATCAAGTTCTATGCCCGCACATAATTTGCCAGTGTTCACCAGATGAACAAGGAACCAATTTCAAGTCAACATATTCGTCTCATTGCATCAGTCAAGTTTCTGATCATGTGACTTTTTAATAGTAGTCGCGGCTATTATTCGAAGAAATACGGTAAGTAAAACAAATTGAAAGAAAATACTAAAAAAAAACGAAAATTGCGGAATCATTCAGCAGAAAGAAATCATATGGATATTAAAAACTACATCACATACGAAGTTAGGAAAGCAAAAACGCGAAACATAAGAAGAAACTCATTACGCGTTCGAAGGAAAAATAACTGGTAGCATCAATGGGCCACTAGAAAACACTGCCAAAAATGAAAATCACAGAATGGAAACGAAGATTCTATGATAGCTACAGTATGAATTTGACGCCGCTACCCGTGGCAGAGTCCTGAGATGTTCTGAAATTCGATGCTGCTGTTCAATAAAATCAATTTTGTAAAGACATGTGTTGAAAAAAGAACCTCTGAGGTCATTCTGCTTTGTAAGATGTATAGGTTTAGGTGAAAAAATCTGGTAAATTTGAGTGGTGACATGATTGATTGCCTTGATGTAGCTCAAACATTATTAATGCAGATTCCATGAAGGCTAAACGGGGGTACCTTAATCTCAAGATTTAGGCAAGCAGTTGCCTGATTGTATGTCCTGGTGAGTGTTGCAAATCCTCATTGTCCCGGTGAAACGGGAAGATGTTCCGATTGGTCGACTATTTTGCATAGTAAAATTGTGAATTGAAACGGGAATTGGCATTCAACACAGCGACTGTCCCGATAAAGCGGAGTGCACTGTATTAAGGAAAATCAGATCACAAAAGTCAGGAAATAATTTTGCAACCTTTCTAAAATATCCTAAATAAGCGGTAATTGACAAAAAACTTTGAAAATTCTCTCAAGAGAATTCATAACGTGATCATGCATGCCGGTGGCATGTGAAATGCATTCGATGAGATACAATGAAATGTTTTCACATTTAAGCCGCCCATCTGGTTTACCCTGACTCCTACAAATAATAACCAGAGTAATTATTTTAGGCCAACCTGGACAAAACTGCAGTCAGTTTCTTGGTTTAACAATCGACTGACACAATTCACATCAAACTTAAAATGATATCTGTATTGTTATAACTCTTCGGTCGTTGCATACGCATCTTAGATCAGGTCTCTTGCGCTTTAAAGTTGATCAATAAAACTTACATCTTCAATCTTCGCCAGGCGACAGATATATTCTCCGTCAGTAACCAAGCAGGAAGTTTCCGAAGAAATTTCGTCTGGAAAAAAGGGCATTTTGCTGTGACTACACAATTTGGAGATCAAATGTAAATGTAGAAAAAGTCTGAGTTACATAGAAAGTCTTAATATGCAACGCGTACTGAAATGATCTTCGATCTATGATTCCTAATCTACGATTTCAATGTAAATACTCCCAATTAACTATCTTAACTTTTTATGTGACTCTGACCAATAATAAAAGTGTTTAATAACAAGTAGCCTGGGGCTATGATCAATGACTTCATCTAAATCAGACCTTCTGATAGATTGATTGAAGACTTGTCAGAAGGCTTAGACAGCATGAAGATTTTACTGGGCAATGAAGTGCTGCCAGACATTCTGTTTTAGTTTTTTATCAGATCCTGTTTGTCAGCAGAACCTATTAAGAACATTGCATGTGTGTGACGTCACTCGGTATCAGACAGATCATGTGACTAACCTTGACTTTATTTTTGTCCGATAGGAATTAGGTGAGTCAGGTGACATTCACTTGGTTTACGCATGCACAAACCATTGGAAACACATTGTTTATCGAAAGTCGTATGGAATGACAATTGACAGAAGCACAGCCGAGGAACTAATTTGTGGCATGAATGGCCAATGGAAAGCTTAGAATTGTACATGTGACTGATTCTAAGCCAATGACACCGTCGTTGACAAGTGCATCACAGTGAAAATGCGTGGATTTATGTGCCACTACTGTGTATAGTGCTTCACGAAGCTCAACTTCCATTCTAGAGGCTATTGCTATCAATTTCTATGCCGCATGCAATCGGCTACAGGATGCGTTGCAAGAATAATGGATAAAGGAGTTGCGTTGCAAAGTTAGACGACCATTAAGAATCAATATTAAAGAATATTAGAAGTACAAGCAGTAGGTACACCCTCTGATAAGATTTTGCTGTTTACGAAGTAAACAGAAGTTTAAAAGTAAGGTATTGCTCACATCCGCAATCAGCTCAATAACAGCGGTTAGATAAATAGAGGCTATTGCTCAGTAATGTTCATTAACAGCGTGTGCGAAATAAGCAGAAGATTTCGAAGAAGTCACTGACCGTAGCCCCTGGCCATTGATAGATTTAGCATGTGAAGAGCACAAACATCGGATGCGGTGTAAGTGGTTGCAGAATGCAATCCGCCCTCCACGTGCCTGCGTTAAAGCAGTGCCTTCCTGGCTTATTCACGCTCTCAACAGATGGTCCGGTGGCCTTGTGGCTAAAGGGTGTGCATGCACGTCATATAGCTTCCACGTCGCTGGTTCGAACCTACCCACAACTGATAAAGTTCAACTGGCCGAAACATGTCTCGTGGTGGCTAATTCTGTTGAGCTATGAAAACAATCAAAATGCTTTTGAATTTGTCAGAAGACCTAATTCCTTCTTATGCTGATGTTCTTGAATAAGATGGGATTTACAAGTCGCAGAAGGTTCCAAATGGCTGAGTAAGAAAATTTACATGAACAATGATTTTTGAGACATTTTAAATAATATTGTAACACAGAGTCATGCAACTGCAAAACTAAAAACCTTAATCTGTTATATAACGATATAATTCATGTAAAAATATTAGAACAGAACTTCTATTTTCACTGATATGAACCCAATGCACTCATTCCATCGCAATTCAAAAGAAAACTTTATTGAAAATTTTGATACTTCTGTGACATTTTTGAGTGAAGGAATCATCAATCAGAAATGTCATAGAAAACACAAAAAATTTGCAATTTCGAATATTCAAAAATATCTCATCTAAATATCATTCAGATCATTCATGGATATGATAGTTTTCATATGATTAAAGAATGCGTCTAGTGCAAGAATAGTCGACACTACGCATGCGAAAAAAGTAGCGATTGTTTTAAACGCAACAAGTAATTAATTAGCGTTAAAAGCCCCTTTTGTAAGAAGACACGTAACGTAATTACAAAACTGATTCAAAGCTTATTAAAAACATAGCTGTATAGGAAAACGTCTATCAAATACGTAATGTCATACCTTCATTTCAAGGTGCTTTTGAAAATAGAAATAGCTTTGATGAAGTCTAAGTATCTTCTCACCATGAATAGAAGGAAGTCAGTTCAGACATTGATCTCATTCAGATAAAACAAAGCAGCACCGTTGCGTAAATGACATTTACTACGAAATTTGTTGATACACTTAGTCCTGTCAGAATAAAAATAATAAGCTGCTTACTTAAAAAAAGCATTGATAATCGTGGGGCATGAACACATAACAAATCTGCATATTCAATTAGCATGATAGTAACACGTAACAACAAGAAAAAGTAATTAATGAAATAACATAAACGCAGTTGCCTCGTTATAAAAGCTGATCGCATTGAAATACCATCTCTCTCAAGCTTTGATATCACAATGTTATGTTGCAGTACAACACAGTCAAATTAGGTAGGCCTACTTAAAATCAAACGCACATTACACATTGCAGGTATACTTTTAACTGATGAGGTGAATTTAGCATGAAAACAATCAATTTGAAGCAGCTTAGGTTAACAAATTACAAGAGATTTCCACAATATAGAATATTCTGAAAACTTTGATAGACAGTCATCCATATGCAGAGTTGGCAACGATTGAGATTTCAAAAAAATCGATTTATCGGATGCTTTAATCGATCAATCGTGTCAATTTGCAAAAGGGAGTTTTCTAGCCATATTCGATTATTTGATAATTTTTTATTCACTGTGTACCGGTATGCATTTTTCTGCAAATTTAGTATGCCCACAAAATGCCTATCCATCAGTAATGGAAGAAAAGACGCATGCTTTTGAAAAAATAAACCAAATTTTACAGTGCAAAATCGAAAAAGGGCATAAAAAACTCAAACTGTCACAACAGTAATCTTCTCGGTCGTGGTAAGAAACCATAGATGCTTCTCAATTTCATCGTTACTTTGAGGACAAGCTAAATACGGTCAATGATGCAACAGCAGAATACAGTGAAATGCCTTCTGAGGAACCTTCGAATGATTTCCGATTGTGCGAGTTTGTGGAAGTCACGCCATCCGATGTGACTTCAGTCATCTGTTCATTGTCGAACAAGCAGTCAAACTCCGATCCCATTCCGACGAAGGTATTGAAAGATTGCATTGATTTGGTTGCACCATTTCTGACATGCATGGTAAACCTCTGTTTTACTGAGTGTGCTTTCCCGAGCTCATTGGCGACTAACTGTGTTACTCCAGTGCTGAAGAAGGGCAAACCAGGGATATCTAGACTACGGGATGCGAAGGCTCAATACTGAGTGATCTGAAATCTTACGAGGTGCGGCCTGACATGCAATTGACATTTTCTAATGTATTTGATATCAAGCGTCACACACCGAGCGTGCGAATTATGTGCAACGCCGTCAACTGTCACAGATCTGTGATACGTTTCAATGTTATGCACGCTTCAACTCAATGGGGAAGTTTCTTAAACAATAAATTTGTAAAATGCGTCATCTCTCGAGTTGACTGGAACGCGTTGTCAGCATCACTGTGATTTACCTCGGAAATGCTGTACACTGCACTGTTGTGTAGACTTTTTCCTGCGCAGCTATCGATTACTACACGAGTTTATTATGTTAGACCAAAACAACATCGCCTCAGATTGAACATATGGGTTGGAAATGCTGTGTGCCTCTGTGTCGCTCGGGCTATAAGACCAATATACATGTACAAGAAAAGGTTTCTTTCTATGCTTTTCCGACGGATAATGATAAAAAAATTAAGTGGTTACGTTCAATCAAAGGTGCTGACCTGGATAAATTTGGCATTAAGCATGATTATGTACCAACGGAATCATCTCGTGTCTGCTCTCGTCGCTTCTGTTGGAAGGATTTTATTCGCGAAAACTGTGATACAAACGTCACAAGGTTATCGAAGCGTCCTCGATCTGAATTGAAAATTCTTCAGTTAAAGTCACTCGCGATTCCTTCTATTTTTGAAGACTATCCCACTTCATCACAACCAACGACATCTACAGAAAGTGCACAACGGCATGATCCTCCAACAGCATCTTCACGATTTCAAAGACAAGCTGACCACCTGAAAGATGTCGAAGAGAATTTTTTCTTGTCTGACCGACTGGATGGGTTTGACAGTCTATGTCAACGACTTCCTAGTATATCCCTGCCATCAGATTTTTCATTTTATCAAAAATCCGATTGTGTACTATTCCTCTATATTCCAGCTGAATCTTTCGACCGCGGAGGTACTCCAGGGAGTCAATGTTTTGTGCGGATTTTTAGAGACATGACTTTCGATTGCTTCAATGGTGGCTGCAGATTGAATTCCAACTTGTTTTCCCATCTTCTCGAAGTCAAAGATATAATTTCTTCAGAAACAGAGATAGCCAACGTATTCGCCACAATAAAATCGTTCTCATCATCGAATAATGATAGTGACGTGAATATTCTTATTGAAATTGCGCGAAATTCATTACAACAGTGTCTGGTACAACTCCAGGACGAAAATCCTGATTTTATTGGATTAATTCATTTCATTGCAGAACAGCTTTCATTGTGCCAAAAGTCAGTACATGCACGGCGTTATACTCACCGAGTCTTAGTTTGATTTCTTTTTTGTGGAGTATGACTAGTTCTTTGTTGTACAAAAGGCTGCGTGAATTATTTTGTTTTCCAACTCAAAAGTGGCTTCAAAACATGTCTTCCGGTACTACGGTATCTCCATTCCTACTTGATCGAGAATACATCAAATCACGTGTAGCTGCACTTCAAGATGTTGAAAAGGTTGTTCTACTGATGATCGACGAGGTCTACTATGTAGCGAGTCGAGTAGTAATTATCAAAAGGTACTGTTCAAACTACTGTTCTATCGGATCACGATACTCAAAATGACTTTGAGCACACCTGGCTTGCAGTACATCTGCGTTTGCATGACGACTCAATTGATGAGGTATCCATTGAACGTCGAAATGTGATTTTCTGTTGCAGGATACATTGGCAGATCGATCAGTCGACTGCATCACTGTGAAGCTTGTAAGTTGCTTCTTCTTGAACCCTCTTCCGTAGAATCGACATCTGATAATGAAAGTCATGCAGATAATGAGCTCGAAACTTTTATTTCCTTGGCAGATAGAGGCGGTCTTTCTCATCCATCTGAACTGAATTTTATAATTTGGATGATTTCTTATGTTTTCTGCCTCGAGATCATCGAAGACAGGGATATTTTCACAAAATTTCTTTCTTGTGGTGATCAGAAGAATGCGTTTATTCATTCAGTTGCAAACGTCGTGCAACGTCATGACATGTTCAATCATTTGTATGATATTTCATGTCCACGAGGACATAAGATTTTTGATGTGATAAACTGCAAACTGTTCAATTGTTTCATGAAAAACCTGATCAAGAAATTGCATCCTGCAAGAGGTGAACCTGTAGTTAATTCATCTCAAACACGGAAGTTAAAGAAATTATCTTCCAATAAAAAGTAATTATGAATGTCTGAAAGATATTTTTCCTAATTTCAGGGATATCTGCTTCATTTATTGGTAAAAACATTAAAAGAATATCGTAGCCGAACTCAGGCTGAATATCTTAGGCTGTGTTTCTAAGACTTATTTGATAAAAACAAAATCCGAAATATGTAGATAAACGCTTTAAAGCCCGTGTAATGTATAGTACGCTATTTAATGAAATGCAAATTTTTCGGTTACAGAAGTCTACTTATTAAAGTTAGGCCGCAGGATGTAAGTAGTACTCTTAGCCTTCATATCCCGTACTTTAGATATCCCTGGGGCAAACAGAATGTGGATGACATATGGTCTTGCAGACCTATTGTCAATTTACCTGTTCTTTTTAAGCTCATAGAACGTCTAGCCTTCAATCAGTTGATGACTTACCTGGATGGTAGTAATTTACTTCCGTCAAATCAATCGGCTTTTAGAAGACTTCATTCAACTGAGACCGCAGTCACCAAGGTCACAAATGACTTGCTTGTATCGATTGATAATGGCAACGTGAATCTCATTGCTGCCCTCGATATATCTTCGGCTTTTGACAATGTGGATCACAGTATTCTACTTCGACGATTGGAGAGTTCATATGGTCTTGTGGGTGCTGTCAGTCGATGGATCAGATCATACATCATGACTCGGTATCGTTACATCAGATATCGAAATACCGCATCAACAACATCTTACGTGTCCTGTGGCGTACCCCAGGGCTCAGTGCTCGGGCCCATTCTCTTCTCCTTGTATTCTAGTGATGTCATATCTTTAGTTGAGAATTGTAAGCTTTCCATCCATGTTTTTGCGGACGACATTCTGATTTTTGGAAATTGTAAGTCAGGAAACGAGAGGAGTCTGTCCAACAAAATTTCTTGTTGTATCGAATCAGTTGACATGTGGTTAAAACAAAATAAATTATTGTTAAATACGAATAAGACTTACCTCATGTGGTGCGGCACTTCACGCAAATTGAAGTCTGATGACTGTGATAAGAATATTCAGATAGATAATGATCTCATTAAACCTGTGTCATCTTTTCGCTATCTTGGTATTGTGCTTGACCAAACTTTGTCTTTTTCTGAGCATGTGTCGAGAACTGTGGCAGTCTGCTTTGGTTCATTGCGACAGATTAGAACAGTGCGCCGATCCATCACAAGACCATTGGCAAAAAGTCTCGTGGAAGCCTTTGTTTTTTTGAGACTCAATTGTTGTATTGGCGTCCTACATGGCATCACTAAAGTTCAACAGGGGAGACTGCAGGCCATCATCAATACCTCTGCTCGCCTAGTAGCGAATCTACCACGTTCTGCTCACGTTACCTCAACACTCAATGAATTGGGTTGGTTGGTGGTTGGGAAGAGCATTGACTATCATGTGTCAATGCTTGTTTACAAATGTCTGCATAATTGCGCCCGTGTACCTCGCTGATCTGCTTGTTCGCAAAAGTGAGTTACCGGAACGCTCACGCCCCCGTTCCTCTGCTTCTGGTGCATTGAATGTAACCCGGACAAAATTGAAAACATTCGGAAGCGGGAGCTTTTCAGTCTGTGGCCCGACAACTTTGCACTTTCCCGTCATCCGTCACACTTTGCCATCATCCGTCCATTCACAAAACTCTGTCTTGTGTTTTAGGAAGTTTTTAAAAGAATTGCTGATAACTGAGTGTACTCTTGCATGAAATTCTTTATGTGTCTTGCACGCTGTTTTTTTTTTACTTATTGTACGTTGGCCTTGAAGCTACTTTGCATATGCCTTCTTTTAAATAATAAATAAAGTTAATTTTAGTTAACTATACTTTTTACTTTAATAATAAAGTTAAATAAATAATTTTAGTCGATTAAAAATTGACAAATCGATTATTCGATTAATCGCTGCCAGCCCTGTCCATATACATAGATTGAAATCTACTGATCAAACTTTCGCAATCTAGAGATCCTTTGGTGCCCATGGTGTCCGCCTGATGTCAGATGTCAGTAAATTGCCCTTCTTATCAAGCCTTTTGACCATGGCGATCGTATTCATCAAGCTTGCTACCGACGGGCCTCCTGAAAGCCTCCTACTATATAAAATGAAAAGCTGATTCTTGATATAGATTATCGATGTAGCATCGATTATTGATATAGTATTATTGAACTGCTCAACGTTAACCTATTTTCATTTTCACGTATATTATCTTATCTAAAAAATGACAAAAACTACCCAATATTTTGGCTGTCAGAGTCGGCTTTAAGGGGAGCAAAAGATGAAAAGTCTTGTATCGCATGATTTCAAGTTAAACATTATTTCTACAAATCCATGGTGACATTCTAATCCGACATTTTAAAGTGATAAGACGTAGAAAACAATAGCACGTTGTGGACATGCATTGTCATGACATAATGGCACATAGACGATGGAGGCCTCCAGTGATTGACAATGAGGAGGCACCGGCAGCTTATCAGTGTAGTTTTAAAGATTCACGCTTATCATCATTTCTGTTTATATACTCGTATAAAAGGATTTTGATAAAATAACTTACAAATCACCTTACGACAAGATTCTACAACTGTTGCATGTTTCAGTAATTTTAGTCTTCTGAAAATCTGAAGACTGAAATGGCATGGACAACTCCATAAAAGGTCATTGACATTCTTACTTTATGAAACCTACATGTACATATAGAAATGCCCTATCATTGAGAAAACCTGAATTGTCTTGCAATATGATGCAAAAACTAAAAACGAACTATGTGACAGACAGAACGTTGTATATTTTTTAATTGAAATCTAATGTCTGCAATACAAAATGTAAATTGGAAGCACCATCCGACCCCTTCATACTAGAATCAAAAAACATCTGCCGCAAAAGGCTTCGTCAAACCTTTAACATCTCCAGACATGTAATGCCGCCGAACAACTCATTTCAACTTCGATTATTTTTCTATATGTGACGGAGACAATACAAGCTTGAGACAAAAAGAATCATATGAGAACACAAAAACACATGCCCGCTATTAACATAAACTGAAGACTGCTGATCTTCTTCTATCATCAGATCATTCATCTCTAAAATATATTTCGAAATTATAACATTACTACATACAGAAAACTACAGTGAAATCTACCGCATGTTTTATCTATTGCGGAGCATTCATCTTCAATCAAACATGATGGGAATGATATCTGAGTAAGATTCACCACGAGAAAGATAACCCTACTTTAAGCCCACAAAATTTTCAAAATCTACCAAAAGTTCCAGATCTCGTTAAAATCAAAGTCAATGAGTGAAATGGGACTTACTTACTTACTTACTTACCAAGTGCCGCAGATGTGCAAATTAAACAGTGATGAGATGATAGAAATTGAGATTAGACATGACCTATTCAACAACTTGAATTTGTAAAACATTGATTCTCTTTGCTTATAATATGAAAAAATTCCATTCATAGTCGGATCTACCATCATTCTGAGGCATAATTGAGCAACGACTACCTTTCGAATTCAATTGAAATTATATAATCAGTGTTGGATAAGACTATACTTTACATTAATATTGCTCTCGCGTCTTTTATTATCTTACTGTATCATGGCACTTTACAGGGACACAAGAGCTGGACACAAGACCAGCGACGGACCTACAGACACCTTTTCAACCACCTCTGGAGTCCTTCAAGGAGACACACTCGCACCGTTCTTGTTTGTGCTACTGCTAGACTGGGTTCTCCATGACACCATTCCCTCACACGAACACGGGCTCCTTTTAAGCCGTCGGAGAAGTCTGCGGCATCCCGAAAAGCGTCTGTCTGTCCTTGCCTATGCTGATAACCTCGTACTATTGTCCTCAACGGTCGAGGGAGCAACGAGTTTGGTCGCCAACCTCCAGACTTCAGCAGCAAAAGTGGGCCTGTCAATCAACATCAAGAAGTCCGAAGTTATGACTATTCCATCTGATCTCAATGTTCACATCGAGTGCCGCGACATCGACGGTAGTGTAAAACGCCTCCCTCGATCAAACAGATTTGTCTATCTCGGCGGTGTTGTTCCATCAATCCAATCTGACATCGAGAGGCGAAGATCTTTGGCCTGGATTGCCTTCCGCTCTGTTAGGGTAGTCCTACAGGGTGAAGCGTTGCCTAATGCTCTCAGAATTCAACTCTTCTCATCAGTGATCGAGTCGGTGCTCCTTTACAATGCGGAAACCTGGACTCTAACAAGGACTCTCGAGAGGCGATTGGACTCCGCCCATTCCGCTTTACTCCGCGCGGCTTTCTCCATACGCTACACAGACAAGGTAAAGACCAACGATCTGTATCGAAGGTGTGGGCTCATTCGACCGAGCCAGACCCTACAACAACGACGGTTGACTCTGTGCGGGCATCTGGTTCGAGCGGAAGACTATTGTCGTGAACCGGCTGAAGACATCTTGTTCATGACTTCACATGAACCCCGTCGACGAGGACAGGCAAATTCTGCGACCTATGTCGACTGCCTATTTAAAGACGCTAGTGCTCCAGATCAAGTAAATGGCATGTCATATGTCAGACAGTTAGCCCGAGATCGGAATATCTGACGCCTTTTGGTGTAACTATTTATGTATGTATGCATCAGTTATGCAGTCTACTTAGCCTCTTAGATCGGAAAATCTTTTCTAGTAAAAAAATCAAGCTTTTCAATTATCTTCATGATTCATAAGCAGTGACGCTCATCAGCTGTGTCTAGTAGACAGGCATTTAATCATTGCATCATCAGATACGCAATGTTTTGACCTTTCAAAAAGATCAAATTTGAAACATGCACGCATGTAATAGAAACAATTAAGACTGTCTATTTGCAGGAATTGCATTTAATATGCTATCATTATTTTCACTATTTAGTTTAATACTTGATATTCAATTTAAAGTATTTCTCACCTTGTAAGACAAGGGATTTCTCCTCTTCCAATAATTCCGTGTTGATACACAGTATCCTCGTAAGTTCATTATTCATTCGCACTGCCTTTTCTTCACTGTCTTTCGTTTCTTTCCCATCGCTTTCTTCTTTTTTGCCTCCTTCATCTAGTTTTCTCTTCAAATGATTCTCAACTTCAGCACAAAATAACTGACCTCTCGCACATCCTAACCATAGCCTCTGACGTGGCTTGAAGTCCGAATTACTGGCATACACATACCCCAGCACTGTTCCTTTATAACCGGATCCAAGTTTATGCAGTCCTCTGGAGTTGTGTGCGTAAATAAACCTTCCATCACATGCAAGTACTGTCTCACAATTTTCTGCGAGCAATCCAGGCGATAGGGGTGCTTCAACAAGCTTGCATCTTGAAGTTATGCCTTCAGTAGAGAACCATGATGCGAGACGCTCTGAGCCGGTCAATAAGGCGTGCATTCCTAGCTGAAGATTGACCACAACCTCAGGAAGCCGTAACTCCTCAGAAGCAAGATGGTGCGCTGACATCAGAACGTTGGATACGAAATTCAAAACTCCAGATAAATCTCCCCGTGCAACAACCAGACTGGCCCATGATGCAGCAGCTAGACTTGAGAGATTGCGACCAACGCATGTTGATGTAGAGGCAGATGGTGAGCCTAGATTATCGGTGGTTGTCAAAGCAGTGACTGATGGTGAAGATAGCCTAACGAGAATCGTTGTGATAGCATCTACAAGACATAACACATCGTTAGTGATATGGGTTCTATGAAATGGATTTTGTGGACTATTCTACTAAACCGTTTCTCTCAATTATTAGCAGAGAGGCTTTCTTTAGTAGTCATAATAATATGGAACATTTTTTATACGCATGGTGTATTTTGTGTTTTTATTACGAATTTAGTGCCATGTACATCATATCCAGTAACCATGATTTCTTCTCCATGGAAATTATCCGATCATCTGAACATCGGACAAACGGATGATTTGATTTTATGTCGTGTAACTTGTCAAATATTCAGTAAAAGCTAGAGCATCATTCAGCAATGCAATCACAGAAATGTGAGGCGTACCATCGATTATATCAGCAATTGCAAACTTCTTGCGGATGTGGTTCCCCTGACGCCTACTTACTAGCGACCACGTTATAGGGAACCTGTAGACATCCAGTGGGAATATTCATGTTAACTTCAAGTGTCTGTAGTCTGTATAATAATTTGTCATTAGAAAACAATACCATTAATATGGTTTCCTCATGAAACATGTCTAGCAAAGTGAACTTATCAAACTTTCATTTTAGTAAAGTTCTTGAAACATTTCGTGTCAATACTCTTCACTTTAAATTCAGTAAAGGTATGAATTGTGAAAACTCATTGAACAGTGATGGATTTTTTTCTAATCTTCATGACCTTATTCTTTCCGAAGGCATAAAATATGAGACGAAGGATTGCTTTTACAAAGGCTTCAGATATTTACTACATCATGTAACATTGATGTTATTATCAGGAAATGAGGAGGAAAAGATTCCATTAAAATGCATTTGAGGAATCTTATTTTTTACGCAAAAATTCTCTGAAGTTCAACTTATTAGTGAGATAAAAGCTTTCACTAAATTCACTAAAGAAAGAATTTTCAGCATGTCTTGGGGTAGTACATCCATCATCATCAATGGCAAGCTTGAAAAGAAGATTCTCTGAAACTAAATTTCAGCTAACATGCTACATGTCATACACATTTCATGTTTCATGCAATTTTTTAGTTGAATATGTCGTGGTTCAAGCCCCCAAGCTTGCTTGTTGTCTGAGGGCTGTCTTTATTAAGGGTTGTATCTTTTATTATGCACTGCATCTGCACTTTAAAATGTTCGCACACGCATTCATATCGATTTTATCACTGAGATTGTGAAGTTAACGCCGTCTGTTAAATTGCGTCGTAGAAATGTATTTGCTGCTAGAAGCGATTGTATCATCATATCACATCACTTGTTGTATTTCATCAAAGAGAACAAGCGAGGCTAATGAAAATATGACGTTTTTGGTTTACAAATTTATATGGTTAATTGTGCCTTCGGAGAAACAATTTGATTTATTTGTGATAGAATCGGTTCTTCTGAACAAAATTTCGCAATTCGGGATGCTTTTTAATCACCTTAGCATACTATACTCAAAAATGCTCTCAGATTGATGCCATGTTCTAGATCGCAAGTCGGTCAAAACTCAAAATCGCGCGATTTTCGGGAGAATTCTTGTGACAATTTATCCGCTTTTTTAACGCGCGACATGTGTAAAAGGCTCCATAGTCTGTAATGTTGCCCTGGAATCCGCGCGACAATGCTATTTTTTTCCATGGACATAGCTTTTCAATTGTCTCTGTAGTCCATTGGGATTGCGAAGGCAAGAATTTCTCTCCATGGTGGACGCCATGAGCGCCATCAACTTCGCACACTCTGGGGATCAGTTTGGTGTGTGGATCAGCAAAATCTGACCACTGACGGCTGAGAACGAGGTCAAAATGTAAATTGGTGATTATGAATGACTTCAGTCATTGTCGTTTGCAGGCGCATTGGCTACAGTATTGATTGATTTACACGAAGTTCGAGAACATGAACACTTTGGAAATCAAGAAAATCGGTTCTACTTAACGAAAATCAGCAATTCGGAATGCGTTTTAATCGCCATATCATGCTGCCCTCAGAAATGTTCTCCGTTTAACATGATGTTAAAGATCATTGGTAGGTCAAAAACCGAAATCGCGCGATTTACTCGCGGCATCTGGCTTTGTAACATGGATCCTTAAGGATTCAGATTTCTACTCGAGTATCCAAGTTCAATCTACATGCAGTGCAATCAATTTTGAATTAAATTAAATGATGGACAATTCAACTTCCTCTGCTATTCACTAATTTACATACGCTACCATGAAATTGGCAATCACATCTTGACCATGCGTAATCCACAATTGAAGTCAATGAGGCTTCTTTAAAGCAGACTGACTATCAACTGGAACTCCTGATAAATATTTCGATAAAATATAATAATCTGTGGAAAGAATGTTTCAATACATCTGTATATACAATGGAATTTAGGGACACTTTATTTCTTAGAAAAATAAAACGTGTACAAGCAGTGTCTTACGTTGAAATGTGGTAAGCCTGTTTAAGGATCATGTAATAATTAATGATGTAACAATACAATTACTTTTTCAAATGCATAACACTGAAAAGTAATGGAAAAATGAATGCTGATAACATATCATCAATGTCAAGTATTTATAATTGACAATAAACACAATATCGTATGACATTATGCTGAAAAAATCTGAAAATCTAAATTGATTGTCCTTGTGTTCAAAAATCTGAAAAACAAACACGCTTTTTCACAAAACAATGTTTTGAAATAAGCCAGGCTCGTAACCCATTATCACACCATGCATCAACGATATGCAATTAATAAAGGCTTCGAAAACGCCATTTTGTAAGAGTGCTCCGATTCATCAATCGATTAGTTCATCGATAACCGTACGATTATTTGCTTATCTTGCTGCGCAAACTGATAATCTGAATCAAATGCAACAGAATTTTAGATAAACGCCTGAAACAGTGCTTTCTAGCATAATCAAAGCAAACATCACGTATAATTTATTTCAGAAATTCAATTCCTCATCATAATGATGTAAGAAATTATATTGATGATGACAGTCATCATTAGAAGGCAAGCAACAAATACAAGTTTAATAGTCGATTGGCGATTTCATTATTATTTTATTTGTGGCAATAAGTTTAAAAAGTATAAGAAAGTTAAACTTGAAAGTGTCTTAGGCTTGCTCGATGGAATACATCAATTTCAGGACGCACATCCTTCATTGTCTACATTTGTTTCCTTGTGATAGGATACCCGATCTGATGCAATATCACCACAATACCGCAAGTACCTACATGATCAACATTAAATACACGTACAGCTTAGGTTGCGGATGATCGCTAATACTTCAGCTTTCTCCATTGGAACCCGGCTGAACTAAGATACAAAACCTATCCAGATGAAAGGCTGACCATGTGCTCTATCAGGTTACCACAATACAGCTGAATAGAGAGAAATCATTCACCATATTTTATTACCTGTATTAATTGTACCTTATTCCATAACTGTTGTCAAACTTTGCCTACTTGATGTCAGTTCTCCATTCACGCAATATTAATCAAGGAAATCAAATAATCAATTTGAACGCACTCTCTATTGCAATGTAGTTTGTTTGCATTCTATTTTTTCTAATGCTTTTTTGAAGTAAGCAACTTTTACTTTTGAATGCATTGAATTAAAGATATCTTCAATCAATTTTCCACAGTTAATGACAAGATTTGCATACTTGAGGTCAGTGTGCAGATATCTACATGTACCGGGTATCACTGATGTACAACCAATCAAATTTCAATCAATTCAGGTACATGTCAAATCTAAATTTAATTTAAATTGAATACCTATCTTTCATCGGTGAAGTTTCTTCATTATTGGAGGATGATGACATTGTGATTATTCAAGACAATGCCCTATCACATAAAAACTTGCCACATTTTAATGATGGCCATACCGTTTTTTCTCTTCCGTGATATTCACTGTTCTTGAATATCACTGAAAATGCCATTTCTTGCCTCAAGGGTGAAGTATGGCTTCAACTTCCATCTCTGAGCGTCCAAAGATCAATTTCAAGCTGCGATTTGGCACAACAAGGCATTGCACTGAGGGGACTTCGTCTTAACATTCAGAGATATATGATTGAAAATAATTTCCATGTCATCATGGAGACAAAATGCTCTAAATGGTTCGCACATTCGCTGACCTATGAGGGCAGATGTCGTGAATTCGAGGATATTTTCAGTTAAATTATGTGTTACTTTTGCATTTTTAGATACAACTGTTTTTTTGAATGCAATTAATTGTTTTGAAATGCTCCGTTCTTGTGTACGACTTTATGACACCATCCTACAAACGTACATATAGAATACTTTTATTTGTCTAAGGATCTCTTCAAATTCGTAATTCTTTGATGGGCAATGACTGTAGACAAAGAAAAGCTATTTTTGATAAAGCAATGCTCGCAAGTGTACACTTGAAAGCATGCAAAAATATGAAAATTATATAAAGGTATGAACACAGAATTAAATATTTTGTTTATCTGCTTCGGTTTGCTAGAAGTGTGATTAATACGAAATGGATGGCACATTGGGGAACCTATTAGGTGGGCAAAAAGGAATTCCTAATACCTTACAGAGATAGGAAAAAAAGTCGTGCGTCGCTTGCGGATTAATGTGAGTTCCAGCGAAGTGCTTCGATTGCCAAAATTCTTTCAGATTCGAAGAATTCAGATCATTGCCTACAAGTTTTCTCCATAATGTTGGCCCTTCCGATCATTATTAAAGAAAGTAGCAGGCGTACGAAAATTAGTTCACTTGATGATTTTCACATCCTCTCCTCGGCATTGCTCACTGTATAGTGCATACATTGAATCGAAGCCAAGAAAGCGATGTGTGTTTTGGTGTGTGCGAAGTGATATCACAGCACGTACGCATCTCTCACTGGCTATGGTGTCCTCTGCTGACAGCTTATTGTTTGCCATTTCCAATAGCAAGCGATACACGAATTATCCATTCGAGAAGGAGCAAGTTTTCTAATTCGGTGATGTGCCATTTCAATATTAAGGTTACACACAATTCTTCCTTTCTAGGAAACCGAAGCGCGCGCAGATGAATCTAATTCTGTGGGTATGAATCTGAAAAGTTTGAGGCTAATTTGCAATACATTCGCAAGAATAACAAAAAGACTCATTCATTTGATTTGTGATCATGCAAAGCTAGGCATTGATGTCATTGGCAAGAAATGCCTCTACATAACTTCACATTGACATCAAATATGCAAATCTGGTCATCAACTGTGGAAAATTGATCGAAGATATCTTCAATTCAATGCATTCAAAAGCAAAAGTTGTTTATTTCAAAAAAGCATTAGAAAACAAAATAACAGTGTTATGGATAGAATATATTGCAATAGAGAGTGCGTTCAAATTGATTATTTGATTTCCTTAATTAATATTGCGTGAATGGAGAATTGACATCAAGTATGGAAAGTTTGACAACAGCTATAAAAAAGGTATGATATCCTCACTTCATTTTAAGGAACTCATAAGATCAGTATACAGTAGAGACAAACCCACGCGATTCATATAGTAAAAAAATTTATTTAAAACATAGACATCATTTCATTAACAGAAGAAAGCCAGCACAGACGTTGAATTTAATAAATAAAGCTAGGTATTACCGCTTGAAGTGCTATGATGTCAGCGAAATATTGTACTTAATTTAAGGTAGAAATCTCATATGAAACTTCCGCAATCGAAGTCACATAGTGCACTTAGTACCATTCATCATTACAACAAATACAGATTGTTTCATAAAAAATGGATCACCCTTAAACATCGCCTTAACTTCAACTTTGTCTAACTCCGCCAAACTTGAACGAATTTCTCTGAAATTTGGAAGATATGTCAGTTGTGCTTACTAATATCATTGTTGGAAATTTCAAGCATGAATATTGAGTTGTTTTCCTGTTATAGATAAAAAAGTAGTAGATAATTTGATCTTCATTTAGCAATGTTACACAAAATCATACCTCACTCTTACAAAATTACATTTGTTTCCTTTGTTATGTATGTATTATGTTGTTCTACAAGCCAAAAGCTATCAAGCAAAACAAAAATAAAGAAAATCGGTCAATCAGAGCCAGTATAGCACCATTATTCATCAACAATAATGAAACTGCTACATGTGATTAACTGGACTTCATGTTCCATAGCTTCCTGACTTCGTTGCGGTGGTGTTGGCAGCACTCCTGATTGCTTTCAGCTAGAAATCTATCACTTACCGGTTGAAAACAATACAAAGCACAAATGAACAATAACGAGATCGCATTCACAAAAGGCAAAGTGTCAGCCTTGATAGAACTAGGGTTTTCTTTGCGAGCTACAAGCAAGCGACTAAATGTCCCTTACACAAATGTGCATCGATGGCATAATGATGATTTTCGACTCTGTCGTAAAGAGGGCTCTGGCCGTCCACGCAAAACCCAAACGTAGAGACCGCCTAATTTTGAGATTTGTTAAAGTTGATCCAAGTCTCTCGTTAACTGAGATGGCTGCACTAGACTCGTCTATTTCTACATGTAAGTCCACTATTCGTAGAAGACTTATTGAGTCGAATTTCAAGAGCTGTTGGAGGCCCTCTCAGATCAGCATACGAAAAGACGTCTCAGATGGGCAATGAGTCATTGTCACTGGCGAAATCAATGGGATCGGGTTATCTGGTCTGATGGGGCATCAGTCCGTCTGAAGGATAGTGATGGTCGATTGAGATTATGGATAAAATCTGATCAGGAAATTCCGAGACATTTACATCGTCCCCGGGTACAAGGTGGTGCGACTCTACTGATTTGGGCTGGCGTTTGGACCAATGGCCGCTCTGAACTTCACATAGAGCAATGAACCATGAATTCTGAATGCTATGTGAATGTTTTACGAATGAACATTGGCCAAATGACAGATCAACTTGGTGATCCATCGACTTGGTTATTTATGGATGATAATGCTACGTGTCACAGGAGTAGTAGAGTCAACTTATGCAAGTCTCAATTAGGGCTTAGGACATTATCTTGGCCAGCTCGTTCTCCTGATCTGAATCCCATAGAAAATGTATGGAGTATTCTAAAACGTAACGTTCGTCGTTCACTGCTACCTACAGATGGCGTATAAAGACAGTGGAGAAAGTTAGATCAGTCAAAAATCAACGATATCATCGAATCAATGCCTAGACGAATTGGTATGTCATTGACAATGAGGGTAGGACCACAAAATATTAGCTTATTAAGAACCGTTACTGTATCATAGCTTATCAGATTATATAAGGACATTTAAATATATTAGGGACATGAAATAACATGAAAAATGCTTTCTGTATCATACTTATGTTTTATTTAGTCAAATTTTAGGATGATCCACTTTTTATGAAACGGACTGTATGTTTACCAATGGGGCCCTCCTCATCAAGTAGTTCACAAATCAAATCAAGATCATTCCCTAAGCGGCTCTTCTTATCAAAGTTGCTTCCTAAGGGCCTCTGTCATCAAGTTTATTTACGAAAGGGCCATCTCATTAAATTAATTCCCCAAAGCGGCCCTTGTTATTGAGCATATTTACCGAGGGACTCTTCTCATGTAAAATTCATTCATCAATGGGCCCTTTCTAATCAAGTTCGTTTACAAGGGATCCTTCTAGTCACATCTTCAGGCCTGTGATTAGCCTGTGAAAAAAATTGAGGATTTTTTGGGAAAAATTTGAGGAATGGAAACGGAGCCTAATATGATAATTGGAAGAAAAACTACAAATTTTTATCACGGATTTTGGGCCAAACTTCAAATCATAAAAGTCACAACGAAGAAGGTAACCCAAGAGTTGACCACACCCCACTTTTTGAAGTTGTGTACACGTATATTGCAAAGGAATACTGACTTGGCCATAATCACTTCCCGCGTTGTTGCAAAATTAATTTGTTGCCTCAAACATTATCTGCTTAGAATGTGTCGAACAGAGGATGTCAGATCAAGCTGCTGATATCGCTCTGCTTCACGCTATCGTCTCCAATTCAATGATGCTTGTGAGATTTGTATACTGTAATTTTTTGAATGTAGTATATATCCTCAACCACATGCATCTGGGGCTTTGCAACGATTAATTTTTACGGACTTTAGACAAATTTGGGCGGAGAGTAACCCATAAGTATAGAAAGCTTAAAATCGTTGACGGAATGCTTGTGACTTAAAAAAAGTCAGTAATTTATCATGAAGGATACGCCACATTACACACTAATTTATTAATTTTACTTAATGCTACAGTTTTGGTGGGTTTTGTTTACTTGTTAGCGTTTGATCATATCGCTCCGATCTACATTCAAATGAACATGAATTCTCTCATACAAAACAAAACAAGTGTCGGGAACAGGCTTGACAGTTGAGTTGTTGGTCTCATACAGGCAAAGAGTGAAAGATTATCACCTCTATTCGCATGAAGTTGCGCCGAGATATTGATGTCCACATCTTGCAGTAGACCAAGGTTGAAAATCTACTAACCCACTACTATGTGGTTCAATCTCTTAATTAATCTAAGTTCACATACAACGATAAGCAATGTGTGCACTAATTTCACACCAACCTGTGTTCAGCAAATTATGAAAACAATCTATACGTGAATAATTCATCCAGGATAAATGTCGGTCGGCAGACCCTGGAAAATGTAGCTGTAAAAAGACTCATGAGATAGCAGAGCTTCATACGCTTCCAACCCCAGCACGCTAGTGACCAGGAGGCATGTAGACACAAACTTAGGGACCATCCGCTTTACCCCGTCGGATGTGTTCATGTTCAGCGGAAATAAAATGGAAGAGAGTGAGCGAAACAAACGCTTCAGTTGATAAGAGCACTGAAATCCAAGTGGGCTACCTATATATTATCATATAATGGATATGGAAGATCGATATCCTTAAGTTCTTTAAGAAGTACAGGCATGCATTTAGCAGCCATATAGTCGCAGAAACATATAAAGAAGGTTGTGACAATTAGGTCAAGATAATTAATGAAAATAATTGAATGTGCATTTTATTGTTGGAATTCTAAGCAATATTATGAAGTTAGAAGTAAAAAATTGCAGTGTTCAAATATACAATTTCTGTAGGTTGATCGCAGTGTTTCACTCATTAAATACGTGAAAGCATTTAATGAGTGAGTTCGACAGACAATAACTTCGGACAACTTCTCTGTTTAGCAAAATAAGTCCAGACGAACCGGAACATCTGCAGCCCTGTAGCTTGCAGAAATGAAAACGACATTCAACGTATTCAGCGTAACAAAATGCGTCAAGATAACAAAATTAAAAAATACAAGCTAACGACTGGTTAATTTTTGATGTGGTAAATATGACATGGCTAAAAGAAAATCATTATATCCTAAGATGTCTAGAAATTTAAAAATACTTACCAGAAGGACAAGCAACGGTTCTCCTCTCCTCATGTGGAATGAATTGGTGAGTAAGTCGCTCTTTTCAAAATTATGTTTATCACTTATATATTGAAATGATTCTATTTAACAGTCTGCCCATTCAGATGATAAAAGGACAGGTCTGTTCCCAATCAAAATATCAGATCTAGCTAGCACAGCGGGATTACGCTATCTAAAATCTACCAAGTGTGTGAGAGAAAAATCATTAAGTTATAAATCATGAGAGAAGAAAAAGAAAAGAAATGAATCATGAGTGATTCATGATTAGCAGCATGGATGTAGGGTACATGTTACAGGATTCTATCTTAGCTTCTTGTTTGGAAGTTTACATATCATCGCCATTCGCCAAAAAACAGTTCATTATCCGACATTTAGTCTGTAGTGCGTCGAATTTGAGGAATTTCTCATAGTTAAGCTATATTTGAGGAATTTTTGAGGATTTGAGGAGTAACAAACAAATTTGAGGAGTAATCACAGGCCTGCATCTTATTACCAAGGGTCCCTCCTAATCAAATTCAATTGCCAAAGTGGCCTTTCTCATAAATTATTTTAACAAGGGCCCTTCTCATCAAATTTATTCAGCAAGAAGCTCTTTTCATCCAAAGGTGCCCTTCAAGTCAATTTTTTGCTAAAGGGGTCTTCACTACATCTTAACAAAGGGGCCCTTGAAGAAAACTAGTTAAAATGGGTTCGTTGTAGACATCCTTGTTGGTCAAATGAGTCCGTCGAAGTCCAGTTCTTTGGTGATATATACTTCTGTTGTTTAGGGTGCACTTTTATCTGATGCCAGCTGTTATTTTCTAGAAAGAGTAATGTCTGAGAACCCATCATTTTCAAACTACTTACGCAGAGAGGGGCCCATTGCGGATTCGCGGATGAATGACATGCCTGCAATTCTGGTAGTGCGGGTTGTGCGTGTGAGATCGGTTTTCAGCAATTATACTTTCAATATATAACCGCTTGGAAACATTTAGAACAAACTTATTTATATTAACATCATTAGAAACACTTACCTATCAATGTTTTAGGTTCATGACGCATCTGTTCTGGATGGAGACCCTGTAGAATATCGAATAGAGCACCGAGAGCGCGTGAGCAAAGCACAGGTTGAGATGCATACGTCTCTTTGATCAGTTCCAAAACAGAATGAAGGCCCAATTCAACTACTTTAGGAATAGGTTCAGAATATATTCCAAATCTGTCCTCAGCCAGATTATCGATGAAACTATTGGATGTGTGCTTGGATTCATTAATGGGCGGAAGACAATCTCGATATACATCCTTAATGGTTTGTAGACACGCAAGATAAGTTGCATTCTTTGAAATGAATAGTTCAGGAGTTTTGCGATCATGCTGAATCCGCTTGCTGCGATTTTTCACCGGTCTAAAAGGATAGTCGAGTATCAGGTTTCTTTACTGAATTTCAAAATTCTGGAAACAATCACACTAGGTAGTAGATATACAATGATCGCAAACAAGAACACCATAAATAATACAGGGATCAAAAAACTTCCTAGCAAATCAAATGACTACTTAGAGAGTATGATGTAGATTTTATATTTGAAGAGGAATAACGGTGATAAGGTTTAATAGGCATCCAAATTTTCGCTGGCGCAGTTTATTTACTCCAGAATACGACTGCATTCCACGATGAAATTTCGCATTTGATACCAAAAAAAGCAGAATTATGTAATCACTTATTCTGTGTCTCCAGGAATTATTTTAGGATTTTTAACAATATAGGAATAAAATTTCATATTTGAGGGAAAATACGTAAATAAAAATCATCATTGACCTGAATAATTTTGCGGAAAAAGAAAAAAACATGTATAGATCAGAAAAGAAGAATGTACTGCAGCATGTACACTGTACAGCAAAACTAGGCCTTACGCTAAATAACTGCGGTAATGCACAAAGGAGGAAATTCAATAAAATAATGAGAAAAAGGTGTATTGCATACGTGGAGGCCAATCTGCAAGCTTTAAGAAATAAAATAACAGTCGACCTAAGTTAACGCAATTGCGATAAAATAATTCAAATCATATGATGGCACAGTATTGAAAACTAGAATTACAACACTAGGACACCCATAATTTTTGTCATTATATTTTGATGTATTGCATCGAATTGATCTAAAAGATGTTGCCGTTTTATCTTCACACATCTTCTGGGTTATCCGACTGTTTCTTTCTGCACATGAATAAATACACTCAAAAAGATTAAACTCGCATAATGTTGCGTCCCTCTTCATGAATATTCCTAACAGAAGACTGACTGATGTGATTAAAGAGGGGTTCTTCTGCAGCAGCAACTTCAGATCAATAGATTGAATCCTTCTGAAGTCTCAATCATCTGCTCTTCTTGTAAAATAAAATGTGCAGTTCCGCTCGTACTTCTTTTTCGAGGGAAATTCAACAAGCAGTTTGAGGGTGTGGCGATGGAAAGTCCACCATGATCTATGTTAGCAATAATTTCTTGAGATGCTGTTATAGCAAGCTGATTCATAATGAAGGCCATTCTGATGCTTGACAAAAGTTTGCTGTCAATCAGATTGGTGTTGATCAAATTGAATCCCTTAGGGTGAGTTTCCACGTGCAGCTTGATTGCTGACACTTTTCGGTCCATGATGAGTCAGAAAAGAATGAACAAACAATGGAAGCAAAGACATGCCTTCAATAATCGCACTTCGTGCTTCACCAGACAATAGCAATTTAGTGAACGGTGATAAAGAGAAATGTATTGATCTCATCAGCTCATTATCCTCTGAATGTCAACAATAAAGTTGCACGAGTAAACGCAACCTTACATCGCAATCTAGTGTGGAAGAAGCTGTTACAGTCAATCGTGGAGAGGCAGGCATTTTCACCTTCATGGAATTCCATATATTCAAGTACTTCAGGGGATTACCATCAGGTGCTCGTATCTTCTACAAACAGCATTGGCAGCGTCCCTCAAGCACCATTTCTAAGCATCTCTTACAATGTGGAAGGCCTTTCCGTCCTCAGGCGAAATGGCGGGAATCTTCATTTAATGTGCTCCTGGGTTAATCATGCATCCACAGAATGTAACCAAATCGCTGTACATAAAGAAATATTACCAAATCAGAATCTGTCTTAATGATGTCGTTACAATAATTCACCCGGAATCATGAGGTAGTCCACGTATCCGGAAAAGTCTGATCAAAAGGGAGAATTACTCTTCGGATACAAATCTGTATCCGAAAAGGAGCTCTCACTTTTGATCCAATAATTGATTTACATTGTCTTCATTCACTCACATGACGTCATGCTAGGCACAACTTCGTCTGGCCGATATAAATCTTCATCAAAATGCTTTTTTATCACGAATCGATGAGAACTTATAGTGCTACTAATAGTTCCGGTAAAAAAAACACAGGAATAAGTATCGGGGCTCAGCTACTATTAATACATAAATTTATCTAAGCAAAATTGGGAACCCTATGCTTAATTGGAGCATCCATTGAGCAATTATTATAATTTCAATATGAATTACATGCGACACTTTATATTTCATGCTTCCCACTTGCAGAGATACTTACTCGTATTTGACAAAAATGGTATCGTCGGATGCATACTGTAAGTCATCAGTCACCAACCTCAACGTATCTTCGTTGATCATAGGATAAATTCGCCGAGTTTCTGAAATACAACACGAAGAATTCATTTCATTTCAAATGTTTGTCAAGTCATTGATTCATGAAGTAGTCTTTGACACGGATTGCAAATATATGATAACAAATAACGCCGCTTTAACATTCAAAATTTGTCAGTGAAGGACTTCGGACGATGAAATGACTGAGGTTATGGAAATTGATTGATTACTAATCAAAATGATGTTCCCCTAGCTAACTTTGTAGAACTTCTCTCCTTGCCTTTCCAGGTCTCGTTAATGTAGAAGATGGAATATTCTAAATACATGGAAGGTAAAAAAAAGTTATTTAAAGTTTGTGAAAAATCACTTTGAATTGTTATACTGATTTCTTTTTTAAGTTAACTGATTCAATTTCTATGACTTTGTCTTCTGTTGTACAACATATATATGCACCAAATTGATGCTCTAAGTTGAAAAAAATCAAATTCAAATTCATATCATCGGACGAATGGTTTATGTGTGTAGTTGAAGTCATTTAGTGCTTCTTTCAAGCCAAGCTATGCAAAGGAAGGCGAAACTTGTTACTTTCAACAGCGTGTCTGGAGCAAGGTGAAGCTACAAGGACGAATTTCATGAGGAAGCCCCACCTCCGCCGACAGTCCATCTCTGGATGAAGAAATTCCTCAGGTATGGGGATATCAATAAGCGTGAAGATGAAAGTGGTCGTCCAGTGACGCCTACAACTGACGGTGCCATCAAACCCATGATTGAAGACTATCCGAACGTTTCTACACGTCGTATTAGTAGCGTCGTTCGTTGTCTTCACAAGAAAAATTATCATTCCTATAGGCCAACCTTCGTCTAGGAACTCTCTGATGACGATCACGACCGACGTCTCGAATTTTGTCAATGAACTTCTCAACAACATGACCACCATGCTCAATTCCATCTCCGAATAGTGTTCTGCGATTTCTTCCTCTGGGGAGCGTTAAGAGACCGGGAGTATGCGCGACTGCCAAGAAATGTGAGGAAACTGACAGCAAAATTCGAGATGAAATGTCTACTTTTGCATCTGACGCCTGTCGGAAGACCTATGTATGACTCATTTGTTCGGCGCTGCTCTCTTCGCATTCAGCAGGAAGGTGTTCAATCTGAGTCGCTGTTTTAAGCACGACTTGTAAGTAGCAGCTTTGCCCATGTTTATAACCGGTTGTTGCTGCATTTTATTACAACTTTGAATAGATATCCCATTAAGAGCAAAAAACGTTTTTTTACGTCGCACACGAGTGTGTTGACATTGACATAACGTATATTGTGCAACTTTGTAAGATTTCATGTCATAAGTAGGTCAACCAAAGTGAAATAAAATGAAATAATGTTATACAAAGTTTTCATTTAAGGAATTGGGCAGATATAATAATTAAGCCTTATATTTCTTCAAAAAGATGTGGAGAAATGAATAACTCATGTAGCCCGGCTTATGACTATCCTCTCATTTTCTTGTCTCTCTGGGACAAAAAATTATAATGGCTTCCCACCACAGCCATTATCAACAAGATGGAATACTTGGCTGTAAGCGGCATTATATTATTCCACAAATTTACGTTGAATCCGTGAGATTGTTGAAAACTTCGAAGTTAGTGGGATTACAGTGAGAAATGCCAAGGCATCCTTCTACGAACCAACGTTATGTTCTTATACCGTAACAATTAAACCTTGTTACTTACAAATAAAAAAGATGGAAAGAACATTTTATACTGTGAAAGAAGCATTCCAGGACCTAAATAATCTTTCCATCGGAAATGATGCATATGGACTGAAAACATATATCCAGTCACGCCTTGTGCAAAATGAGTTAATGGACATTATAAATACTTCTCGTGATTCGATTGCATCGGACGTTTGCGCAGAACTTCTTGGAGCTCAGCCGACGTCTATGCTGAGCGGAGTTTTAGCATGCTCAACAAAATGTTAGCAAATGATCGTCATTTTCTTTCGAAAAATGAAAAAAATTATGCTACCCTTTTCATGAACTCTGCCATATCCTGACGTAAGAAAATTATATATCGTTCTCTCCTCTTCCTCCAATAATTGATAAGTTGTCTTCTTAAAGTCGTTTGAAACATGTAATTTCATCTATTGCAATAGTTTTGTTTTACCTTTCGAGATATAGAAAAGGAAGTAGAAAATGTTATTCTTTTAATCATAGATTTAATACTTTTGATGAATTCCATTTAATGAAAAGTATTGACGTAATAAGTTGACTTTGTTCGTGAGTAAAGATTTAAAACTGATGACAGTAAAAAATAGTTTTTTGAATTACGCAAAGCTAGCAATTTCGTTAGGTTAAATAAAGTTTAAAATTTGAAAATAATAGGTTAAAATTCTGAGATTTACAGGTTAAATTTGGGTAGCCCTAGTCATAAGGTAGGAATGTAGTGCAGCATCACACTATATAATGCACATGCAGGAACTGTAGGCATAGCCTACTCATTTAATATTCTGAAACATCCAATTTAGCAATACGACGTTTGAAAAGATTATCACTACTATATAGGCTAATATAAGAGCAATTTTAGTAAGCACATCTCATCCCTTTGAAGCATAAACGTATAAATGATGAAAGGGTAATTTCATTACTATTTTCATTATTGCACAATATTATATTCAATTTTGTCAAAAATCACATTCTAATTACTAAACAAGTAGTTTCACACATTGAAGTCATCATACCTGCTGTCGAAGAGGTGTCTTAAAGTCAAAATAAGTGATTTTCCAGAATGCTCCTTTTCGGTAAACATGCTTTTTTCGAGAATTTGTTACCAAAAAATAATCATATAAGTCAATTTTTCTAAGAGTCATGCTAGATATGGGCCAAACTACCGTTGGTATGAATGCCCCAGTTTAGTGCTTGCAGTCACTACTTTCAGAATTTTCGTCGTGGTCACTTTCGTGCCGAACATAGTGCAACAAATGAACGGCATTGCGACAGAACACTGCAGAACAGGGGAACCGTAATAGAATATATAACAACAACAACAAATAGAATATATAAGCAACAGTGTCGTTGTGCGTCGGTCGGTCAGTCATATGATCTCTCAATGAATTTCATTGTTTTTGCCTTATTTCTGATTGTAGTGCTCTGTTTTTCCCCGAATTTGTCTCTATCTGGTCAAATGCTTAGCGTCATATTCGTGCTCCGCTAACTGCAGTATTACCGAATATCCTTTTCACACTCTGAATTGTAGTTATCGAATTCAGTCGAGTGCTGTGGTCACGTTCACAATTTCAGGGCACGCATTGCACAGGATTTCGTGATTCCCGGAATCGGTATACGAAGTGACAGCTGATTTGCTGTTGTATGGGTAGTCTGGTGATTTCAAGGTTCGGCATGAGTGTGAGGTATGAGGGTCAATTTTGCTGCGCAGCTTTAAATCTTTCTTCAACTCAGTATCTCATTGTTGATCATGCCACATAACGCATCGTTATCATCAAGCGCAAAAAATTCTCCAAACATTGGAAAGGTTACTTTTGATGAGGTAAGGAAGATGTCTTTTTCACAACTAAACAAAATGACCAAGCCACAGTCATGTTCTGCTTTAAAAGATGCTATGGAAGCCCTTGAGAACATTGACATGTCCTCCCAAACTTGTCACTTTAGATCTTTTTGAGGTGAAAACAGCTATTATATTCATAGATGCCGTAAGTGAATTCAAGAGTGACCTTCTCAAGGAAAGTGAAGTGCTTATTGCTGAAGCCGATGAGAATTTGAATGATAAGATTTGCTCTATCAACGCGAGAATTGACTGCATTCAATTCAATGTGCAAGATGACATCATAAATGAGCTACAACACCGAGAGCATCGTAAAAGCAATGTGTTGTTCCCTGGTATTCCGGAATGCCAGACAGAAGGACCTGAGAAGAAGAACTTCGATAAGAGGCATCTGAACAGCATTTCGTCATCTTTGAGTAAAAATCGTGCTTCTAGTGATTTTAAAGTCCGTCGTTTCTTCCGCATAGATGTTACAGGGTCGAGACCTCGGCCTTTAAAATTATTTTCCCCACTCATAAATATATCAGTCCAAAAATATCAGTCATGAAGTCTGCAAGTCATCGTCTAGAAGGTGGAGTTGTTGTTTCACTCCAGTCTAGGCCCCTGTCAGGTTCAAAATTTTCTGTCTCCCATCCCATGCGAATCAGTTGCTGCATCATTTAAGTTTGATAATCAACTATATTTACTATGTGCCTTGTATTCTCCTCCCAATTTGAATTCTCTTCTTTAATGTGAAATACTCGATTTTCTTATAGATTTACTAGATAGCTAGCTCTTCTTAAATGTGAAATACTCGATTTCCTTATAGATTCACTAGATAGTTACACAAGCAGTTTTTGTGATGTACATTTGATCATAGATGGTGATTTTAATGACTTGGACACTGCCTTACTTTGCAGAAGTCTTCATTTGTATGATAAAATAAATTTACCAACACGAGGTCAATCCTGTGTTGACAAATTTCTTTATTAGCAGATCTTTAAATGGTATGTATGTTTTCTCTGATGTCGGCCCACCTCTTTTATCTCGACGTAAAGGGTCACATGTTCAAAGTTTTCTCAATCCCACTGTCTACAATAACCAAACTGTTCAGGAACGTCGATGGTTTTATTGGAGTGCTACTCATATTCACCGATTTCTAGAAAGAATCAATTCAGCCTCTTTTCATCAAATTTACTTCCTAGATGATTTAGAAACTAAGATTGAACTGTTCTTTTCTATTTTGGCACATGTTTTGCCGCTATTCCTTGTCATTCTGCTCTCATGACAGAAAGGGACAGGCCTTGGATGAATCCTTATTTGAAAGAATTGATCAACCACAGATGGGCAGCATATTGCGAGAAAGATTTCAGTAGGTATAATATTTTCAAGCAAAAGGTGAATGAGGAAATTACGATAACCAAAGTTAACTGGGTGAAGAAATCAAGTCTTTCCCCAAGAAATATGTGGAATGCTGTGTCTGAAGCTCAAGGGAAATCATCGGGTAGTGCCTTGATCATCTTTTATCACAGTTTCCCAGTACTGAAACTGCTACCAACAAAATTAATAGCGTTTTCGCAGAGACTTTCAACCCTGACTCATCTATCAGTGACACAGTTGATTTACATGATTGGTGTCCATTATCAGAAATATTTTCTGTACTTGATAACTTGTCCGTGAATAAATCAAGTGGTTCTGATGGTATTCTAGTCAAGGCCTACCAGCTAGCTGCGCCATACATTTGCGAACCCTTATGTCTTATCATCAACATCTCTACTATTCGACGCTATGTTCCTCGAATTCTCAAATCATGTGCTATACCCCCTGTTCCAAAGTCGTCTCCTGCTAACTTAAATGATCTGAGACCAATCACAGTCTTAAGTGTGTCAAGTAAAGTATTTGAAATGTATGTTTTGAAATATATTAAGTCGACAATTCTCTCGAAGGTCCTTGTACCAGGAAAGTGATACCTTTGATGGATGCATGTTAGTCAATTTTGATTTTTCGAAGGCGTTCGATAAAATTTCCCACAGGATATTGATTGAAAAACTTTAAATGCTTAACTTTCCCGCCGGTTTCATTGCATAGTTGACATCATATTTAAGCGATCGTTTTCAAAGAGTTCGTATAAAACATACACTTAGTGAGGAAGCCTGTGTAACAAGTGGGGCACCGCAAGGTTCTCTTTTGGGCCCATTTTTGTTTGTTCTTTATTGCTATGATTTGAGGCCGAAATTTTTTGTCCACAAAATTTGTTCAGTACGCTGAAATTATTCCTTTTTCTGAGCATCAAATAGAAGAATCTTTACTGACTGTGAAGAGTGAGGTCGAAAACATTCAACGATGGCCTTCTTCAAACTTGTTGCGTATAAATGAGATGAAACTAAAATTGTGATTTTTACCAAGAACAAAACTGTCGATTGTATGCTAGATAGACTTCCATTTCAAATCGATGTCATTAACATCTTACGTGTTGTTTGGAACAATAAACTGTCATGGACTTCTCATTTTGAAGCAATAGGAAGAAAATGTTCTCAACGAATATGCATTTTAAAAGTTTTGAAAAGTTCTTTAAGCCACGACGATCTGTGGATGGTATATAGTGCTACTATTGAAAACATTTTGCTATATTGTATAACCCTTTTCGGTAGTCTCAATGTGCAGATCACGTCAATTGTAAAGCGTGTTTTCAAATGTTCAAAGCGAGCTATGTGTAAATCCGAATGTAATTGTGCATTCAAGAACAAGTTTTTTGGAAAACGTTAAACTGCTTATATGAAATTGATAAATGAAGTACACAATCCTGAACATCCCCTAAATGCACTGATGTATTTTAGAAATGGTCGCCTGTCAATCCCGTCATGTAAAACAGTAAAACAGCAAAACTGCTTTCTCTGTTATGGCCGCACGCGTTTCAAACCGTTTAGTGACTTTATCACTTCTATTCTTATTTCACTTGTGATGTATGCTCCGATTTTGATGTATTTTTGATTATCATTGATGAAATATATGACTATTCATTCATATAAAGCGGTGAAGCATTTAACATCCGTTATTCAATTAGAAAGTCAAAATGTTATTTTTTGCGTTGCTTGGATGAAACATTTCTGGCACTCGTCCGAGACTCGAAATGTAAGAAGAATTTTGAAAGTTCATAGCATTATTGAAACAACGAAGTCGCATTGTACTGATGGATCATTTATTTGAGGTTCACTAAGTGACTCAATGCTTATTTTATTTAATTGCTTTTTGATAGAGTTTTCTTGCGATTGAACAGACCCAAAACCATTTTTCTTTTTGCGCAAAGAGTAAAATCGGCAATGTGTTCGATCAATTGCAGGAAAGCCTCTTTCAAAAGTAATGGATGACCTTTCAATTCCGTCTGTTTCCTCAGTGCGAAAGAATGAAAGCAAGTAATTGTAACGGATCCAAGCGTCTGTGACGTGATCCGCCATGGGAATTGCGGAATGTATGATGATATTAATTGTTTACACGAGCTACCTATTTACACATCTGCATTCCGATTTTGAAGATTTTTTTCATACACAGCGCATTTTTGATTCTAGTCACGTTAACGTCTAGGGATGGGACTTAAGCAGCTGCCGCTAGAGAGACCAATATACATAGCAGGGTAATATGCATGGTTTTGCAGAATTTGCATGGGTAATATGAGTAATATAGCATGATTTGATGTTTGCTTGCACAATTGGCCTACATAATAGATACTACTTGAAATTCACATTTGCAACTATTTCCCACATTTTTTGTGAAATCGGAGAATTAGGAATTGCTATCTTCCGTGCATTTCAGACTTCTAAAATAAAGAATGACTATTTTGTAAAGCTGCTATCAATATCCAACACAGTGCAAGAATTTTAAATAGTTTGAGTGATGACATGTCTATTATTCATGTCCACACATTATCTATATGAAATGCAAGTCAAATACATAGCAAGTAACAAACTTAGACTATGCCTATATGAAATTGAACGGGTTACTTACTAATTTGTGTTCATTTCGAAACAATTTCTAGCAATATTAACTGAATTTATAAAGAAATATTTAGATAACATTTTTATAAAAGGAAATGAAATTAATCTATCTTTCAACGCACATTCAAGTTGTTATTATTTCGTGATATATATTTCGGCGAATCGCCCCTTTCAATCAGATATTTAATTTACAGTGATCATATCTAACAAGGACTACGATTTTAAATAAAATCTGGAAATGTCTATAAAAATATCATGGGTGAATGGGAAAGATAATGAAGTCAAATATATTAAAATCAACATAGCAAATTAGTGTGCAAACCATCCATATATCCATATAGGTGGATGTGCATGAAAGTGTATTATGGATGGCTTGCACAGTAATGTGCTATGTTGATTATATTATCCTTGATTTCACTATCTTCCCCCATTCATCCATGATATTTTTATAGACATTTCCAGATTTTATTTAAAATCATAGTCCTTGTTAGATAAGATTACTGTAAATTAAATATCTGATTGAGAGGGGCGGTTCGCCGAAATATACATGGTGGCGCACGTAAACCGCCAGATTTTAAACTTTTATTACTCCTCAAATATTCATCCGATCGTCATGAAATTTCGACTCATACTAGTTTGGAGTATAGGATTTATGATGATTATACCTGTTGTACTGAGAATTGTCAGAAAATTTTGATTCTATTGACCGAATGACATGTACTCACTTTGTTGACATCGAAAATCTAGATCAAGTTAATTAACTTAACATGAATCGTATTCTGCACAACGAATTGTGCGCAGTCTTGAAGTGAATATTGTTCAGTTACTTCCACGATTAAATCACTATCTGAAAAGATACGAACATAGAAGAATGGATGATTATTCGATTGCAGAACGAGCAAAATGTGCGGCTTGGTACGAATGGCTCAAGAGTCCAGTGGAGGTACAAAGGCTTTATCATTCAGAGTATGGCAAGAACGCGAGAGCACCGGATGCCCGTACCATAAAGTGGTGGCACACAAACCTGTTGACCAGTGGTAGTGTGGTGACTGTCAAGAGGGACCGGTCATCTTCTGAATCTGAACGAACGGAGCAGAATGTAGAACGAGTTGTGCAGCACTTCGAGGAGGACCCAAACACATCTACCCGTCGTGCATCTAATGCTCTTCAATTGAGTCGCCGCACTTTCCAGCGCATCCTCCATGACTATGGATGGCATCCGTACAAGGTCCAGGTGGTGCAACGATTACACGAAGAAGATCTGGAAAACCGAATGGAGTTCGCAGAACAGGAGCTACAGCGCATCCAAGCCAACCCGAGCCATTTAGTGGAACTAACCTGGTCCGATGAAGCTCACTTCCATCTGGATGGTGGTGTGAATCGCCACAATTGTCGTTATTGGGCCAACCAGAACCCTCACTGGATCGAGCAAGAGTCTATGCACTCGCCACGCACCACCGTCTGGGCGGCAATCAGCCAATCAGGTATCTACGGACCGTTCTTTTTCGACACCTCCGTCAACAAGGATCGGTATCTCAAGATGATACAGGAGGAATTTTGGCCAGCGGTGCAGTCGGACAGAAGAGGCAGGAGCATCATATTCATGCAGGATGGTGCACCTCCACACTGGGGACTTCCTGTGCATGAGTGGTTGAACAAGAAGATGCCTAATAGATGGATGGGACGTGGATCTCCTAACATGCCTTGGCCACCGCGTTCACCTGACCTGACGCCTTGCGATTTCTTCTTGTGAGGTTTTGTCGAGTCGAAGGTTTACCATACACGGCCAGCATCCATGCAAGACCTGAAGGACCGCATCATACAAGCATTTCAAGAAGTGACAACTGAGATGTGTCGAGAAACTGCTCTGGCCTACCAAAAAGCGACTCGAATCCGTCCTCGAGAATGGAGGAGGACACATTGAAGTTCGATGACTACTAACGTGGGGGACGTGGGGGAAATAAAGGGAAAAGTTTATCATTAAATTTTACATGTTAAGATACATTGTTGGTATGTCAATTTTACTACATGTCATTCGGTCAATACAATCAGAATTTTCTGACAATGCTCAGTACAACAGGTATAATCATCATAAATCCTATACTCCAAACTAGTATGAGTCGAACAGTGGCGTCTTCTCCGTACCTGCGACGCCTTCGGCGCATCCTCAAAAATTATTTTCCAACAATTATAAAAATGAAAAGTATCATCATTCATTTAAATTTGATAGCTTCTCGCGACAGCTGTGTACAGCTTTCCGTCTCAAAGTCAAACGCTTAACCTCACTGAACAGTTTTGCAGCACGTACTTGAATCACAGCTGTTTTCTTCGAACAATTAGACACACAAACTGGTCGTGTGTTCAGATGGAGCATTGATATTCAGACAGAGCGAAAGAGACTTGTGTGTGTGCGTGTGAGGCAGTAAGCGCACGCGCCCGCGCCAATATTGGCTTTTCCGATGCACATGATGCTCTGCCTTCTCCAATTTTTGCAATGACATTCTAAGCGATTCTTGATCGAGGCGCGGTATCTAAATATAGTAAGGGAAGCGCAACCCACTTGTTCCTGGATTCGCTTTATGTCAGAGAGGCCACTACGTCAACAGTAGCAGATGGCTGACGGTCAGACAAGACTGCGATCAGATGATGAGCGTTCTCCAATGAATGCAGAGTAATGCATCTGACTCGAACACCCAGATTCGGTAGAATCCCATAATTTGTTTTTACGCGATTGTTGTGACGCAATGTTTAGTACTGCAGAGGAGATCATAACCACGCCTTTCGTCCGAAGGGAATAAGGTCAAGCAAGGTAGGCCAACACTTGATATAAAAATTGAAAGTATTCACAGAGAAAGAAATAAGAAATACACAAGACATTTTAATGCATCAAAATTTCAAATATGTGAACGGCTGACCGGCCATGAGAAGCGCAAGAAACTGTTGACCTTGCCTCATTTTTTCTCGAGAAAATGTGGTCTGGAGAGAGAGGGGGGATATAGTGATCAGTTCCTTGAGTAAGGCGGTTAAGAGACATGAACAATCACTTCTCATGTGCAATTTCACTTGGCCTTAAACAATGTTCGAGAAATTGTTATTAAAAATGAACTTTTATGAAAATGAATGTTGTAGCATAAAAAATGTCTGGTATAGAAATAGTATTCCAATGCCGAGTGAAGGCCTATGGTCTGGGCGCACGCGACGCCACTGGAGTCGAAATTTCATGACGATCGGATGAATATTTGAGGAGTAATAAAAGTTTAAAATCCGGCGGTTAACGTGCGCCACACTGTATATCACGAAATAAAAACAACTTGTATGTGCGTTGAAAGATAAATTAAGTTCATTTCCTTTTATCGAAACATTTCGAAACATTAACACAGAAAGTTCAAACTCTTCAATATTGGCACATGGAGTAAATGATTGTCTGACAGGGCTTCATAGAATGTGCACTTCAGAATCACCTAAGGTTAACATCAATGTAGCGACTAAGGTGATGGTATACAGACCCTGAGAAGGAAGTGGTCAATGTATTAATGGTCGAGTAGGCTCTCACATGATCGGCTTAGTGTTAACAGACCACTGAACCACTTGAGTAGTAGACTACCTCATGCGACAGTGGCCTCAATCGAATACAATTTGCTTGCGTCCTAGATGTCATGTACTTTGTGGTATGCTCAGATTCTTTGTAGATTGGTTTTCCTCACTGAGCTGGTTTCAATGCATTTCAATGCATAGGCCTATATATACAACACAGCTATTGGGCTGTATTCTTTCAGCGTCCAATGCGAGCGACTTTCGTCATTCCGGGGCATCAATAGCCGAATGCATGCAGCATGAAAGATTGAAATTGATTTGATTCCAACAAAAATTGTAGTTTAGAAAAAGAAATGGACAATGTTCCGCGGATTCTGTATTAGCAAAATGAAAAACTCGACGTTTCGCTTTACAGCTTGATCACGAGTAAAGTTGTGACAGAGATTTTAGAGAGTGGAGGCAATGCATTATGACTACAATTCAGGCTACGTGGATATGACAAGCTCACATGACGCCATAAAATTTAAGTATAGAAATAAAAGTCTACCACTGCTGTTGACAAAATAGGTAATAAGAAGATAAGGAAAGGAGTGGAATAGAAGTAAACTGCATGCCATTGGCTTTCAACACATTGGCGGTTTCTTTCCGACACAACCAGTCATTAATAAAGGAGAGGGTATATTTCTGATATGCGCTAATTTCTGGAATGGATTGTATCTACCTTGCTGATGGACACGTTTCATAATCCTCTGAACATTGCTTCCTTTCTTCTGGACGATGCAGGATTCTCTTCATGGATGTACCCGTTGTGAAACAAATTCTTAGTTTATCCACAAGGCGTGTCCTCCTTAACAAAGATAAAGCTTTTCTGCGGTGGTCCTCTTCGATTAATGGTACTTTTAGCATCCTACAATGTAAAATCCGCAATGCATTGCGAAGAAATCTATACGGAAAACCGTTCATTCTGAAGAGATTCAGTACTTTCTCTATGGAAATATTGAAATCGACACTATTTAATGAGCGCGTTTTTGGCTCTATGTAGTTCTCGCAACAAAACGGCACGCTTTCTATCAACTGGAACACTTGATTTCCACGGACAGACTGAACCGCTATATATTGATTTGAAAAAAAGGCGAGATTTAAAACAGCCATTTGATATGTATATCCAGCAATCAAGAAATGGCAAAACTCCATTTTCAGATATCTACATACTTACACACTGCGAAACACTACACTGTGAAACAGAATTACTTTCTTGTATCTGCTGTTTTCACACATTTCAGTGACATTCATCCTGAGTGTGGTGAAAAATCACATCACATGGGAATTACTACACCACCATGAGGAAAATTAGCAGAAAAAGGCAATACGCAAAAGGAAATATACCCTCTCCGTGTCAATGAAAGTCAAAATACTCTCTCTGTGTCGGTAAGAAACCGCCAATGTGTTGAAAGCCAATGGCATGCAGTTTACTTCTATTCCACTCCTTTCCTTATCTTCTTATTACCTATTTTGTCAACAGCAGTGGTAGACTTTTATTTCTATACTTAAATTTTATGGCGTCATGTGAGCGCGTCATATCCACGTAGCCTGAATTGTAGTCATAATGCATTGCCTCCACTCTCTAACATCTCTGTCACAACTTTACTCGTGATCAAGCTGTAAAGCGAAACGTCGAGTTTTTTATTTTGCTAATACAGTATCCGCGGAACGTTGTCCATTTCTTTTTCTTAACTTTAATCATCCGGATACGTGGAGCACGGCTTTTTATTGAAAAAAATTATGTAGGCCCATACAATATATTAAGTAAGAGTGGAAATTCATTAGTCATTTGCCAATGCATGATATCAATGAAATTCGAAAAAGCTCAACTTGAACTCAACGAATAAGGAGACTTCGGATCTTCAGCACCTAGTGACCTAATGAAACCCAATGCTGGACGATTTAGATAGGAATGGTTCGAATAATAACAAAGTGTTTACTCTTATTGAAATCACGAGCTATAACACAAATTCATATGATTACCTATGAATATGATTAAATTCATATGATAACGAAAAATAGTCAATGATTTGAAATTACAAGCAGATGACGCATCAAAACAAAATATTCCTTCGATAACAATCGCTTAAAGCGCTCATTAAATAGCCGGTAAAAGAAAAGAAAAAATGCTCTGCTATGACACACTGTTCACCTTTTTGGAAGAAGAAAATGTTCTGAGTTTGCCTGGTGGGCGAGTGAGGATGCAATATATGATTAGGATTTATTACTTGCTACAGCAATCTGAGACACCACCTATCTCTACAGGCTGATGGACTAGGCAAGCCTTTTCAAACTGATTCGACTTGGTTTTAGCGCAAGCACCGAAGCACTGCTCATATAAAGATCTAATCAAAGAAAAATGAGTTGATTTTTAGATTGCTCAAAGATCGACGCAAAATTCTCATGATGTAAAACCGACGAGACACTTTCTTCGGAACATAAATGCAATGACTAAGCCAAGTAGCATAGCAGTTGAACTAGAAACCAAGAATAGATAGTTCTGTTGCATGTTCAATATTCGGCAGACAACAATCAGGAACGGTATTCCACTTTTTAATCGCAAGAGATTGACATTTTCCTTAATTCATTTTAGGATCCATTGACTCTGATCACTTTGAAAGTTTTCATGTTCTCTTGTTACATTATCATTGTTAATGTCATTAAAGAGAGGAAAACATTAACTGACGTCGTCGGCATAAACAATTAAATGACAATGAGAGTAATCGATTTCAATTGTAGAGGTATAAAGAGAAAAACAATATGGACCTAAAACGGTATTTGTTGAATGCCTGAGGTTATTGCAACTGGCTGACTGTAGGTTGCTTCGATCTTTAAAAATTGAAAGCGATTACTGAGATAATCGTAAATTAACTTAATAAACATGTGTGGAAAGCTACACTGATTAAGTCGATTCAGAGATGTTCAAATTTTAGACGATGGAAGGCCTTTGAAAAGTCCTTGGGCATAATAAAAGCTCCAACAGTCCTCTGATCATCAAGATAGCGGGTTAGGTGGTCATGCAGCGACAGAAGAGCATATGCTGATGAGGAGCCTGGTCTGAATCCAAATTGCTGATCGTGATAATTAATGTTCAAGCAATAACATAAGATAATGTTCAGAGAATGGAGGTCCATAGTCTCCAGGATTTTAGCTGGTAATGGAAGTTACACAGATCTGAATCTCATAAAAAATTGTCTATCGTGGGTGCTGATGTTTTTAGGATTAATGTAATAGCCGCCGTTTTTCCAAAACGATAGTACTTCGGCGTTTTTAAAAGAAATACGCAAAAAGTTCGCACAAAGGCGATAGGATTTTTCAAGCTAAAGAGTAACCAAAGGATAACATTCGCAACTACTGTTCTGATCGTTGGCACATAGACTTAACTGAAACTTTGAAACATCCGAATCCAAAAAGACTGATGTCAACCTGGTATTTATGATTTCAGCACCCGACTCAATACCATCGTATTGAGAGAGTGTTGCTGTCAGTGGTGCTTCAGCTTTTATGCCATATGCTCGTTTACTGATCTTCGCATGTCTTGTGCTTCAATCCTCCTTGATCCACGCGATCCTAGATTTCCGTATCTCGTTTCTCACCTTGAACTTAAGGTGTTGGAGCAACTGGAAATTTTGACTTCGAAACGTTGTCCATTTCTTATTTATGAGATTTTTGATTACACCGGTAATCTTATTTATTTATTATTCTGACAAATTTATATAGTGCTGTACCCAAAAAAGGCTCAAAGCACAAAGTGTACGATGAAGTTCCAAATTACATGAAATTATCATAACATTTTTCAGAAAAAGCATTAATTAGCAAACATTTCTCCAGACGACGCTTGAAAGTCAACTAACTGTTCTAAGCTCTGATATCATGAGGATGCAGCTCCACACTAAGGGTCAAAAGAAGGAAAAGCACGATCTCACCTCGATATTGTATTGATGAGAGGCAGCTTCAATAAGCAAGGGTCTACAGATAATCGAAGAAGGGAATATATACAGTCATAAACTGATTAAGGTACACAGGCGAATTCAAGTGAAGTCCTTTATAGCGTAAGCACCCGATCTTGAGTGTTATGTGTTCATTTATCGGAAGCCAGTTCAGTCACTTAAGGTGTGGAGTAATGTGCTCTCCATGACAGATTCGAAAAATCAAACGAACGCATGAATTTTGTACTTTTTGCATTTTCCTTATCAACTTCGTTGGCACACCACTGAGAATGCTATTGCAGTAGTCCAGCTTAGTGAGCACATTGTTCACAATTCTTCTTAACTTCTCCGTTGAAAGATATCGCTTATGGGAATGCAGTCTCCGAATTTCAATTAAACATTATCTACATATCAGACTTATGTGTGTGTTGAAATTCAGTCTCAGATCAAGCACAGCTCCCAGGCAATTCACTGAACTGTTGAATTTTACTTGACTTTTACCAATCCGTATGTGAGACAAAGAAATATTTCCATCCCTAAGAGTAGAAAACACGATTGCCTTTGACTTGATTTCATTCATGCCTAGTCTGTTGCTCTTATGCCAAAGTTTGATTTGTCCATGGCATGTCTCGAGGAGAAAACAATACAAGTGATGGAATTGTTTCGCTAGCCGTATGATTCAGCGTCTCATGAAACTTCTCACACTTTTCTTCAATACATGAATGGTAAAAAATAAATGAAGTGCCAATGTACATTTCCGATAATTTCAAAAATCATGTAGGCTACTTTCTTAAAAGTCATATGAGAATGCATGTACTTACAGATTGGAATTGCCAAAGGCGAAACATGATAAATCTCTGAACGGTCAAAAGGAGTACATGTAGTAACGGAAAACCTCGACGACAAATCCTCCGATATCAATGTGTAATCTAGGTGAGACGCGTTATAAGTTGGCAACTTGTAGAGATTCGTCAAATTAAACGAGCCGCAAAAATGGCTCATGTCCAACCGATTCAGGTCTCCACATATCGCACTGTTTTAATCAGAAAATCCATCAAAAATCATCGATAGAACAAATTAAAAAATCGTTGATTTTATGAAAAGTCTGCACGGTATGGTCAGGTGGAATATGCTGCCCAAGGAGAAATATTTTAGAATTGTTGAGAGTGATAGCAACACATTCAATTTCTGTGCGAGGGTTGCACTTCAAAAGATTTGCAAAACTTGAATCGCTTGTCCAAACAGCAACTCCTCCACCAATTCTTCATTTTCTATCATTTCGATGACAAGTGTATTCTTCAATTTCAACGACGAAGTCCCCCTATGATTTTCATTTAACCAAGACTCCGTATACATGCGAAAATGTCAATCGATTTAGAATGTCACACTGACTTCATCCAAATTTTGAACTACAGAACGTACGTTTGATGCAAGTAGAAGAGGAAGATGATTTCCAATCCTGTTACATTTTGACGATCGTTTACAAATTTGTTAAAAACCTTATTGGAAATTTTAACGATCGTTTCAAAGGATAACCTTGCCACGATTTATTGCAACGTCCTCACCTAGCTGCTTCTGTCGTTTGACTTCTTCTCGAAAAGACTGTTGCTGAAGTTGCTGAGAATAATTTAGTTCAGGGTGCATCGAAGCATTCTTAAATGCATGATGGCTTCTTTGAGACTCGGCACGTCATAGTGTTTCAGATTTACACTCAAATGTCTTACATGTGAGTCAATAATTTGAGGATATTTTGCTTCTCTGCGATGAGACAGAATTTCATAATTATTTATACCATCAGATTACATCACCTCAGAAATGATAAGATTATCTCTGCGCACTATTTCTGTGCTCAGCTTCTTGCAAGATGTCTCTAAAACCGATAATTGCATTTTGCTGTGTGTACTTTGCAAGCATATTACACCGATTGCACAGTTGAGCATTTTTCGTCAGCTACCATTACAAGCTTTTATAAAAAAGAATCGAATTTAGTATCAATTAGAGAAGCAATCTACTCCTTTGTCATATCTACGCGCTCAACCAGTACTAAATACTGTTTTTCAAAATCAGGAAAGCTATTACATAATTCCGCTTTCGTTACACTTTCTTTTCGAGTAGGTTACTAAGACCGCCTTCTGATATCAATAATATAGAGTCACAATTAAACGTTGACACTATCAGTTAAAATATAAAATAACGCGGATATCTATTGAGGTGCGGATTCGAAACAGGTCAAAAGAAAAAAGTATAAAAGCTAATCCTGACCTTAAACCGCACGACTATCAAAACACCGAAGGTTGGCGATGGATATCGCAGATCACAAGTGTCTTCATGAGCCAAAAACGCGATATCTATAGTTGAATACGTTGCACAAATGAACAGCGTAGTATGACGTCCGATTTGACTGCACTAAAAATCAAACATATCATGAAATCCTGCCGACATTGAGGCTTTTTAGTGATTGAAATAGCATGATTATCAGCTGACAATAGGCTATAAATGAGCATAATTCTGAAAATTAAATTTCACTCAATTTTATCTCTGCCTTTTTATAGTTGAATCATATTCAGCAAACTCAAAACAATCGTTTCCGATTCTATCTTATGTGCATTTCGATCCTAGTTATAGGCTATTCAATTTTCACAGGTCTTTATAGTTTAAGGTAATATGAGAGTAGCCTACGAAAAAAACGTGCAGCAAGCTGGAAAATTACTGCACACAAAATAATTTCACGAACTGAGTAGGCCAAACCCTTAAATTTTAAAAAATGCGCATGAACCTTGAAGTAGGCATATTTATTCTAATTTCTATCATTAAAAAAATGATTTATACAGAAGAGAGGAAGAACGAGTAGTCCCGCATGAAGCAGAAGATGAAATCAAATAGTCAAGATTCCGAAATTTTCTTTTCTTGTTGTTTTGATATCATGATATCAAGCAAGATCAGCTCACTAATCAGCTTGTCTTTTTCATCAAGTTTTCTATATTTCTGAATCATTTCTAAAGTGCCTCCTGATTCTTTAGTTTCTAAAGTTCATGTCATGGAAGGTTAGCCTACAGATAAAACGCTAATTGAGTTGTTCATGCATGTTGATAACACTTTTCCAACCAATGCAACTTTGCAAGCATGTCACATGCATATGTTACAGAATCACATTCAACTCACTACCTCATGAAGTCGAGGTAGACCTATATTTTTTATCGATGACCTGTATGTTGGGTTGATACATCTACATCAAATAAGCAATAATGCTGGATTAACCTCGGCGGAGGCAGGAAGTATGAGCACACAAACTAATCTCGGGATGATCCAAAAGTTCTAAAAAAGTGGTCACTGTCAATCGGCGACCCTTGTCAAGAGTAGGCCAACTGCTAAGCTGTCAGTCATCGATTCGTAAAGCGCTGCCTTAATAACGTGGCAGACACAAGGTTTCCTCGGCAGACCGTCATTATTAGACTACCTCATTATTTAAAAAGATCATAGCATCAGCCTCAAAAAGTCCGCAATATCAATGGTCAAAAGGGATGTAGCAAGACAACTACAATCGCTTGCTATAGAAGAAAAGCGCTCCCCAATGTTTTGATCAAACGTCATCTAAATTTAAGAGGCGGATCAGTCGAGCCTTCGGCGTCCAGCGCCTTCAAATGGTCGATGGCAACCCATCGATCGAGTTTTGAATTTCTCTTGAAAATAGGTTGAAAAATTAATTTGACTTTATACATTTGGAGTTAAACTTGGGTTCACGTTTTACAAATTATCAAAACCAACTCCTTCCATAGACTGATAAGAATTGATCATTCGACTGGCAGATCAAGAAGACGGTGGTCTATGGGAATATGATTGCAATTCCCATAGTGGTGATTCCCATTTTGTTTTCTGATTCAAGTTCATCATCTTCATAACAGAAGTACAGAGAAAATATCCTAAACCCAGGCGATCGCATCATAATCAGTTAAAGACTCTGTACATGGAGTTCTCGCTAACGTTGGTTATAGGTCATCACCGATTCCATCCTCGATGCTGAAGTCATGTATGTAGATGCTTCGTAACAAATATTGTTCGAAATCAAATACAGGATTTACAGAGATTCAAAGCTACACATCATGAAAAATATCTAAATTCCAAGCAATTTTCCTTAATATCAATAATGCATGGATTTTCATAATATGGAACATTTTTTTAAATATGCACAGCAGTTCATTGAATATTTAATTACTGTGGTAGCAAATGTACAGAAACCCAACAATCTGCACTTTTATCGAACAATTTTGGGCATTTGCAATGAATGTAGTTCTTCGATGTGAACATACGTCATCACGGCGGTGCATAAACGTTGGCAGTTTCCAGTGAATGATAGTACTGGCTGGATGCAGTCATCTTGTCAGTTTATGTCAAGTAGAAGCTTCCCAAGGTTTTACACACAGACATCGATATGGAACATCTCTTTCTAGCGCGAGATCCTTCGGCCTGCATCACTGTCCATTCTCAAGCGGCCTTGCATGGTATTGTTTAGAACCGAAAAGTCATTATTGACTAGCTCGTGCTCTGATTGGCTGACCCCAATCATTCAAATACCAGTCATCTATTGATTCAATGACCAGTTAGGCATTCAATCTTTATGATACGATTGACTGCTATCTTTCCTTTAGTTGTTGATTGATTTCATATTTATGTTCATGAGCTCTGCTGCCTCATATAAATACAGAATAGTAAATCATTCCGGCACAACTTGTCCGGCGCGGCACTTGTCTTGGTCTATGCGATACGCACTTGATACCATCCAAGCTCTATGATTCTAAGCCTTATTACAGCCAGTATAGTGTGTCCACTAGCTAACACAACATGGCGTCGCAGCTTGAACCTCTAAATTTTAACAACGCTAGTGGTTGGTCCACTGGACTTGAGGCTGCGCATGGCTTCGGTCACTTAAAGAAGATGTCCGAATTTTTCAACCGGAGTTTCGTTGGATGCCATGCTGCGAGATCGACTTACCTCGCCTTGCGGTCTATAAAGCGATCGAATTGGCAAGAAGTGTTGCGTTGACAGATGCTGTTGAAATTCATTCAACCAGGCAACAATTTTCAAGCAAGTCAAGCTAGGTTCCAGTCAAATGCAAGCAGGTAAAAACCATGTAAACGGTGCCGCAGACAAGGTTACAAGTCCAATTCAAAATGTTCAGCAATGGGGAAGACGTGCAAGAATTGTGGCAAACTGAATCGGTTGAATCCAAGCCCAGTCAAACTTCGGTCAACTATTGAACCCAGTTCTTGTTGCATGTCGATGCTGTTCACATGCACAGTATGGAAGAAAAGATCGTCATGCAATTGAACCTGTCTATGGATTGAACGATTAAGATTTTTTAATGATCGACACTGGTGCATCAGCAAATCTTATCTCAACGAATGTGTGGAGAACGATGGGAAGACCGACACTCGTGGTCTCAAACAGGTTCTTTTCAGCCTACGATGGCTGCCTAATGAAGCCAGTCGGTTACTTGGTTGATTGCTGCATCGAGAGAGACGGTGTTTGGATCGCATCGAATGTAACTGTTGTGAAAGCAACGAAACAGTATGGTCTTGTGGGTCGAGACATGTGCTAGACGATTTCGGCTTGCGACTGGCGACGTCAATAAAAAATACGGAAGACGTCAAGCTCGATCCCGCAATGAAAGTCGAACCCGTATCAATCGAAATTTCGGATGATTCCAAACTCAAGTTTTGCAAGGCCAGGCCAGCCCCTCTCTCAGTGGTTGAATAAGTCAATCAAGAACTCGAACGGTTGCAGAAAGGTAGTATCATCACTCAAACAGCTAGTCCGCATCTCCTGTTGCTTGGGTGAAGAAGCGTAATGGATCCCTGAGGATGTGCGCTGGCTTCAAGGCGTTCCTGAACCCCTGCATCACCTCTGACGCTTATCCTTTGCCTGCAATAGTGACTATTTCCTAGTATGAAGTATTCATAGGTGTTTGCCAAGTTAGATCTCAAAGAAGTGTTTTGGCACATTCCTTTGAACATGATTTCCCGTGAGATATGTACTATCAATACGTCAAAGGGCCTGTACCAAATGGCAAATTTTCTCCCTTCGGAGCATGAAAAATTCTGCCGCCATCTTCCAACGTGTAATCAAATCGTATTCCATATTCCGAAGACTCGAGGAGAAAGGCGCTACGATCAACGAAGCAAAATCCATTCTTAATACACCTCAAGTAAAATTCCAGGGCCACCTCGTCAGCTCCTCTGGTATCAGTCCTGACCTCGACATAGCCAAGAAAATTCGTTCCTTCAAGCCTCTTGCTCCGCGATTTGAGTTGGAGTCATTATTCGGCCTCATCAATTACTTTGGCCAAATGATTCCCAATTACTCCAGCATCGTACAGCCTCTACACTCACTCCGGAATAAGGAGGTAGACTCCAATTGGTCAGAGACACATCAGCAAACCTTCGATCAAATTCTGCAAGTTATGGCAATTCCTCCTGTTCTCCAGAGTTACGATCTGCTCCAACCAATTACTAGTCCAGAGTTACGATCTGCTCCAACCAATTACTCTGACAACCAATGCCTCGGAGAAAGCGATTGGCTGAGCCCCTACCGAAAGTGACAAGCCCTTGATTTTCGTCTCCCGCATCCTAACCTAGACAGAGCAAAGCTACAGCAATATCGAGAAAGAGGCGCTAGCAGTCGACTGTTTGTTTTGCGACTGAGGCAGCTGCTTCTTGGAAGGCGCTTCAAACTGATCACCGATCACAAGCCTTTGAAGAATATCTATGGTGGTGCGAGAATACCGAAGGTGGCATCTAATCGTCTTATCCGTTGGTCCATCATACAATCAAGCATGCCGATGCCTTAGCACTAGAAGAACCGACCGGCGACCGGTCATTTTTTACCGCTGCTAAACTAAGAAATGTTCTAGCTTCTATGAAATTCGATATTCCGACTTAGTTTGTCTTTATTTTTCTTGAATATGTAGTGGTTTCATATTAGTCGCATCAAAATTTGATTGGACCTATTACTTCCTTTGTTTTATATGTGTCTACCTGCAAAGGATTGGACCGGTCAAAAATGACCGCTTATTAATATCGCTTAGAATTTTGTACCTTGAATTTAATTTTCGAATAGAAATTGGAATCAGCGTGTGTCTCAAACCAGATTGCTGCATTGTGAGTAATTGCTCAAATGTGAGTGAAATATATCGTATGAGTAATGATTTTCACATGGACAGGTCAACCATGGTCTACGCATGATTTATTATGCCTTTGACGTCTATTTTGTCACAGCTGAAGCATGGCGATTCATTTCCGAAAATCCCTCATATTCACAATTTCATGAAAATTCGATATGCAGAACCACGTACGGAAAATCATTTCGTGCATCAATTTTGCACAAGTTACTTTGGTATACCAACAATCAACATTGATTGATGTCTTCAAACAAGCAACCAAGAACCATGGAGAGGAGATGAAGAATAAGGTCATGGAATTCATTACTGTGTAGATATCATGACTGTTTCATTAGCAACCGTATGGCTAAAGCTGATCGAAGCAATGGGTAGCCAAGAAGGCTCATAGCTAATCAGATACTGACTGAGTTGCAAAGAATCAATTGGAGTGATTCTAACGACGACAAAGACATAAAAAATAGTGACTAGCATGCGGACTGCTCTGACAGTGACAGTAATAGTGATCACGAAGTAACTGAACATTTGTAGCATCACGTTCAAAGACTGAATGGATATTTGTTCCTGTGATTTCGAACATGAACAAATGCCTGCAGGGAAAAGCTTTCGGCAATGATCGGATCCAGCGTCGTCCAGCGTCGTGCGTTTGTCAAGAATTTGATTAGCATCCAAAAATGATTCCTGAAACGATTACATGTTACAACACTGCAAAACGTGGAGTTGTTGTTTTCGACCGGATGTCGAGATACCATTCATGCAAAGCTGGTAGTCGGCGTTTGCCAATGACGATGTTTTTCAACACATTGATATGGTAGGAATAAAATTATCGATAATATTTCGAATGACAGCTACATGCGATTGATCACAGCGACAGCATATACTGCTTGTATTTCAAGACAATATGCAGACAGAGACAAAGCCGAAGTGGGCCTACCACAAACACATTGCAGTCGATTCAAGAATCGCGAGAATGTTGGAGTTGGCGGAGAAATGACAGTATGACTATTCAAATAAGTCTGCAACATAATGCGGAAAGGCAAAATAAGTTGCGGCGGAAAGGTAAAAAAGAGGCAGTTGCTACAGCTTCATTGCTACTGAAGTGAAGTAGTTTATATTGTTCCATTTTTCAGCTAATTCTTTACAAGTCGATTGAATGTTCAAAAGAAGCTTTTCATGTAAACTACCTAATTTCTGTGGTAGCCGACTTTGATGGAATCTTTCTATTCATCAAACTATCATTAATTTTTTCAATTTATTGCGATCACATCATCATACATGATAGCATGTACATGTCATATTATGCAACACAGGCTTAGATGTGATATTATGACATCGGACATAATGGGTAATGACTAAAATAATAACTGATGTAATAATATAAGTGAATATTTATAGTTGAATGGATGAAAATAGTTTAGTTAACTACTACAGACATGCCGGTCAATTTTGACCGCTTTGGTCCTTCTAGTGTTAACAAGGTTGCAGCTTCTCAGTGACGACTCTGACAAGGAGGACCTGATAATTATAATTAACAATGTGGCAAGCGATATCTCCGATGAGTAGGGTCCTTACACTACAGCAAGCGTACGAAAAGCTACAGAGGCAGACGAACTTGGTCAATCCATTCTCAAGCGTATTCAATCGTCCAACTGGAGGAATATCCAATGAGCGTCCTTTCTACAGAATCCGAGATTAACTAACATTTCGAGATGGCCTCGTCTACTTCAATAGTCAATACTATATTCCGAGGACCGCCGAAGAGACGTATTTGACCCCTGCCACCAAATGCTTGCGGGCATTCACTCTACAGTCAACCGAGTCAAATTATCATCTTGGTGGCCTGCTCTCCAGTCTGACGTGCGTAACTAGATCCAAAGTTGCTCAACTTTCCGCAAGCTGCGCCCTTGCTACACCAAGCATCTCAATTCATGGCCTACTGCTGCTGTTTTCGAGAGAGTGAACATGGACTGGTGCCATATCCCTGACATCGGCAATGTACTCGTACTGGCGGATTTGGTATCTGGGTGGATCGAGTACAGTCTCCGCAAGCAAGAAATATCTGCAACGTCATTGATGCCATGTCTGTTGTCTTCTGCCGCTTTGGTGTCCCGAGGATCCTCGTAAGGGACAATGCCGCAAAGTTCACGTCTCAAGAAATGAACCACTTTTGTCCGACGAATGGCATCACGAAGATGTAGAGTCCTCTGTATCATGCGGAATCGAATTGTGTGGCGGAAGACGAGTTCAGACGGTGAAAAGCAGCATGAAAGCGTAGAGAATGGACGTCATGAGTCATTTACCATTCAAGGAGTTTCTCAAGCGTCTTCTTCTACATCACCGAGCCTGCTTCAAGCAACCTGATGGACGGACACTTGCGGAAGTGGTGTATGGGAGAGAGTTCAGCATACCTCTGTCAAGGAGATTCCTCTTCTCTCAACCTGCACAATGCAAGAGCAGAGATGGAGCTTTACGTGACGCTGCTTTCCTACTCGAGCGCGGATCCAACACATCATGGGTAGTGGAAGCTGCTGACAATCGTTTGCGATTAGCTGCTCTCCCGCCTACCGGATATCTCAACTCCAGAAGCAAGCACCGAAACTTAATGGTTGACGATCCCGACAAAAAATGCCAATGATAAAGAGCCCAAGTCCTTCAACATCTACAGGGTGCGGTATAAAAAAACGTGACTGTATTTTAATGTAGCATAACTTTCTCATTTTGAAGCCAATGCACATCTTCATTACCGCAATCAACATTGCAGTGACATCATTTGAGGATGAGAAGATGAGAGTGTAATCTACATGCAAACCAGAAGAAGTCGAAATCCAAAAAACTAGATGAAAAGAACAACGACTGAATGGAAAAGCTAGCCTACTTCCATTTCTTCACTTAAACGAAAATCATCATAGCGAAGTCTTTCTGCTGCAGATGATTACACAATATCAATTGGGCAATGACTGGATCAGCCTTCAGCAGAAACATCTTGCAACCGAACGCCAGAAATTTCGTATTTTCCTGTTTTAGTCTGAAAACAGTCTTGACGCCGTAGCGAACGGACGTATCTCATGCGCTCCTCGTTTAGTCATCCTATGCAGTGGTACAATATCTTGTTTATCATCGTTAATTTCTGGCATTTACCATCACAAATTACATTAATCGATTCGTCTTTACTGCCACAATCTGATTCCGAGACTATTGAATTCACAACTCAAATACCAGCATCGCAAACTCAAACTTTCGAATTTCCGAGTCATTCTCTCTTTGTTCTACCCATCGACTGCCTTCAACAGCATGTGTGTATGACGTCATCTTCTCGCATTCATTACTCACGTTCCGATCTACTACAGCTTCGCCAGGATTATCATCTCCCTCGCAAACAAAGACGTGCACTTTGGTTCCACAAACTTCTGCAGCCCAAGCGTCCTACTTTATCATGTGTCTCCCAATCAACCCTCTCTCAAAAGGCGATTGCATCATCCCAAGTGAAATGTCCCAACACCGGTCTGAAATTACGCAACCCAAAACGTTCTACAATTCCTGCCCCACCGTCTATTCTACAGTTCAACGCCAGATCTCTTTTTAACAAACTCGATGACCTAACCAATAGAGTGTCTCAATTTGACCCTGACATCGTTGTGATTACTGAAACTTGGCTTAGCTCATCCATCGACGATCGCGCTGTATCACTCCCAGGCTACAAATTGGCAAGACAAGACCGTAACTGTAATGGAGGCGGCGTAGCTCTATTTTTTAAATCCCATCTGAACTTTTCTGTCTTTACGTACGGTGAATTTCCTGATATCAATTCAAATGTGCTATGTTGTAGAGCTGTCGACATTAATGTTACTATTTGCGTAATCTACCACCCCTACTGGGTTAAATTACCGGCGCATTCTATCATATTAGACTATGTTCAAACTTTGATTGATAACTGTGAAACTCAACATTTTATCATTTCTGGTGATGTAAACGATTTGAGATTGTACATCAGTGAGTTTTTCTCTGTAAATGACATTCAACAACTTGTTACTACCTCAACGAGAGGTAAGAATGTCCTTGATATTATCGCTTCCAATATGCCTGTTATGTTTGATGAGCCAAAATGTGTTGCCCCCTTAGGTCGCTCGGACCACAAGGGTATTTTCATTCTACCTTCAAAAGCTAATCTTGTTACGACCACCAAGATTAAAGTGCGCTCTTTTACTCCGTCTTCCTTTGCTTCTTGCAAGCAGTATCTCTCTTCGGTCAACTGGCATATTTGTTGTCTGTATCTTGACGATGTTAACCACGTAGTAGAAGATTTCCAAATGTTTTTGCAATTTGTGTTTATGACGTATTCCAAAGAAAAGACAGTTCGTATGAAGAGTACCGATCCCCCATGGATGACTCCAGTTTTGAAGTCTCTCTCGGACTCACGAGACAGGGCTTTGAAAAGCGGGAATTTTGGCAAATATCAGGCACTTAGAGAAAAATTTCTTCTTGCTCTTTCAAAAGCCAAACATGAATATTATTCTAACTCAAATTCATCATCTCAATCTGATATGTGGAAATCCGTAAATTCACAAATTTCCAATCACAGCTCGAAAGTGAACATAGATGATCCAACTGCTCACGATCTGAATGATAAGTTTTTTTCGACTTTCACTCCCCCCGACCTACCTGAATCTTACGACGATAATAGAATTTGTCCTCATTTAACACCTACCACCGAGGAAGAAGTAGTGTCTATGATAAGGCAACGTAAATCCAATTCGATTGGCGCTGACGGTATTCCAGGCTACTTCATTAGATCCTTTGTTGACGAATTGTCAGCTCCTCTTACGATAATTTATAATCGCTGTCTTCAGTCTGGTGTATTTCCTGATTTCTGGAAGTGTGCCAACATTTTGCCTCATCCAAAAGGCAATACTGATTATCGCCCAATCTCTATCCTCCCGTTCCTTAGTAAAGTCTTAGAAAGGCTCATAAGAGATCGTATTCTCCTCCCTTCCATGAACCATAGCCTTAATCTCCAACAATTCGGTTTTATCCCTGGTAGGAATGGTGGTTGCACGAATGCTGTGATTGCCATCAGACTGTCAATTCTTCAACACATTTCTAAAAGTTCTTCACATTATGCTAGAGTCCTTGCCATTGATTTTCGTAAGGCCTTTGACACCGTGAGCCATGCTACTCTTTTGAAGGTTCTCAGCGATAACTTTGGTTGTAATACATTTGTCCTTAAAGTTATTCATGATTTTTTAACTAATCGTTTTCAACGTGTCATTACTAGGAATGTTGTTACAACATGGAAGCCTGTCACCAGTGGTGTCCCGCAAGGCTCAATCTTGGGACCACTGCTCTTTGTTACCTTGATAGATGACCTTCCACAACTACGTGAAACGAAAATCATTGCATCTGCGGATGATATGACTCTGATCTATCTCAATGAGCTGAAGTGTTCTGATTGCTTTCAGAGTGATGTCGATGTTTTCACAAAGTGGGTGTCTGATAGAAAGCTTGTAGTAAATGTTGATAAAACGAAGTGTATGACTATTTCTCGAACAAACTGTAATCCCACTGTCTCTCCTATTTATATCAATAACGCATGTATTGAAGAGGTTGAAAATTTGAAAATATTGGGAGCATTTTTTTTATTTAATGCGAAATGGGATAAACAGTTTAGGGAACTGTATAATAGGTGCTGTCGGGCAATGTCAATAGTAAAACGCCTGAAATGTAATTCTAACCGCGGCAGTGTTGTTTGGCAGGCTTATACGTCTCTTGTGTATTGTCACATGTCTTTTTGCTGGCCAGCCATTTGTGATGTTTCAAAGACAAACTTGAAAAAACTTGCTCAGCTAGATCGTGTTGCCCAAAGATGGGCAAAAGTCAATGACATTCCCAGTCTGCAAAGCAGACTTGACAAGACTTGTATTCGGATTATAAAAAAGATTTCATGTGCGAAAGAAAATCATCCCTTATCAGAATTTTTTGTATTGAGAAAAAACCAAAGTGGTGTGAGACATTCACGGGTTTTACGACCTTTGAATAGGCGACTTGCTTTGTATAATAACAGTTTTGTGAAATTTTCGATGTACTCATGATATTGTCACGCCGCCTCTGTCATTACCGCCCTTTGTAACTGACGAATAAAGTATTATTATTATTATTATTTATTTCTTACAAAATATCCACGTTTCTTCCGAGTTAAAAATTTAGCTTTCATTTAGAAAATGTCATTACACGTACTATATGTGAACACAGTATGATAATGAATCAAGCAAAGTGAGAACAAGCAATTTATGAGCTTTCTTTTGATGTATTGGCTATCAAAATCGGTGAACTAGAAAAAAATTGGTGACATCGTGAAGTTGTCACAAAATCATGACTCTGCTCTTTCCATCAAAAGTGTTCATGTTTGCTATCTTTAGAATCCTTTCGATGTGAGGAGCACGAACATATAAGTTTTATCAAAATAAGTTCAGTAGTTCTTTTTCAAACTTACACAACATTTTTTGTCATTGCCGCTAAAGCTCACAAATACCATGCAAGGCAAACAATCTGCAGTCACTGTGAGAGAACAAAGATATGCCTTCGCTAATTGTTTTATTTTGAACGTTAGTTCTCCTTACATGGTGCTTGTGTAGTTTAGTGTATATTTTAAGAACAAAAGTATTCAGGAAGTTTGAAAGAGAAATATTGAACTTATTTCAATGGAACTTACATATTCCGTACCCCTCACATCACAAAAATTCTGAAGATGACAAACGTGAAAATTTTTGATGGAAAAGTGACTATATGACATTTTCAGCCGAAAGAGTCATGATTTTATGATAACTTCACGATATCATTAATTTTTTCCTAGTTCACTGCTTTCGATGACCAATATATCAAAAGAGAGCTCAGAAAATTCTCGTTCTCCCTGTGCTTGATTCATTATCATACTCACATGCTCTCTTATTGAAAAATTGCAATTTGTAAAACGAGAGATTTTCATATTTTGAACACTGCTCAAGAAATACAATAACGGATGCAAGTCTATCATAGCTCATTTTAAAGCTCAGAATGCAAGCTGTCGAATGATATATGGCACTTTGATGTGCGACATAATTGGAAGACATGAGAGTCGATTTAATTTCCGCGAAATTAAGGTGTTCCGCTTTTTATGATCAAAATTCCGTATTTTTGTTTGTCTTGCAGTAAAAGGGTGTGACGTACAGTTACGAGTGGTTTGGTATACTTGCAGAATTTAACTTGATGGAATTGTTTTAGATTTACACTCATTCGATTTTCACACTTATTCATACCAGAAACGTTTGTTGTCCGATGAGCATAGTTGAAATAAAACTATAGTTATCAATTAAAAGTTAACAGATGCAAAACCTCAAAAGGTTTATAACGTAAATATTGAGTTGGGATTTGGGAGGATAGGGGTGTCCTAAAGTGTCCTCCTTGAGGCTGGTGCAACACCTGCCGTAAAAACGTGCCGCCGTCTCTGATCCCAATTGAGACGCTATGTGGGATGAAGAAGTTGCGTCTCAGTAGAAAAGGCCACTGAGAAACTATTCAGCAATAATCAAGCATTAGAGTCGAGATGAAATAGTTATGCAAACGACAGACTGCTCAATGCCAAGGTCCATTGGAGCTTCAGCGGGGACAAAAGGGTGGACTTATCAAATTTTGATGTGACAATTGACATTTCTTGTAGCTTTATATTTTGCAATCAAAGTACAATGTGAGAGTGCAGTTTTATTGTTTATTTGCTCTCTTTTTAATGAGAACCGACATAGCCCATTTCAATCACAAATATCTAAACGGCTAGAAGTATCAAAAATCTTGTTTGACTGAGATGAACATTAACGTCATAGAGCGGAGTGATATTTTGAGTCAGAATGTCCCTCTTATCGACTTCCGAACACATTTTCGGGGCTTAACGTGCTAACAGCTAATTTCTCTACGAATAATTACCAGTTCCACCTTATGTCGAATGGTTAGAATTGTTTAGCTTATTCTCAACAATAGAAGCCATTTTCGAGCGGTAAAAAAAGCAAGGACTCGTCAAAAAGCAAAAACAAGCAAAGCGTCACAGGAGTGACTAATAATGTGTTTTGAGTAAGTTTGCTATATCAAGCACACTATCTGCAGGTAGGCATATTGAAGTTACGAATGAGTGTTTTGACGTTAAAGAAGCAATTTGAATCCATTAATAATAATCAAACCTGTTAGAAATTGTGGTTTTTGGAGCAGCTAAAAAAACGAAAAAAATGAAGGGTGACTAATAATGTGGTGCATATTGTATATTCAACGTTATGGCATGCATTACTACAAAATGAAATAAAAGTATGTGATCAGTTAAAAGCTAAAGATTTCAAGTAACTTAAGTTAGCAGTAAGACTATCAGTAACTTTTTCGGATTAATTTGTTGCAGTGTAAATTAGATGCGTATGAGTAGAGTTCAGCACACTGAATTTGCTATTGCAAGTTATTCAGAAAGATATGTTGTCGGTAAACACGAAAAATCCACTAAAATTAAAAAAATTTGCTAACAGACTTACTGATGCTTTATACACGCCATCAGAAAATTTGTCAGCGCCAAACAACAAGTCAGTACTCTTATTTGAGCCATTTTCGAATTTGTTGCACACTTTTCAACTCAGGCACTAGGGTCTCATCACAACCAATATCAAAGTAATATAGGTCTAGCTACTACTCATCAGGTTACTGATACTTTATACACGCCATTAGAAAATTTGTTAACACTAAACAACAGGTATATGGGCCGATGTACAGTAAATGTGCATTTATTCATTTTAAGTCCAATGTGACAGACCTTTTTCTTAATGACCTGATCTTTAGAAGGGCATGGAAGTAAATGAAGTCACAGAAGACTTTGGAGCTTTCTCTGTATGATCTTGGTCTCCCGCCTTTCTGAATCCATTTAGAAATATGTTCCTTAGTTGCATTTCTCCATCATACTGCATGTAGAACAGGGATGCGGAGTCGGAGTCCCGGAGTCCTCCATTTTTGCTGGAGTCGGAGTCCCATCAAATGAACTCCGGCCTCCTCGTGCATAGCTGTGACTGTCTTGATGTCAACTTTCTCTGTCAAACAAAAGTGCAGAGACACTGCTGCATGCAAAGCTTGCGATAGTTGAGGGAAAGAAACGTGATAGTGGAAAAAGGATTGTCTTTTCACTCTGTGATTTAGTAGAGAAGACAAGCCTGCCTAGCCTCGATCACAGAAACACACCAAAGGTCACATCAGAGACAAAAGTAAAATATTGGTTTGTTTGAGAACATTGCCTCTTACCCTAACAATCGTGCGTGTGATTGCTCCTCCAAAGAGGAAATATTAAAATCGAAAGTGCACTCATTTTGAATGCATTCGGTTCACCATTGACCTAATTTCTTGATTTTAAAAAAGGAAGACAAGGTCAATAATAAATTATATTGAAGAGCTTTCGACTACGTCTTTGTCTTTATGTCATCCTCTTTATAGAAACAGTCACATGCTGTCGTATACTCGCACAGCTATGAATCTCCCACAGTCACTACAAATATACACTTTCGTGTCCTCATATTTTCAAATTTTGAGCTCAATTTCTTAGCTAGGTTATATTTCTACTAATGATCTATTCCCTGATGATTGCGACGCTTGATTAGTTTTGAAATACAGAGTTTATCATAAAAAACGGATCACCTAAATTGTGTCAAACTTCAATCGATTCTCCTGCCTTATCAATCACATTTTACATTGATAAGCTATACTCCATTCAAGAGCTAATGTTCTCAGCTTTTCAATGAGTCATTGTACATTTGCATCGTCATTGCTTAAGGTGGACAGAGGTCAAAAAGTTGAAATCGCCACTTATAGAAATTTTAAAATTTCAATGTGAAGACATGTGAGCATGACAAATGAATCGAACACAAGGTGAAAGGGCTTTATCTGAGCATTCTTTTAATGTATTATTTGTCGAAATTGGTTTACCTTTAGAGAAGTTATGATGTCCCAAATTCATCGCATAATATTTTCTGTTTCTGTTGATTGTTTAAAAGCTGTTTACATCTTTTGTCGCTAACAAGGTCATTTTCATGCTTTCAATATCTATGGTGTCTAGACATCTGCATAGCCATCAAAGCGTTGACCCAGATAAGTTGTAATGTAAATATAATTTCCTTTCGGTTTTGAATTAATCTTATGTCATGATGAATTATTCGAAGCTTGAGAAAATGTTTTTGAACGGCAAAGTCTCTGCTCTTTTGTCAGAAGGACAGTCCGAAAGGCTAGTCAACCGAACAGTAGGCTTCCTAAAGACCACCGTCCGCATGTGGAAAACTAATCTTTTCTCATTTTCCAGAAAAGTTGCATCCGTTTGGAAAAGGAAGACAAGTTTTCGAACAGATCGGATGATTTTTCGCTTGGTAAGAAACTATCCATCTCTGTCTTCAGCCGAGTTGAGGAATTCACTTCGACAGCCGACGGTTTCTGTCATAACAGTGAGACATCGCCTGAAAAGTGAGCGCTTCAAAATCCATGAGAGACCGTCAGGAATCGAATTGACTGCCAACCACAAGAGCTTGAGGCTGAAGTGGCGATGAAACATTGCCATTGGCGTTCTCAATGGAATCGAGTTGTTTTGAGTGACGAAGCTATACTGTCTGTCTCAGAGGTCGCGATAGCCGTTTGAGAGTTTGGATAAAGTCAGGTGACGCAATTTCTAATCATTTGATATTGTCTGTGAATCCAGGAGGTGGAAGATTGTTGATTTGGGCTGCGATATGCATGAATGGCCGAACTGAACTCCATATCCAAATGGATAACATGAATTCCGATGGATATGTGAATGTTTTGCAAAGGCACATTCTTCCATTGTCCTCCCAATTGGGTGATCCTTCCTTCGACTGGATTTGCATGGACGACAACGCCACTGTTCACAGGAGTTATGAAACAAATTCATTTGAAGCTCACGCCGGCATGCGAACTTTGAAATGGACCACTTGCTCACCAGACCTCAATCCACTTGAAAATGTCTGGCGTCTACAGTAGACAACCTACACGTACATCAGTAACTGATGTGTGGTGTGAAGCGATCAATTATTCCTGGAGATGGTCTTTCTAGACTTGAAGCTTTGTTGGCTTCAGTTAGCTTGACAGGGTCACATTAGCAAGAGTGGGATAGTTTAGATCAAGAAGTAATCAACCGCCTGATCAAAAGCATGCCTTCCCGGATTCAACAAGTGAATGAGCTTTTTGGTGAGGTTACGAAATATTAGTGAGTCATGGAAAATTTTATTTTAACAACATTTATCTGCCAAGTTTATATCTGTAATTGACCAAATTTCATTAAATTCCACTTTTTATGATGGCTTCAATTTTACTCATTGGCTTGAAAAGAAATCAAAATCATGACAACATGAAAAATATCAGCAACAACATCAGTACTTCTACTTCCCGATTAAAAATATGAAAACAAGTGAAGGCGCTTTTGCTAGGAAAGAATAGAAACATGCAAAAGCTCCAGCAACTTATCATACTGAATGTACCATTAAAAAGATGAAAAGATGTCTTATGCTTTATTGTTGAGCAAGCATAATATTTAGATAAAGTAACAGGAATTTCACATTAGCACGATTGATTAGGTATATGGTACGTTGAGTGTCAACTCAAAAAATGTTAGTGTGCAGTGAAAAATTCTATATAAAAAGATTCAGTTTTCACGAAGATCATGTTCCATGTACAGTGGCGGAAAAAGTCTGAAGCCAGTGAATTTTCTTAACTAAAATTTTGTTGTCTTATCTTCATTTTGTACTATTTTCATATTTATCTATATATCTATGTATCATCCGTTGTCAATGGATTAAAAGCAAGTGCTATTGAACAACATATCATCCTATATTTCATAAAATACAAAAGAATCGTTCGGAGAATGTAGTCAGTACTTGGTTGGGCCGCCCTTGGCTTCAATAACAGCCTGACAACGACACCTCATGGACTGGACCAAGGTGCTACAACGATCGACCGTGATATTGCCCCATGCTTCACTCACCACCCGAGACAGTTCTTCTTTATTAGAGGGGCGCTGACTTTTAGTTACCTTACAGAGATAGGAAAAAAGTCGTGCGTCGCTTGCGGATCAATGTGAGTTCCAGCAAAGTGCTTCGATTGCCAAAATTCCTTCAGATTCGAAGAATTCAGATCATTGCGCACAAGTTTTCTCCATAATGTTGGCCCTTCACCTCATTATTAAAGAAAGTAGCAGGCGTACGAAAATTAGTTCACTTGATGTTTTCACATCCTCTCCTCGGCATTTCTCAATGTATAGTGCATACACTGAATCGAATGTTAGCCAGGCGATGTGTGTCTTGGTGTGTGCGAAGTTATGTCATAGCACGCACGCATCTCTCACGGGCTCTGGTGTCCTCTGCTGACAGCTTATTGTTTGCCTTTTCCAATAGTAGGCGATACACGAATTATCCATTCGAGAAGGAGGAAGTTGTCCAATTCTGTGATGTGCCATTTTGATATTTAGGTTAGATGCAATTCTTCCTTTCTATGAAACCGAAGCGCGCGCAGATGAATCTAATTATGTGCATGCCATATATCGAATGGCCCATTCCCACAAACAGGTAATGCTGCTCATGAGACGTTCTGGAAGAGTATTTCCTAGAATAATCTCACACAAATGGTTTAAACTCAAGCTCAATGAAACGCCATCCGAGATCTCGTGCTCACATATTGTTTAAATTTTGTTTATAAAATTGGCGGCTCGTCTTCCTTCCACGCTTCTTGCGATCACTTGACTGTTGAATTATCTGTCCTGTCAAAACTGTCCGTCCGAACTGCAACTCCACTCGTCGTTTTTACTACAACAATCATACTTACTCTATGACTACAATAAAGCAGACTTCAATGGTATGTCAACTTACCTTCGTTGTATTGACTGGTCACCTATCATGAATGGTTCTATGTGGGATTTCTTTATTTTTACTATACATAGCTGTATTGCAGCAGTTATTGTCCCTGTAATTGTCGAAAGAATTAATCGTTCAAGATCTCCGGAATTTCTACGAAAAATGTTTGCTAAGAAGAAGAAATATTATAAGAAGTTGTACAAGAATATGATCACGCAGTATATAGAGCAAATAGCAATGTTTAGAGAGGAAAAACTAACTCAGAGTGGAGATATTCGCAACTTTTGTGCATATGAACGAAAGCAGTCATGTGATTCCACCAATTTGCAATGTAAACGACGTCTTGGAATACTCTCACACACCCATTAAGTTGCATTTTCGATCTATCCATATCAACCGGCAAATTCACAGAATTAAATATTTTGTTTATCTGCCCCGCGCGCAGATGAATCTAATTCTTTGGGCATATTACCATCTGCTTGGAAAAAAGCTCTAGTCTGTCCAGTCTATATCAGAACAAATGATCCTCTTCTCCTCGTAGTTATCATCCTGTCTCAAATCGAGACTGCATCCCCATCAGGGTTTTAAGCAATACTGAATTGTTACTCTACATAATAGGCCTATGCTTGATCTACGATTAACACCAGTGTTAATAACTCAGTGATAGCAGGTACATTTCATTAAGTGAACTGTTGTTGTTATCTATATCGCATTTGAGATGTGCATTTTTCTGTTTTAGAGAAATTTTCAAGGGATTTATTATCATGTGATAGCAATACAGAAGAAAAAATAGTATTTTTTGCAAATACGAGCGTATGTAGCGTAAAATCGAATATTGCAAAAGCCTTGGGAATTATTACTGTGAAAAAGTTGTAGTATTTTTTTATTTCACTATGAAAAATTATCCAATTACTTAAAATCATGTATCCACAATTAATCATGGACTAATAGTAAGCCTCTATGCCATTGCTTAGGGCAATTGGCTCCAAAGTTTACCCAGTATACGTGTCCTCTCGAAACGCACTAGTCTTTACAGTATTCGACATATGCTGGTATCTAAAAAAGAAATACTTGAGCCTCCTACTTCAGAGGTAAATTCCAAATTCGGATGCTGTTGATTTAGAAATTACCAAAACTTATTTATTTTGCCTAAATTATCAAAAATGCATATGCAGTCATTTACGTATCTAGGTATAATAAAAGATGTGACTACAGTCCACTTCAAACCAATTCCGTTCCAGTTTAAAGTGGACTGCTGTTGGAATGTGGAGCGCACGTACAAATGGAGTTTCTCAATATGAAGAGGGTTTCGCATTATTTGTATCATAATTTGCATATACAATCTCAAAAGGAATCTTTCTCATCTATACCTTTTACATTTTGAAAGAAGAATATTGAAAAAAAATCACGAGACAAAACAAAAGTAAGCAAAATTTGTAGTGATTGTTCGTAGCAGATCTAGCCTATACAAAGTAGGTTTTGGTTTTGATGCAACCTCTCTTGTGACTTCTTTTCAAAATCCAACGGCTATTAGAATAGAAAGCGTGTATATTTTCAGGTAAGAATCATTTAATACATTATGATGCAGGATGCTGAGGTTTTTTAAAGAAAAGAAAAATGAACAATCAAGAAAAAGTATTACATAATTTACATACATGCATTTCGAGACATCACGTAAAGCATAGAGTAAGTATGTAGGTAGAGTGTCGACTCAAACAAGTATCTGTATAGAGTGAAAATTTTTATATAAAGAGATTCAGTCATTTGCGGAGATTACGTTCCTGCGGTCCAAAAAATTATTTGAGCAGTTTTGAAAAAGCTAAATTTTTGTCAATTTATGTACTACTGCCATGACGCCCCTTTATAAGTAGTATGAAACAAGTTCGACATTAAAATGAATGAATATTTGCTAACAAGCATCGTAACTAAGCGGAAACTATCCTGATGATCAAGGAGATCTAATGAACGGCATCATAATGAAAGTCTTCATGAAAAAGTCGAGATCTTAGGAATCTCTAAGCAATGTATAGAAATAGGTTCATTCAGAGTATTCAGTTGGAGACTTACGAGATCGCAGCAGACGATTTCGCTTTTGCCACCGAACACATTATTCTGGATTGCGCATCTTTTTAATATCGGTAACTTCATAACATCAGCAACAGATTTCTGGATGTAACTGGTTTGAGAACCTTCGTCTATCAAGATATTTACTTGACACTCTTGGTTGTCAGCGAAAATAGTAAATTTATATTTAGGTGAAACAATGATAGATTTAATTTTCAACTACTGGAGGATCGCGGGAAACATCTTGTTGTTGATTTGTGAAGCAAGCGACAGAATCTCATTTTCGGAATCATTGCTAACTTTGGTGAAATCACTGCGTACTTGTGTGATGAGGGAAAATGCATCGGTCTCGGAATCATGATAAAACTTTGAGTTGACGCCAGTAGATACGAGGAAATATCATGACACAGTTTGTGTGAAAAGTTATGATTCTTTCTGTCTGAGATACTTTTCGTTTGTATGTGACATAGCTTTGGCGTTCTCATCAAACGATGAATGAAGCGGTGTATGGTGGGCCGTGGAACATTTTGAGCATCTTCCTTTAGACTTACAGTCATGTCTGTTATTGCGTGCAATATTCATCTTGTCATCAGAGCTTAACGAACAGTTGAAGGTCAAATGGTCACTTTTGTTGCAAAATGCATATTGTTTGGGCTTTTTATGGTAAGATTTGTTCGATCTGGCGACTGACACAGTGCCCTTCGGATGATTTTCAAAATCATAGCGTGAGTGAAATTCTGTGGCTTCACCAGGAGAATTTAGCTTTCCTAGCTTACGGACCTCAAGCTCCAAAAGCGAAATTGAATCATCAATGGCTGTCTACCCTGTGTGGCATCTAAAACTTTCACAAACAAATTTCTTGGAATTTTCCTCAATAATGACGGCATGATGAACAGACTGTACATGGAAGAGTCTAGTGACAACTGCCTCAGAGAGACAACACCAAAATTGATGCTGTCAAGAAATTTGCGCAAACCTGGATCAGCGTCACCGGATGGATGAATGCTATTGAGAGATTCAATATCAGCATTTTTTTATCTTATTTTTATCCCCAAAATCAGTACAAAGCTTCCCTAAAACCATGAATTGTGCTCATTGCGCCACTCACCATATATCAGTAATCCGTCTTGTCTTTCATGATCAACATCGGATGGTCTGACGTAGCGATCATATGAAGCATTGGCCATTACAGATTTCCGCATGAAGTTGTGTAATACAACGATTGCCTTTATTATCAAGATACCGTGGTCGGGGGTTACTTCAAGTGCTTGTCTCAAGATACGCCATCTCATGGCCATGATTCCGAATGCATTTTCGGAGATTCGAGGTGCACGACTTAACCGATAGTTAAAAATTTTCTTCTCGTGGTCTGACATTCCTTGACGTGGATAAGGTTTCATTAAATTCTTTCGCAATGGGAATGCATCATCAGCAACGAATACCATCGGCAATTTCTCCGAAGAATTTGGCAATTCTTTTTCTTTAGCGAGGGGGATAACCGAAATGTCGCTATCAAAGCATTTGCCAAATGGAGAACGAGCAAAAATTCCACCATCACTTTCTCTTCCTGTTGCTCCAATATCAATCACAGTAAAACAATAATTGTCGTCGACGCAGGCCAGTAACACAATTGAGTGAAAGTTTTTATAATTATAATATTCACTGCCACGATTAGCTGGACACTTTAAAGCAATGTGTTTTCCGTCTATTGCTCCAAGGCAATCGGAAAATTCCATTTCTTGTAAAATTCAGATGAGATTTCATTCCATTTCTCCTCGTTTGGAAAAGACAAATATTTCTCCTTCAAAACCACCCATAAGGCCTCACAGACTTCATAAATAATACCCATTACAGTGCTCTTGTGAATTCTGTAGCTATGGACCAAAGCAGCATATGAGGTGCTACTTCCAAGAAATCGCAAAGTCACTGAAAGTCGTATTATAGGCTTGATAGGCAAGGCGTGATTATTGCCGTGCGTTATCATCGGCTCGACCAATTTTAAAAGTCTGTCGAATTCACTTTTTGACATACGAAAATATTCGAAGTGTTTCTCTTCATCCATCATGCGCTTGTCATGGACCAATTGCTCTTCGCTGTGTTCTCCTCTCTTCATGTTAACACTACATGTAGTAGCCACGGCGCTTGCATAAATAACAGGAATAAAATCGTCTTCCGACATCACTGAAGTAAATGTAGACTTTCAGCTCTGCCTCGAACTATAAACACCTCTACCGTCGACGCACACTGAATGACCAACATCCACGTTTAAAATTCAAATCACTGTGCGTCGACTGATTTTCACTGCGCGTCGACTTCCACTGTGCGTTGAATATTCGCACAAACTATAAACGCGCCGTTAGTGGGTCGATATTGTCCCCCTCGCTCTTTTGCAATACCTTGCAAAATATTCATCAAATATCTGAACTTAGTGACTTCTAGATCAGACCTGGAATCAATTTCGGCCTTGAAAACATTGTGAAATTCTGACCATTTCCCTACATCGGAGGCATCGAAATGTACAAGATTTAGTTATGGCAACTTGGCGTGACTTAATGACATTGAAATGGGGGTGTATCAGATTTGGTCAATGAGGGTGGCTTAATTGTGCCCTAATAAAAATGCCTCTATTTTAGAAATCTTTTGGATATTTTCTCTCATAATATCGCTGTCAACCTCAAACTCGGTTATGAAAACTTCAGTGTCAACAATTTCGTTTGATTTGATGTCAGTGATTTGGTTGCCGAGCTTCTGTAATTCATCGATTATCTGTTTCGGAAATGATAGGTCAAAACTAATCGAGTTGAGATCTGGAACCTTGTTTGTCATCGAATCGTTAACCCTATTGTGGAGCTTATCGAAGCTTGCACGATGGCCTTCACGCTGTCTGTGAAGATCGATCATGGAGTACATTACAGATCTGACAAAAAGGAACCTACATAATAAACATAAATTAGCTAACCTACACGATTATGACAATATACCACGGAAAATGGAATTTGGGTTCATAAATCAGTGAATACTTGCGCTGTGTTGAATGTCTGGTTTGGTCACGGCACCATTTGTGGATTATAACGAAAGAACGACCGAGCCGTTGACACGTAACTTACTGAATAAACAGTTCGTTGTTAGGGAGCCATATTTAAACGTTCACAAGTAGGCCTATCTAATGATTAAAGTGATAAGCTACATTCAAACAACAGATCATTTACAGTTCACAGAGATCTAAACTTGCCATCACAGAATTAAATATTTTGTTCATCTGCTTCGGTTTTCAAGAAGTGTGATTAATACGAAATTGACGGCACTTCGAAGAACCTACTTAGTGGGCAAAAAGGAATTCCTAATACCTTACAGAGATAGAAAAAAGTCGTGCGTCGCTTGCGGATCAATGTGAGTTCCAGCAAAGTGCTTCGATTGCCAAAATTCCTTCAGATTCGAAGAATTCAGATCATTGCGCACAAGTTTTCTCCATAATGTTGGCCCTTCACCTCATTATTAAAGAAAGTAGCAGGCGTACGAAAATTAGTTCACTTGATGTTTTCACATCCTCTCCTCGGCATTTCTCAGTGTATAGTGCATACACTGAATCGAATGTTAGCCAGGCGATGTGTGTCTTGTTGTGTGCGAAGTTATGTCATAGCACGCAAGCATCTCTCACGGGCTCTGGTGTCCTCTGCTGACAGCTAATTGTTTGCCTTTTCCAATAGTAAGCGATACACGAATTATCCATTCGAGAAGGAGGAAGTTGTCCAATTCTGTGATGTGCCATTTCGATATTTAGGTTAGATGCAATTCTTCCTTTCTAGGAAACCGAAGCGCGCGCACATGAATCTAATTATGTGCATGCCACATATCGAATGTCCCATTCCCACAAACCGAGGTAATGCTGCTCATGAGACGTTCTGGAAGGGTATTTCCTAGAATAATCTCACACAAATGGTTTAAACTCAAGCTCAATGAAACGCCATCCTAGACCTCGTGCTCACATATTGTTTAAATTTTGTTTCTAAAATTGGCGGCTCGTCTTCCTTCCACGCTTCTTGCGATCACTTGACTGTTGAATTATCTGTCCTGTCAAAACTGTCCACTCGACTCGTCTGTGCAACTCGACTGGCAACTCCACTCGTCGTTTTCACTACAACAATCATACCTACTCTATGACTACAATAAGGCAGACTTCAATGGTATGTCAACTTACCTTCGTTGTATTGACTGGTCACCTATCATGAATGGCTATATGTGGGACTTCTTTACTTTTACTATACATAGCTGTATTGCAGCAGTTATTGTCCCTGTAATTGGCGAAAGAATCGATCGTTCAAGATCTCCGGAATTTCTACGAAAAATGTTTGCTAAGAAGAAGAAATATTATAAGAAGTTGTACAAGAATATGATCACGCAGTATATAGAGCAAATAGCAATGTTTAGAGAGGAAAAACTAACTCAGAGTGGAGATATTCGCAACTTTTGTGCATATGAACGAAAGCAGTCATGTGATTCCACCAATTTGCAATGTAAACGACGTCTTGGAATACTCTCACACACCCATTAAGTTGCATTTTCGATCTATCCATATCAACCGGCAAATTCACAGAATTAAATATTTTGTTTATCTGCCCCGCGCGCAGATGAATCTAATTCTTTGGGCATATTACCATCTGCTTGGAAAAAAGCTCTAGTCTGTCCAGTCTATATGAGAACAAATGATCCTCTTCTCCTCGTAGTTATCATCCTGTCTCACTTACCTCTGGCTGTTGTACGGTAATGGAAACGGTAATTGCTAGTAAAATACAATATATTCCTATACAATGAGCCATAAGCTCTTATCCATGGAACAGCATTGCTTCCTTCCCCGACGTTCAACTGCTATGCACATTCTCAGTTCGATATTCGAAATGTGTTCTGCATTAAGTCTTCATAAACGCTTCGTTTGCGTGTGCATTGATTTAGAAAAGGGCTTCGACACAGTGTCAATTCCTAAGCTATGGTTTCAACGGTCAAACACCATCACTAAACAACACTATCATAGAGTAAATATATTAGGTAGAGTGGTAACTCCACATTTATTAAATCCCCAATGTGTATTACACTTTCGATTTTATAAAATGAACTCAAAGGAGATACAGTCGGAATTGTTTCCAAATGTGAGATCTGCAAATTTTTGCAGTTTTGAAGAAATTACAACGGAATTGACTGATCATGATAGCATAATGCAGAAGGAAATGATATTATTTTACAGATCGTCCGTGTCATGACAGCTTTGGAGAGTTATTTTTGTTAAATTAGCAACTCGATGACCTTATTGCTTTCATGCTGAACCTCAAGAGTATTTTCTTAAGCGTGATCATATCACAGGCAACCTGCAAGTGGCAGAGTAAAATCACATAATCAAAGACAGTGATTTCAATTAAGTTTAGAAATATATAAATGGTTCCACATCACTATTCAGATTCAAGAAATGAAACATCAATTAGTGAATCACAAAATCATACCGGTGAAGATTGAATTAAAAACTTGAAACGTGACTTTTTCCTGAAGACTTTCATTATAATACAATTCATGAAATTCCTTTGACAATCAGCTTGATTTCCGCTTAGATAGGATGCTTAGTAGCAAATATTCATTCCTTTTGATATTCAACTTGTTTCATACTACTTATTTAGGAGAGTCATCTCGGTAGTATATGAATTCGCTTTGTTGGTGCCCATTTGTAGATAACCCGTAACAATGAAAATGACATAGAGTGCTCGGTCCTTCGTCCGTTCTCTATTGGAGTGTACATGGAACTGAATGACATCACAGCGTGGGCAGTTGCAAAGACGCATCTTATGATTCCGTTACTTTCCGTGTTTGACTTAAACTTCACTATTTGATCTGCGATGTTGTGACGTAACTACTATTGTCCTCTGTATCTTGTCTGTGGTGCCAGCCAGTCTGAGTATTTGTCATGGCGGTCTTTGAAACTGTCCACGCTGTGATGTCATTCAGTTCCGTTTACGCTCCAATAGAGAACGGAGTATATAAATTGGCAAATTTTGTTTTTCAAAAGTTCTCAAATAATTTTTTGGACCACGGGAACATAACATCCGCAAAAAACTGAATATTTTCATATAAAAATTTTCACTGTATACAGATACTTTTTTTGAGTCGACACTCTACCTATGTATCCCTAATCTATGAACATTATCACTGCGGATGAGGTAGCTTTTACAAGTGGTGTGCCTGAAGGTTCAGTTCTTGGACTTGTATTGTTCCTTCTTTATGTCAATAATGTGTTTGACTGCCTCGTTGGATCGACTTCTGCCCGCCTTTATGCTCATGACTTGAAATTTATGTTAACCAGAAGCTGTAGAACCTCTTCACAAGCATCTCTAGACCCTAAACATTCTGTTCGCGAATTTGAGAATTGGTGCAAAAAGTGACAACTGCAGATTTCTTTGCATAAAAGCGTGATGTTTACTGTTGGAGATCGATATGTACCCTCCGCCAACTATCATCTTGGCAGCGTATCCCTGAACAATTCAATTCCTGTGAAAGACGTTGGCTTATTGATCTCATCAGATCTCAGATTTAGTGATCATTGTGCGGGCATCAGTTCAAACGCTTATGCCAGAGCACATTGCATCCTCCGACCAAGTGAATTTTGATCATGTCGTGATAACTCTGTAAATTTGTAAATACACATGTCTCATGTACATATTTTGTATATGATGGTATATAATGTATATCATGATCACTCGATAAATTTGTAAAAATATGTATATGTCACACGTGTTTTGTATATTATGATGATAAACTTTGCATGTGCATATTTTGTGTTGCATGTGTTATCAACACTTGATTGTAAGTACCCTTGCGGCCATTTGGTTTGCGATTTCTGTTGTACTTCAGAATAAACACTTATGACTTATCTAGTTGTCAGTTTGATAAGATTTCTGCATGCACTGTCACAAATCCCCTTTCACAAATCTCAAGCACTTTTGCATCAGATTATTAATGTGAGTAAATCGATTCTGAAAGAGAAACGCCTATATAGTCCGGGAGCTAGCGCAAACTTGTGCAGGGAACGAGGTAGTACATAAAACTTTCACATTGCATAGTACACCTCTAACCTACTGCAAAACTTCGCGTCTGGCGGATCAGATCATTTGCTTTTCAGAGATAGAGATGATAACAAAATCCTATGTATTTCCAATGGTAAAATTGTGACATCTGAGGTGTTGACTCCATTTTTTCGAGTTTTTGCTCATAAAAAATGTACAAGTTGGTATTTTGTTGAACTGGTTATTATGGAAATCATCTATAGATCATGATCAAATGAGCTATCATTCAGTGACAGAGGATGAAGTAAAGTGTGCAAACAGACACTTTTCGTTGGTGTAATTGCAAATTTCAACATAGAAATTTCAGGAAAATTGTAGATATGCCCTAACAAGTAGTGTCTGTTTGCACATTTTACTTCATCCTCTGTTACTGAATTATAACTCATTTGAAAGATCATGATCCATAGATTATTTCTATAATAGCCAGTTCAACAAAATACCAACTTGTACATTATTTATGAGCAAAAACTCGATAAAATGGAGTCAACACCTCAGATGTCACAATTTTACCATTGGAAATACATAGTATTTTGTTATCATCTCTATTTCTGAAAAGCTGATCATCTCTATTTCTGATTTTTTTTGTTTCTCGTTCCCTGCACAAGTTCGCGCTAGCTCCCGGACTAATAGTTCATTTGCCGAAAATTCCTCTGTGTATGTGCGTTGCATCACTGTCTGTGATGCGCATGTATATGTTTATGTAACAGCCAAACACAAGGAGATTACCACTGATACCGTATGAATACCACTGATGTCGTATTCGAATTCCGCTCTATACTGCTTTTAAATTTGACCATCATAGAAAGTTCATAATTGCTTTATGGATTGGATACCGCTCGTAATTAAAGTTGATATAACAATCCATCGCAATGCCTGTTACTTGATAGTTGAGGCCTGATATTATTATGTGAATTGGTCATGCATCCTAATTTAGTTAGAAACTTTAATCAGGAAGTAAATAACTACCTTTGTATGAAAATTTCCCAGGACTGTCGGCTGCATTTTACTTAAATTCTATAGACTTTTTCGACAACAAAAGCTTGCTTGCACGTGACTATTCTACGTAGGACAGATTTTGTTTAGGCTCCATTACACTGGTTGAAGACAAATTATTTTGCCAAAACAGCAAGTTGAACTGACGTGCATGCATCTGCTACATTTTCAATATCTCAATCATATAAAACAAAAAAATGTTCCTGAATCATATAGCTACCTTGAAAAGAAAGATTACTGATGACACATGTACAGTTCAGAATACATCTTCAGAGTCTTGCTTCAGATAAAATTGCTATGATTGGATTCATGAGTACAACACGTGCTCGCAGGATCACAATAAGTCATCTTCTTTGAACTCACGAGCGCCTCTTCTCACATTGACTGCTACGTGGACCGTACAGTACGTGGCTCACCCTACCGATTTGCGCTGTTCCTTTTGCTTTCATCTAAAAGAGATGATTGATTACATCAACGGGGATGAAGCCATCTCTGACCGCCAGTAATGGCAAATCTTGGGAATTGAAAATTATTAGCTTCTCACGGCGAGGTGCACGTCGTCTAACTAATTATCGGCAATATCTTCGACTTCTTCAAAATTGTTCCTCCCTTCAAACTGCAAAAAGAGTAAACTGTCGATGTTATGCTGATATTCCGCATTTATCGCTGAATACGGTATAAAAAGATTCCACCAAATACCGCAATCTCCTTGTGTTTGGTAGTAGTAAACTAGAGATTTGCGTAAAACTTGTTGTAATATCAATATCCAGCCATTGCAAATAACTGAAAACTAACAACTGAACCAATAACTAACAACTAATAACTGAATTCATTATGGCCAAAGCCGTTTAATAAACAGCGATCTTGCCAACAAACGAAATTCATCTTATACAGTGTCACCATTGCCAATGTAGCGGAATGCTTATTTTTTCATTGTTGAGTCACATTCTTGAAAAAACATTTTACAAAATGAATGTCATTAAATAAGCCTTGCACAGCAATTTAAAACAATAATTACAATCTGGATGAAATTTAACTAGCCACACAACCGGTCATTCTCGGCGAAGCGATTAATGAATGTGAGATCCAGCTATAGCAAGCCTACCAATTTCTTTAAAGAAGTTTAGAAGGTACATGTCAATTTTTTGTCTTTTCTAAGGTGAGTTTTTTCCTAATATGTATATTGCATAATGCGAGACTTCTATATACATCCTTTTTCCAAGAAGCATCGTCGCATAGGTCTTCTCTCCATCTTGTGGCTGGTTTTCCTTTGCGTCTTTTCCATTCCATAGGGCACCATTAGTGATGTTGCAAGTCCACCTATTGTCCTTCATTCTGGATATATGTCCAGCCCACTTTCATTTCGCCTTCTTGATGGCTATGCGCAGGTCTATTAGGCCCGTCTGCAATCTTACCCATGCGTTTGTTTTTCTGTCTTCCCATCTAATGTTTTCCTTGTTTTCTCCATCTTGTGCTGAGCTGCTGCTATCTTTTCTTCCATCCTTTTATTTAGTGTCCATGTTTCAGCGGCGTATGTCATGCAGGACATGGGACTTCTACTTCAATTTCCTGGGAGCTCTACTATTTAATATATCCGAGTACTTGCCGAACTATATATATATATTGATGATGAATTTCGTCATTGGCCGGTGGAATAAATAAATAAAAAGAAAGACTAGGCCAATAAATAAGATCTTATTATGACAATATTTCGACTGTCTCTTTTACAAGTCTGATGGCAAAAATCATACTTTTAAAATATACTATTAAATTTATATTAATTTAATATACTAATTTAACTAGTATGGTATTATTAGTATTTATATCATACTTTTACATCAGACTTGTAAAAGAGACAGTCGAAGTATTGTCATAATGAGATCTTATTTATTGACCCCGTCTTTCTTTATATATATACATCATGTATTTCACCACTGCATTCGGTGCAGGGGTCAGACCCGCTTGATGCTTCCTCTGCACCGCATATTTCACTGTTAGGTATTCCGAATTCTGTGCATGTACGTGATATGGTAATTGCACGCCCAATTTTGATATTTGATTTTCGAATGTAGCGTACATTTTACATTAATTAAATCTTTGTGGCTTGAATCTTGTATTTGATGACCAAATTGATACGTGCGTATGAACATAAGTGTGAGCTTTTTCATAATGAATTCAATCTTGCTTTTGACACATCAATTCCTGTTGAATTTGTAACTTTCATCGTCAAAGACTCTTTAGTCCGGCAGCCAGAACGAGTTTCTGCAGGGAACGAGGCCGAAAGTGAGACTTTCACAGAAGGATGTACACCATATGCTTACTTCGAATCTGCGCGTCTGCGGAGTTCTAGTGAATTCCTCTTCCTGTCAGACAGGATCAAAGAAAAACACATGTAAAACCAATGGGTCGTTATTTGCAGTTTTTGGGTAAAAATAAAATTTGGCGTGTTTTCTCTGATACTAAGCCCAGAGTCAGAATTTTTGGCATGGAATGTCTTCAGCTCATTTCCTTTCCACTTCATGCATCCCTGTCTATAAAGATAAGCACATTTAGATTTGGCGAGCCTCTTAATGTCGGTAAACACAAACATTTTGAGCAAATCTATCCACATTCAGTCACATTCTCACATACATTGCCGATCAGATGCATGTTAATAGCACATGCACATCATGGAAAATGACCTGAAGACATTTCTTGTCAAAAATTATGACTCTAGACTTAATACTTTTCAGTTGATAAGAGAAAAAAAAATTTCATTTTAACCAAAAACTGCAATCTGCGTCCCATTGGATTTACATGTGTTTTTCTTTGATCTTGTCTGACAGGAAGAGGAACTCACTAGAACTTGGCAGACGCGCAGATTCGAAGTAGGCATAGGATGTAGGCCTACATCCTTCTGTGAAAGCCTCACTTTAGGCCTCGTTCCCTGCAGAAACTCGTTCTGGCTGCCGGACTCTTGATGATATTCGACTGATAAGCTTGCTTCTCATACAAGCCAAATTGCTTGAAAAGATTGTTCTTGAATCTATAAAATAGTCTTTTCCACTACGCATGAAGATACGGGGTATCAAAGGTGAGGATTACTATTAATGCAGAGATACTGGCATTGATATCAACTTCGACAATTAATTGCTTTTGCGTCAGAAATCATAAAAATGCAAGAACTCTATTGCAACGACATCGAACTTCATCAAGCGGTAGCTGACGAAAGGGTTGTTGCGGTATTTATTCTTACTCTGAAAAAATGCAAAATTAAATTCCAGCGTGTTTGTAGATGCTAATCTAATAGAAACGAAGGCAGATCAAAAGCGATAAGCGATTAAATGGGAATTTGACTCATAACTTCGTCAATAAAAAACAGAATCAAAAGCATTTAACAGACTTAAATAGCTATGAGAATTCAAAATGAATCATATGTAAAATCGTCAATTAAAATTCAATTTTTATTTGTGATGCAGATTGAATTGATTATTAGAGAATAAACTTCTTGTGTCATGTCAAATTTATGTCATCAATCATGCTAAATAGAATTAAAGCCTTACTGCTAGGACATATTTATTCTAAAGTGTTGCAAGGTAGGCACAAGAGTTAGCTTTTCAAACTGTATCAATATGCACAGAAGATAGAAATACAAAATTGTTACAGTGAAATGTTCATTTGTCGTACAATAGCGATGTACGAAGTCACAGCCGAGTGTGTGCTAATTCATTTGCATCCACAATTATAGCGAGTGATTGGCTGTAAACTGGAAAGTACGAAAGCTGTCTGATTTTGAATACGAAGCCGATGTACAAAAGGAGAATAACAAAATACACGGAAGCACTATTGTTAATATTCATGCACTACGAAAGCAATTGCCTTTAATTATTATCCAATAGGAAAGTCAATCGCTTTCGCAGTGTACGAGCACGAACAACAGTGCTTTCGTACATTTTGTTATTCTCGCTTTGTACATCGGTTTCGTAGGTAGCGCTGGTATCGTACAGTTTACAGAGCATGATGAGTGTATATTCTGCATAAAGAATGCGATTAATCATTACACCAACCAATTTCCTCATAATAGCTGACTGTAATATTAGAAATACCAGAAGCCTGTAGACCTACTTAACAATGCCACAATCAGATCATCAACAATTAATTAGCTTCAAGCTGTTTCAGCTCTGCTCCCAGATAGCGGTGATATGAGATGATCAATCCATAAAGTCAGCTGATCAGCCGACGAATGTGAACTGCTTACGTGTTTGCACGTATTTGCAAGGCATTTCCCGAGTTGCCAAATCGATGTGGTCTTGACAGCCAGAAAGTTGATGAAGCACAAAGTCTCTAGTGCAGCTAACATGAACTTGTTATTCGAGGTTCCATCGATTCTTTCAAGGACTTCTTCGGTGAAAACCCGATTGTTTTGGAAAACCTGCAATTCTAACTTTTAAAAGAAATTAGACTTAGTTCATTTGTTAGGATTTATGCGCATCATTACTGACATAGCTTCATATAATGCATTTTCATAAAATTGATATTCTAATTCTTCTATTTTACTGCATGAAAAAAGATCGATACAGTTGAAAATATCACAAAGAACCTGCTAACAATAAACATAGGGTGTCCATTTTACGACGCCCGGATTTAATTCTGCTGTGATTTCTAATATATTTATATTGTATATATCATCTTAATTTTTTTCTTTTGATCGACTAAGTACAAATATCTGCAATTTCATTTCCTATAACTAATTTGCAAAAACATCTACACAAAAATCCTCTGCAATCATACTTCGTTAAAAGAGCTGCAGATTTCAGAAGGATAAATCAAAGTGCTGAACAGCAACGTTTGCAATGAGTCTAAGTTTGATCCAAAACTTCGTTTTATTAGTTGTGAAAAACAATATCCTTTAAATGCCCCGTGGCATTCCTGACAAACTTGAACTCTTTGAAGAAAGTTGTCAATTACTTTTTCGCACAAGGTCGGAGTTTATTTCACCAATGACTCGTCTAATCTCTTGTTTCAATTGAGGAACTCCTCTTGGGTCATTAGCGTAGACACGAGGAAGAAGTCACATGGGGATAAATCGCAAGATTGTGGTGGCTGATTAAGATCCCCATTGTTTGAGATCAGGCGTCCCGGAAATTTCTGTTGAAGCAACTGAGTTGTCCAATTGATTCAATTATTGATTTTGAAGAACCTAATTGGCAAACTGTTCACGCGTGGAGTGATCTCGGACTTCCAATTTTTTGTGCGACTTGAACTTTTAAGGGGTGCAAATGCAAATCGTTCTTTAAAACTGTATAATGTGCTTCTTGACATCCCCAATTATTGTGAGCGATGACATAAAGATGTTATGGGAATGGCAGCTACCCTTCTCCTGATGGCATCGAATTTCTGACAGGGACCGAACGTTTGCGTGCGGGAGATTTCACATCCATGACTGATCCGGATTCCTCAAACTTCTTGATCAGTCGCCGAATGATTGTGTGATTCGGAACATTTCTTCTGCCTAATATTCCCTGGAGGCTTCCACTACTTTCCTCGCATTTGTAAAACGCAATCACTATCAAAATTCGTTGATCTTTCCGTAGGAATTCATCTCGTCAAACTTTGCTCAATCTACCCAACGACAACTGACGCTGTTGAGTCTCTTGCTACATGAAACCAGTATCAGTAAAACTCATGAAATGGCTTTCTTTGTATCAAATTCTTGGTTGAAAAGTCATAACAAAAGAAATAGCCGATCTTGACAGACATGTCTGTTGTCGAATTGAAAGAATCCATACATTATAGCAAGTTTTACCATCAAATTAAATCCGGGCGTCGGAAATTGCACTCCCCATAGTTTCATGATGATATCTAAAATATTTGTTCTATTCTTCAACTCCCATTTGAGCTTGTAGTGTTTGTCATTAGTTTTCTATTGATCAGTGAGCGCTTGATTCAAAGCACGTTGGAGTCATCAATTGAGTTCTTTCTTGGATTTTCCATGACTTGCTACACATTTGACTGCACAAGTTACCGGAGAGAAAAGAAGACCGATTGTGTTGGATAATCGGAGGCGTTGCTTGTGCATTATAATAACGAATCTCAAAGTAATTTTTCTTAGAGATGAGAGCAATTTCCGTGAAAAGTCAAGGAAGTGCATGCTCCGGATCTCAAGCACTTTTCTATGATGCTATTAGCTTTTTTGATATTACGAGGGTAACTGCCATCAGAGACTTACGTCCAATTTCACTTTTACCAGGATCTTTCTATCAAAGGTGCTCAATAATATCATGAATACTTAGGACAGTTCGCAGTCTGCATATCGACCCTTCCGTTCAACCACGGCTGCATTAATTGCAATTAATTGCATGGTTGCTGAATTTCTCGATCTAACAGACTGCAATGGAATTGCAATGTTCATTCTCGATCTGTCAAAAGCATTTGGAAGGGCTATCACATCAGAAGCTGGTAGAACACCTGGTGACGGTAAAGTTTACCATCACTTTCTCATTTGCCGATTTGACTATCTTGATGATCACAGCTTTCGGATTCGTTATTCGTGTGCCTACAGCTCGATGATGAACGTATACTCGGGCATCCCTCAAGGTTCGATATTGGACCCGCACCTTTTTGCATCCTACACTGAGTTCCCTGCAGCCGTCCTCTGGCACTGTGACTTATGTCAAGTACGCTGATGATGTAGATATTAAGCAATGTTTGCGTTCCTGCTACGATGATTTTAGTCACCAACAAGTTGCAATCTTATGTAAAATCCTGGCTAAACAGCAAAAGACAAAACATTTGATCATTCGAAAACGCTGCACGAACTGAGTCCAGTCATTGTGATCATCATGTATCCATTTTTACACAACAAATGCTGAGAATTGTGCTGAACACTTACCATGTAATCAAGCAGTCAAACATTTCATAGAAATGGATAAGAGAATTAAGAGAATGCAATATTCTGGTTATGATCAGAAATTTGGAACACAAATTATAAAGTCAGCATTAAATATATACTTACAATTAAATATAAGATGATGACAAAAACAAAATCACACCAATGTACAGCCCAAGAGAATGGCAACAAACTGACAGATGAAGAGTGAAACAGATAAAAAAGAAAACTTGGTACAGGAACAATAATTACGAAAGTGTGTTATTTTTTCAATCAATCCCAAAGTCGTTATTGAAAAAAGAATTGGAAAGAGAAATAAAGGAAGTGAATTCAAAATGAAAGTTTTAGAAACAGCAAAATATACCGTAAATTCAAAACTACAAAGATCAAGACCGTTCAAGAAAAAGAAATGCACAAACGAATGTAAGAATATAGACCTAATATGGAAAAATAACGGCAAAGGAAAATGTGATACACAAGGAAAAACTTGCGAAATTGAATGTAAACCTGTCCATATTGGAGAAACAGCAAGAAATGCGAAAGTCAGGAAAAGAACATATGAAGAAATTGAAAGAAAAGGAGGATACTTCCAGTTTATGGAGAAGCTGCAAAGAGCAGCATGACAAAGTGAAACAAGAATTTTCAATGAGTGTAACAAGTGTGCATCATCACAACGCGGAGTGGAACCAACCAAACATGCCAACAGTAACTATGCAGAAAAACAAAAGAGATAGATGATAATGAATTGTGAACTATGACACTTATGGAATTGCGATATTCAATTAACTGTGGTATATGTGCGTATTTGCTAGATATCAATATTGACATTGATAGTTTGCAATTTTTTATAGATTATTTTTTATAGATTTCAAATGAGTTAGCATTTGATCTCCAAAATTTTTACTTAGGATTCCTTTCTATCTCTATTGAAGATCGCCGAAATATATTTTGACAAAATTGATTAATTTCTGTGCGTAGATAGTATATTATAATATATTTCAACATTATTTCCTTGGCTTCAACCTATATGAAATGTTATCTAAATCTTTATTTGCCAAATAAAAATTACTAAAAGATACCAAAAAACCGAAGAAAGCTCAGATCTCTTTTACATTCCCAACCGGTTTCGCCCCCTAACTTGGGCAGCTTGTCAACGGAATAAAAATATTTTCAAAATTATCTATACACACATACAAAGATTTACAGGGAATCTATCGAGCGCCGAATTATGGCTGTACTAAATCCGATCGTAAATGACAATTAATCTTGAATTTTCAGTTTGACATTCGTGCATGTAGATAATTTTGAAAATATTTTTACTCCCTTGACAAGCTACCCAAGTTAGGGACCGAAACCGGTTGGGAATATAAAAGTATAATGTACGATGTCCTCAAAATCCACGAAAGTGAAAATAATCCTCCACTGCGACTACTGCGACCAATACAGGCCTCTATTTTCGTATGAAACGTGCAAAAGAACGGCCAAGTCAAATAGAGAGATCAGTCTGGCGAAGTTGTCTTCGCATGTCACAATCTGCGCTGTCCAGGTCAACCACGCATGCTAATTAGATGGCATTGCAGCACATGGTCACTTGTTTGTGGTTCACCACACTCAGCGATGCCGGAACAGGGGGGGCGAGAGGGGGCATTGCCCCTTTGCCTTGACTGAGGGGGCGCAAAGGGGGAGCCAAACATGCCCTTGAGCAGAAGTGTATTCGAGTTTTAACTTCGAATTAGAAGCATTTCTGATATAATGCTTTCTTCTTTGCTCAGACAATTTCAGACAAAGCGAATTAATTTCGAATAAACACAGGATATCTAGTTTCCTCATTTTGGTAATGAAAACTGCGGCAGATTCTATGAGTCTCAAGTGTTCTTAAGTTTCTCAATTGACAAAATAATGTTAATCAACAAAGTAACTTGAAAGCATGAGGTTACATGCGCATATATACACTCACAGACCCCTACACCGAAAGCTCACGTGGGTTTAACGTATCACCGCTGTTAGTTTGGACAATTTTTGTTAATAGGCAATTTTGTATTCATCAATAACGAAATAATAGAGTAATATCGAACTGAGTTTATGTTACATTTATATCTGAGCATTTGCTTGAATGTCTTATGCATACAATGCAATAAATCCGTTAGGTGATCCATGCTGGCACTGTAAATGTTACTTTTTACTTTAATCAAGCAGAACTGCTTAGTCGCTTTACTAAGAATTACATCTTTCTGAGTCATTTTTCTACGCAACTTCAAAGTAAGGCCTCAGCTTCTAAAACAGTCAAAAATATAGGCTTTCTGATTACGAAAGAGATGGGAGGAAGCCAAAAAGAGATAAGAAAAAGATTGAAATGTAAGTCTGTATCGTATTAGTGTTCGGCGTTACTCGAATGACAATTATTCGAGTATTGCTAGTGTATTCGAATGAAATTCAATGTATTTATAGGGCGTCACCATGGAATACCAGTATACACTCAAGGAACAAATAAAGTACCCGGTGGAAAAAGTTATGTTAACAGTGACAAATTTATCATTTCAGTCATTTTTTTCTACTCGTTGGTGTGAAATATGACCTTTAGAAGTTAATCAATAGTCAAACCATTAGGCCTAAACCACACAGCGAGATTTTCCAAGCGTTTTGCAGCAAATACAAAGTCATCATTGCACCATTTGTAGACTTCCATAATGCACGCAAAGCAAAATAGAGCGATTGATACCTTTTGGACATGCGGTTACTTGAGACGCTTGGGACGCTCGTGTTTGCTTTGCTTTCAGTGTAGCTGAGGCCTAATGCTGTGAATCCATTCATCGTTCTTTCATGCATACCGAACTGTACTCTGTTCAATCCGCTAGCTACATACACCACAATCATTGACAGTATCGTAGCATTAGCAAATTAGTCATGGCGACACGTGGATGTGATTTGACTGAATTCCAGAGAAGTCAAATCTACGCCTTAAAGTTTCATGCGAATTTTTCAAGACCTAAAATTGCTGAGTGCCTCGAGATATCAGAGAACACAGTCAGAAAGTACCTACAGAGGCTATCAGCTGGTGGAGTTGCTAAAGCAACCAATCGAGCTTCTTGTGGCCGTAGTAAAAGTACAACTGAAGATGACGAGGAAATTTTAACTTTCTCTTCGAACGATCATTTTTGCTCTGCCAGAGTAATTGAGCAAAACCTAAATCTAGAATGCACCAGAAGGACCGTAACAAATCGATTGCTGAGCGGTGGTCTCAAGGCATTTACACCAGCTAGAAAGACAGCCTTGACAGCAGATCAAGAACATCGCAGATTGGAATGGGCTACAGAAATGTCATCGTGGACTTTGACGAGGTGGAAGAAAGTGGTGTTTTCTGACGAATCGAAATTCTGCTTCGGTCAGTCACGAGTACAGTATGTCCGTCGATCGATAGGAGATCGGTACACGGATCGCTACGTCTGCCATACTCCGAACAGATCTGTCGCGCATGTAATGGTGTGGGGTGTATTCTCAAGTAATGGACATACGAGCCTGGTGAGAATTCAAAAAAGATTGGATGCACAAAAGTACATCGACATCCTTGAAGGTAATCTTCTTCCAGTATGGAAAACAATCACTCAAGCAGGTGGCATCTTCCAGCAAGACAATGCACCGATACATTCGGCGAACCGGACGAAACTGTTCCTTCAACACAATGGAATCCCTACCTTAGACTGGCCTGCATTTAGTCCCGACATGAATCCCATCGAACACGTGTGTGCACAGATGGAACTGAAACTCCAAAGAGAATGAGGACCCAGAAGACAGTGACAACTCTTTGCTACGCTTGATGTCATTTGGAATGAACTGATGGATGATGTCAATTATCGAGCTTCTCTTATCAGTTCAATGCGTGATCGCGTAGAAGCAGTATTGGATGCTGAAGGTGATTTTACGAGATTTTGACTGTTTTCTATGTACTAGTACGCCTTTCGTGACTTTATACGTGTGTAGAAGTCAGTATCTGCTTATTTTTGTGTCTTTATTCATCAAGCAGGATTCTCATATACTTCAATACAAATAGGGAGAGAGAAGCGAGAAAGGGAAGTCGGCGAATGCAGCGTACGGGGAAAGTTAGCGCACGGCTCAGCGAGGAAATCATTTGTTCGGAGAAGAACCGCTACACGTATATTGATATTGTTTCTGTGATCGACTCTGAAGCACAAGTAGTGCATATTGTCTTATTGTTTTCGAAATAGAGTTAAATGTCTAACCGGGTACTTTATTTTTTCCTTGAGTGTATATGCCGTTTATTTCAATAAACTATTCATACAAGCTGAGTTGGTGCTCTACAAAATACATTCATAATTACATATTCTCATGATACATAGACTTGCTCGGTCATACAATCCTGCAAGATCGATTATGGAGGGCCTATTAACGTCTTACGCACTTTTAAAAAAATCGGCCATACAAAAAGCGGGAAGTTTTCCTCCTCACTGTATTGCTCACTTTATGTCATTAAAAAAGATTTCTTGCCAATTGGTATAGAATTTGTTGCCAACTACAGATTTTGTTTTGGCAAATTTCCCTCTCAAAGTTATTCATTTAGATAACTAGAGTTTTCTTAACTGATATAATAAATAATGAATAATATATTGTAACATTTTCTGCCGACTTTTCGAGCGGATTCGAAGTCAAGGTTGGATTGAGACAAGGAAGTGTACTTAGCCCAGTACTTTTCAATGCAATCATGGAGCTCATAAGTAGGAAGATAGGTGGAGACGCACTAGGGAAGATCATGTATGCGGACGACTTAGCAGTGATGGCAGAGGACGAAATGGTATTGGAGGACAGTTTGAGACAGTGGCAGGAAGAGTTTAAAAGGCATGGCCTATAGGTGAATGCTGATAAGACAGAGACCATGTGGATTGGAGAAGGGACAAACCTGGAAGTAAGGATGGATGGTCACGTACTGAGGAAAGTCGAAAACTTTGTCTACCTGGGAGGTGCAATCCAGAATGACGGAGGGGCGGAATCAGAGGTGCGGAGGCGAATTCGAGCAGGTGCGAATGCGTGGAGACGAGTGGAAGGAGTGATGACAGACAGACGGATTTCAAAGAAGCTGAAGGGCAAAGTGCTTGATGTATGTGTGATCCCAGCATGCCCATATGGATTAGAAACAGTGGCGCTCAAACAAGAACAGTTGAGAAGACTTGAGGTGTGTGAGAATAACTGGATAAGACGAATTGCGGGTGCAAAGTTGGTGGATCGAAGAAGATTGAGTGATCTGAGGAAAGAGCTGGACCTGAAAAGAACGTTGAGACAAAGAGTGGTGCGGAGCAGATTGAAGTGGGCAGGCCATGTGGCACGTATGCCGACAGAGAGACTACCATTACGAGCAATGGAAATGAATTGTGAAGGAAGAAGGCCAAAGACGAGGTGGAAGGACTGTATTGTAAAAGACGTGAGAATGGATGGAGATGATGAATGGCAAACAGCAGCGCAGGATCGAGCGGAATGGAAAAGAAAGGTGCAGAAGATCAGTCTGAAAGTGTGACGCTGTTTGTGTTAGTCTTACGAACCTTACCCGTTTTCTTTTGTAAGTGGAAATAAAAAAGGAGTTGCAAAAAAATCATTTTCTTCTAACATGAAATCAGCGAAGCAGCCGAAGCTTCATAGCTTCAAATACTTCTCCCGTACTTGAGAATGCATCCTCTTTGCTTTGCTCAAAAACTGCTTGCTTTCCCCATTTTCTGATTTCGATGTGTTAATAATCAGAACATACCACTGCATGCTTATATAATTGTATATCAACAATGTATGTTATCATAGACACTAAACAATGTATGATTTGTGTGTAGGCGTGGTGAGTACAAACCACACACGCAATTTTACTTACGACTGATGGCGAGTTTCGATTTTGCATATTGCGAAGTTTACTAAGCGAGCTCATAACAGCTAAGTCTCCCCATATTACTGATATTATTCTCTTTCTACTTAACTTGTTTTGTCTTTATGCTATGTTTTATGTTATGTCTATATGTTATTATCAGGGACCCTAGGATTCTGCGCTCGAAATTTCGAATTTCTGCGCCCGATTTTCGTAAATTCTGCGTTTTTCTGCGATCTAGCGTTTTGTACATAATTTAGCCGTATTTCTTATAATTGCAACGAGTAAGGCTCGTATAATTCGCATTATTATATTATTAGGTAACTACATGTTGAAAAAGCTTGTTCTGAATAAAATTATGTTCCGATATAATAAGCCTATATGCCATCATATATACCGCATAGGTTCAATATTCCGTATGTACATAGTCTATGCCCGTGGTCCTATGATGCCTGGTACTACACTGTATGTGTACACATAAAAGTCGGAATCCCAAACGAATTTTATAAAAGGCATGGATCAAATTTTCAGAGAGAGAGTCGAGGGTAACTTTCAGCATGTCTTTTAAGTTGTCGTCTTCAAGATTTTGTCTCCTACATGTATCTACATTACGAAACTACTAAAAGATCACTCAACATAGGCGCTATTAACAGGCAATTGAAGTCGAAGCAGCTAGATGTAGAACTCTGCTCCGAAAAGATACCCAAAATTTCAAAATGTTTGATGGTGATGCTTCTTTTGCAAGCCCAACATAGATAAGTCACTCATCATCGCAGGTGTCTGGCAATAGTAAACTTGCCTTCAGTGAAGCGTAATCCGCAGTAAGTGTAGATAATTTAATTAAATCCAAAATGCTGATCATGGGCACGTGATAATATAATGGAGATAAAGATCTGTAGTTGATATGTATGCCATCATTTAATCGAAAACTGCATTAATAAAGAGGTCTACGTACTTTTTATTCAAATTGTAGAAAATCTTCGTTTTTCTGCGATTTCCATCGTTTTCTGCATTTTCTGCAATTGTTTGCGCTTCGCAGAATCCTAGGGTCCCTGGTTATTATTGACATTTTAATGGCAACCTGTTAAATGAATAACTTCATTTAAACAGTCGATACTTTCAATCGCATTATCATATGCTGAATGCTTCAATGCTACGAAATTGGTAATCATCGATCTGACTAAGAGCGAATAGAAATCTTCACATTCTGTGATAGGCATGATCTTGTACTTGCAGTGCAGCATTACTTTAGATCTAATAATTATCATTTTTAATGAAGAAAACAATGAAATAGGTTAAAGATGACTTTATACTTAGTGAATTCCTAGCAAAACAATGACTTTTGAAGCTATCATATAATTATTTTGTTTCGAGTACTCGTAACCACTACTCGAGCAACACTTTTGAGAGTGAGTAGGCCTACGCGAGTTACTCGTCCAGAACACTATTACCTTGATTTGCATGTGCGAAATGCATTAGTGGTTTGAGCTTCTTCGTAATGAAATTTTATTTCAGTATGTGTCCTTCTCCAACATTCTTGCCCCCCTTGCCCAAAATTCGTTCCGCCATCCCTGACCACACCTGCAGCAATAATTTGATGATTATTCAGTCCAATGCATGAATGCTGCGAATCTCCCATGTCCAGATCGAAGGCGATTCAACAGGATCCATTGACGTCCAGGCAGGTCACAGCAGGGAGGTTGACGTTAGGTTCCTTGATGTAGCAACGCAATCTGTGGTTAGACTGAGACCACCACCTTCTTCATTCATCGGCGGCCCAAGCGTTGAAAAAAGGAACAAATACATTGTGTCTTCTTGATAAAGGATTGTGAGATCTGAATCTTCTGAGCATTTAGTAATTAGCAATTTATGTGTTACAATCTTATAATAAAAGCTGTCCGATCTATTCGAATATTCGATGATATTCAGCGTCTTTTTTCGAAATTCTTGAATTTTTTGATTTTTTATCAATTTCTCGAACCCGCCCTCAAATAGAGCCCCACATGAATTGAAAAATAGCCATATAAGCCGCCCTCAAATTGACCTCGTCCTCGAAGAAAGCGCCTTCAAATTGCAAAATATCACATACACTGCGGGTTATATTCGAGAATTTAGGTAAATGGACGGCCAATGAATATCGACTGATTTGTCTGATGTCTCATCTCAACTCTCTATCTTCCCATTGCTTGCTTCGATCGTGTGATAGAATAATTATCTCTTGCAGACTGGAAATTGTCACTTTGCCAGACTTCTTGCCAAACTTCAGGAAACGACTTATTTTCCATGACACGAGATCGCATTTCACGGTGTCTGTCTATACGGTGTCCACCTATATATGCGAGTTATTAAGCCATCAATCATCACAATCATTGATAGAAAAAGCAATTTCTCATGCCTCATAATCAACGAGCATGAAAATGGTCACTGTGATATTCAATTTCTATTAGATATTGAGACTTTTGATGAAAGTAAATAGATTATTCAGATTTTCAGCAAGAACTGACGAAAGTGAATTTAGGAATCTATTAATTGCAAGACATGTCGAGGGAAAGCAGTTATGTGTTTTCTATGTGTTGTAGAATGTTTCTCAACCTAATGCGTCAGTCATTTCGTAAGCAAGCGTATTATTCTTATTATGTTTTTGCATAAGTTCTTAGCACTTGAATGATTTAACGACATGTCTTAAAACAAAAAATTGTGTTAAGTTTACCAAACCGTGTGCATCTCCTACTCACATGCTGACGCAAATATGGCGTGCTGAGGTATGTTTTAAGCATGCTGAGGCAGACGCATGCCGTAAATTTTACGGCAGATTTTTCTTTGAATTAATATATTTGTTGACTGCTACTCAATTTCTTGAGAGCATTCAAAGCTTTCTCCTTCATCTCTGTGGCACGTCTTGGATAGATTGTAGCTCGTACTGTCGACCTATCTTCTCGTGTTTCTGCTTGTATTTCTGATATAGATGAATGGCTTTCATCAAACAGTCTATGCCTCAACTCACTGAAGTCTAAGGTTATGTGGTGTAGCAGTGTGAGAAGAAGCCATCAACTACCGAGTGGCCCGATTGTGGTAGGAGATCAGGCTATCACTCCCAAACCAGTTATCAGCTGTCTCGGGGTGATGCTTGACCAACACCTTCTAATGAAAAGGCATGTTGCAAAAGTCAGCTCCACCTGTTTCTCTATTCTGAGGCAAATAAGATCAATTAGACCTTTCTTGTCCCGGCATGCCTCACGAACTCTGGCTGAGACCCTTGTGATCAGTAGACTCAACTATTGTATTTCATCCCTGTATGGTCTTTCGATGTCGTCAATCAGACAATTACAGAGGGTTCAAAATGCAGCTGTACGCATTATTTACGGACTCAAACGATTCGAACATATTACCCCTTATGTGCGAGAACTGAAATGGCTTCCTGTAAAAGCTCGCATTATTTTTCGAATTTCTTGTATTGTCCACAAGTCTCTATATGATGTTTCTCCCCGCTATATTACCGATCTCATAACCAAGATTTCTGAAGTCCACAACCGTTCCCATCTTCGTTCTTCACGATCCTCTACTCTACTTATCCCAGCTGTTCGCCGTCCTACTCTTGGTGGAAGGTCGTTCTCTTCTTCATCCTCTAGAATCTGGAACTCTCTTCCTTCCTCACTCACATCCATCTCTTCCTTACGTTCTTTCAAACCTGCTTTACACAATTACTTGTATACTACTTATGTAGAATGCTAACTGTATCCTTCAATTTTTGTAATTTTTGCCTCTTACTCTTGATGTATGTACAGTGGCCTTGAAATCTTTTTATGATGTAACGCCACTATAATATTGTTCATGGAAATAAATGGAAATAGGATCACTGGTTCATTTGTCTGCTCTCGATTAAAATTAAACAGTAAGGCGCCTATCAACAACTCTATATCATACTGAGATCTCAATAGAAATCGGAATTTTCACTTTTTCATGGTAGCCGGATTAGGAAAAACAACAGCTTCTCGCTGATGGCAATTTCAGCACTTGGTCTAGCACCAATCTAATAGTTTGGCAGCCAGAACGAGTTACTGCAGGGAGCGAGGCTGACAATGAGACTTTCACAGAATGATGTACACCCTATGCCTACTACGAATTTGCGCGTCTACCGAGTTCAAGCTGGTTCCTCTTGTAAGGCAGGAATGACATTTTCTTGTTTTCTCTGATTAAGTGAAAAGTACAAAGTTTTTTTTGACATGGAATGTCTTCAAGCAATTTCTTATCCTGTTCTGGAACATTTGTCTATGAAGCTAAACACATTTAGACTTGCAAGCCTCCTAATATCGGCAAACACAAGCATATTGAGCCTTTAATCCACATTCTACCAGATTCTCGCATACATCGACGATCACAGACATGATAAAATAGTTGCCGAGTGGGCAAACACGTGATAAGAAATGACCTGAAAACATACCATGCCATAAATTGTGGCTCTGAACTCAGTACTTTTCACTTAACAAGAAAAAACATAGAAAATGTCATGTAAACCAAAAACGTCAATCTGCGTCCCGTTGAAGTTCTCATTGTGTTTTTCCTTGATCGTGTCTGACAAGAAGAGGAACTAACTGCAACTCGGCCGACGCGCAGACTCGAGAGTGATAATTGTGATGGGCTTTAAAATGTACTACAGCTTCGTGCAAAACACTCGACTGCTTTGAGAAAAGCAAACTCATGATAGTTGGGTGTGGTAGAATCACAGAGATAAATAGCTTTGTCTGCGTTGTTTGGTCTAGAGATGACATTTTTATACTGATGGTTACGCTTAGAACTAGTCCCGAGGGGCAGAAAGATCCATATCCCATTGAACGTATTGCAATTTGAAGTCTGAATTCTGAAGAACTAGATCATTGACAGCGCATTGAACGTTCACAGACAGTAAATTTAGATCGTGAGGAGTCGAACGCTGTGAACAATATTTCCATTTGACGAATTTGTCACGGAGAAACGTTGAGTCAAAGATAGGCACTTTCCACCTTGAAGATGTTCAGACTTCAATGTGAAAACGGTAGACTGTGTGCTCCCTATACGACTTAAGTAGCGCATTGCGCGCACCTGGCCAATCACGCAAGCCAAAGGGAGACATATCTCTTCACCTCTCTCTTCCATTGTATACAATGGCTGAGATAGAATCACGTCACCTCTAGAGTAACTCCGACAGCAGAATCGACCTTTGTGGGTGGAATCAAGATGTTATGTCGTAAATGGACAGTCTTCATCCATTTCAAACTTACGCCTTTTTCAACGTTTATTGCGAATTCGACCGTTGCTTTCCAAGTGTTCTCCGTATATTACTTAATGCAATAATGCCGAAGCTTTTTGGCGCTTATTTTTCTAATAGATATGTTGTTTTAGCCAAATGCTGCATGATTTTTGTATAGTTACTTTTTTAAATTGATAGTGAAATTTCGCCATGTAAGAAATCCTTTGCAGTAAAATCTTGAAAAACTGGATTTCAAGCTCTTCACCCTGTGAATACAACGCAACATATCGACAAACGCATCGAATGCAGTTGATATTTCTGCTTTGATGCTGTGGAAATTGATGCTGTGGTAAGCTCCGTCGCACATGTGGTAGACAAATATGTGGGGGAAATTCAGGTATATATTTTTCATAGCGGTTACATTTTCGTTTGCGAGGCCTTTTGTTGCTTGCTTGGCTCTAAGTCTTTTCGTTTGAATGACATTCACGCTCCCCCCGCCTGATAATCTACATACCTAGCTGTGAACACTGGGTGAAGACACTCCTTTTTACGAGCGAAATAGTTGTGAATTATTGAGCTAAATATTAGTTTAATTCAATTACCTTTTCGCAAAAACGCATAGTATATGGCCCCTCTACGCGGTATCATGAATAAAACGATATGATAATACAGTCCGTTTCATAAAAAGTGGATCATCCTAAAATTTGACTAAATAAAACATAAGTATGATACAGAAAGCATTTTTCATGTTATTTCATGTCCCTTATATATTTAAATGTCCTTATATAATCTGATAAGCTATGATACAGTAACGGTTCTTAAGAAGATAATATTTTGTGGCCCTACCCTTATTGTCAATGACATTACCAATTCGTCTAGGCATTGATTCGACGATATCGTTGATTTTTGACTGATCTAACTTTCTCCACTCTCTTTTTAACAGTGACGTAAGTTGTGATACGCCATCTGTAGGTAGCAGTGAACGACGAACGTTACGTTTTAGAATACTCCATACATTTTCTATGGGATTCAGATCATGAGAACGAGCTGGCCAAGATAATGTCCTAAGCCCTAATTGAGACTTGCATAAGTTGACCCTACTACTCCTGTGACGCGTAGCATTATCATCCATAAATAACCAAGTCGATGGATCACGTTATTTGGCCAATGTTCATTCGTAAAACATTCACATAGCGTTCAGAATTCATGGCTCCTTGCTGTATGTGAAGTCTTCTACGAATAGTGGACTTAGAAATAGACGAGTATAGTACAGCCATCTCAGTTAACGAGAGACTTGGATCAACTTTAACAAATCTCAAAATTAGGCGGTCTATACGTTTGGATGTTTTGCATGGACGGCCAGAGCACTCTTTACGACAGAGTCGAAAATCATCATTATGCCATCGATGCACATTTGTATAAAGGACATTTAGTCGCTTGCTTGTAGCTCGCAAAGAAAACCCTGACACTTTGCCTTTCGTGAATGCGATCTCGTTATTGTTCATTTGTGCTTTGTATTGTTTTCAACCGGTAAGAGATAGATTTCTAGCTGAAAGCAATCAGGAGTGCTGCCAACACCACCGCAACGAAGTCAGGAAGCTATGAAACATGAAGTCCAGTTAACCACATGTAGCAGTTACATTATTGTTGATGAATAATGGTGCTATACTGGCTCTGATTGACCGATTTTCTTTATTTTTGTTTTGCTTGATAGCTTTTGGTTTGTAGAACAACATATTACATAACAAAGGAAACGAATGTAATTTTGTAAGAGTGAGGTATGATTTTGTGTGACATTGCTAAATGAAGATCAAATTATCCACTACTTTTTTTATCTATAACAGGAAAACAACTCAATATTCATGCTTGAAATTTCCAACAATGATATTAGTAAGCACAACTGACATATCTTCCAAATTTCAGAGAAATTCGTTTAAGTTTGGCGGAGTTAGACAAAGTTGAAGTTAAGGCGATGTTTAAGGGTGATCCATTTTTTATGAAACAATCTGTAGTTGTGCATAGCACTACCGACATGTGTGATTTCCTACACAACAAGAAATATGAGACAGTGATCACTTACCTACTCTTGAGCGTTGACCTACATCATAGAAGTGCTCACGAGCTTTGTGAACCAATGTACTTATTTACACTCCGCTTTAAAAACTGATCTGTGTAGATATCAAAACAAAATATTTGAAGCTGAAACAAAAAAATCACTCAATAAAAAATAATGGGGATAGATATTCATGGATGAATGTTCGGACAGATGCTTTCCCTTACTTATTTGTTTTAAGCGACGATTTCACAACTTCACGATAGAGGAAATCCTACGCTTCGGCGCTAAGGGCACAGGTGAGAATGAGAAATCAACGAGATATAACCATTCCGCATTTATCTTTCGAATAACTGGCAGTTCATACTTAGTTTTTCCACGATTTGCAATATGAATGTCTTCACACATGATGTCCAAATGAGTATTACGTGTATGAACGAGCTGCTTGTTTTATAAATACTCAGTTGGTAAGTTCCGATAAGTTCCGAATAAGCCAACCACAGAGATCGATTCTGCTGTCGCGGTCACTCAAGAGGTGACGTGATTCTATCTCAGCCATTGTATACAATGGTAGAGACAGGTGGAGAAATATGTCTCCCATTGGCTTACGTGATTGGCCAAGCGCACGCAATGCGTAAGGAAAGTTGTACTTGGTTACATACGTCATTATCACATTGAAGACTGAACAACTGACAAGTCTATCGTACCTGTCTTTGACTCAACGTTTCTCCATGATAAATTCGTCAAATGGAAATATTGTACACATCGTTCGACTTCTCACGATCCAAATTTACTGTCTGTGAACGTTCAATGCGCTGTCAAGTGATCGTCAGAATCCAGACTTGAATCTGCATTACGTTGAATGGGAAATGTATCTTTCTGCCCCTCGGGACTAGTTCTAAGGGTAGCCATCAGTATTTAAAAATGTCATCTTTAGAGCAAACAACGCAGACAAAGCTATTTATCTCTGTGAAGCCAACTTACTCGTATAAATGAAAAGTACTTGCTAGTGCTTATTAAAGCAGACGGATTTGTGGTACTTAAGTTGCCTGGTACAATTTTTTGTTCCTGAAACGAACGTGTTTTCACTTGAAAAATATGCGTTTCTGGTATACTGATGTTTCGATATGTTTACATGCATAGGCCAAATACGAGATATACTAGTAAGTTATGTCAATATTTATCTATTAATCATCCGTGACGATGAAGGGATTGTCGACAGTTTGTCCGAAACTGTGTGATAATTAACCGATATCATAAAGACAAATAATCTGAGAATATTTTATATGAATTCTCCTCAACAATACTGTACAATATTTTTCGAAATTTTATCAATTTTCCTAAAAGCAAAGTGACAGAAAAATGAGAGAAACTTCAAACTATTTTTTCAACAGCGAAGCGATTCCCGAGTTCATAGTCGACACATAATTGAGTTAGTTTAGATAGAATTCTAGAGTCAAAAATTCTATTCACTGCATATCTACAAAGACAAAAAATCAGATTGAGGAGCTTGATATATTGCACGCTAGATCAGTTACATAAAATGATAGCCTTTGAAAGAGATTAGATCAGTACACTTTGATTTTCTTAATGGATGACTTTGACGCGGGAACTGGAGAAATAAAAAGTCAAAAAGGTTTTTGTGCGTTTAATCAGGACACTGCGTCTCAAACATGCACGGCCAAACGTGAGCACAAGGCAGTTCGGTGTTGACTATTGTCAAAAAATAGTGACAAATTAATGTTCGATTTTTGAAAATGTCAGCCTATGTTGTGTCATATTTAACACTGAGACTAGCTGGAAAGCATAAAAAGGAAACACGGCATGCACGTACAATCAAAATGATTTCCAACGGAGCTGTTTATTGAAGAATCAACTTATACTAATAGGTTCAGCTACTCTGATGCTTGACGATGAAGCTTTTGATGATGCGTAACTGTATCTCTCTCTCCGTGTTATATTATGCAAATTTTGGAAACGTAAAATAAAAATTATTAAAAATCTTGTAAAATACAAGCAAGAACCTTTTGATCAGCCGGTTTGACAAGGGTGATGGCATCTTAATTAAAGAAAAGAAATCTTTTGTCAAACGTCTTGTTGAAAAGAGCAAACGTCTGGTTGATGATATAATCATGAAAGATATGAAATCAAAGTTTGATCTTTTGAAAAATACATTCCCAAAGCCTTCTCTTTGAGTGACACTTTGTTGAGAAACTCAAAGCCATAGAGTAAGTACATGTATTTTAGGTATAGTACCAAGTCAGTATTAAGTAAATCATCAATGTGTAAACAGTTTCGATTTTACTAAGTGAACTCGAGTTGAACCCGTAGTACCATATGTGAGATGATACGCAAATTATTTTACAGTTTTGTGAAAATTAGCACGGATTTGACTGATCATGGTAGCAACACAGAAGGAATAATAGTATTTTGTAAATCCTCTGTTTCATGACAATGTTGTTATGTATGTTGTATAAAGTTGGAGCTGTTATGTCTGTCAAATTAACAATTTCGATGGGTCACTATACCAAGAACATTTTCTAAAGCGTGATTATATCACAAGCTACTCGCAAATGAAAGAGCAAAATATCAAAATCAAAGACAATGATCATATTTAACTTTAAAAGATGCAACGCTAAGACTGATCACATAATATCTTTGATTGACTTCAGTGACAAAGTATTGAGGGAGCTTCTGCTTTGGCATGCAAAAATATTTTATTTTATTTTAATAATCAACGATATTATCAAGTTCGACGGAATGTCAATTGGCTCGAACTTAGGTCCTACAATGACAGCTTTCGCCATGGACTTGGTTGAGCAGAAGTTCAAAGACTATGATGAGTGCGTCCTCTCTGGAGATGGAGTGCTACTCTCGTCGATTATGTCGACGAATGTTTTGTAATTTTTGAAGGTGATTTGCATGCGGAGTCCTTCATCCGCTTTGTCAATTCTATCAAAGATGAGATTCAGACGAGAGGGGTGTGGATAATCTCATTATCTTTTTGGACGTTGAAGTAGCGCCTGACTCTGGTCAGTTTACAACAAACTTTCATTTAAAGAACACTAATGCCGGCGTCTACATGCCACATATAGTTCTTACGCTCACAGAGCATACAAGTTAGCAGCCATGCCCTCTCTTTTTCAACGAGAAAATAAAGCTTTCTCTACTAAGATCTTTTACGATAGCGCAGTTGCAAATATAAAAGTCATTTTATCGACAATATTGAAGAGATAAAAAAGCCGATTTTTAGAGTGGTATTAGGGCCATTTCCCGTTCAAGCGTTCTTCTTCTTACTAGCTCAAAACGATTTTCAAACGATTTTTTTCGTACGTTTGGTCGGGACGCTTGTGTTTACTTTACTTTGCTTGATTATGTTATTATTATTATTAGTCATACGTAGAAATCCCCGTAGCCATAGAGAAGGCGTTTGCCTGGTCATTGACAGGAGCGCAGCTGACGATAGGTCTTGCTCAAAAATCATGCTATCTAAAAGTTGTGTATTGACAGCGACATGCCAATTCAAATCACAACTGAAAAGCATTTTTCAAGTCATTACAGTGCATCATCAGCTACTAGTTCAAGCTCTATATTTGACATCTTGCCAGATAGATAAATTTACAACTGTCATGAATTTCGCAGAGTTTCGATTCTCCTCTGTTGACGCATACACCAACCCCGTGCGCTCGCTGTTGAAGTCTACATGCGTGACTGATCCAATTCTACAAAGGACTCAAACTGCTTTTTATGATGATATGGAGCATAAAATTGGAATAAATGGATGCCAAAACTGTTTATACTGATCAAACAAAGCGTAAAATATGAGAGAATGAAAACATCTCATAAAATATGATCAAGCATTCTCTTGTCTGGATAATGCCTGGATCACATTTTAATGCATTTTTCAAAATTTATTTTACCAACACTTTGCAAGATTAAAGCCAGGGATTCCTTACGCTCCTGTGCACGTCTCTTTACGCTCCTATACTTATCAAAAAAACGAAGGATAAAAGATTGCGTTCTCACCTTTGAATGAGTTGCTCTACTGAAATGTGAGACTAATTCATTTCTCAGAAATGTAACAAAAAATCTAGCACAGAAATTTGATTCTATTGAATAGATCAAAAATTTCGATATAAAAGAAGATGCCCTGGACATTGTTTTCAGAATTTGAGAAAGACGCACAGGTTTTTCAGTTTCTGATCTCTCTCTCACACGCACACGATTACTTATGAATATCTTTCGAGATAATCTCTAGTTGGAGAAACGTCCGCAATTTAATGATATCTGGTCATGATCAAGGGGCATTATAAATTATAGAAATAAATTACATTCAAATAGCAATTGGTCGCTGCACCGCATGGGCTTATTTACAGCTTCTTTGAGAGGAACCTGAGGCGAGCCGAGTCGCAACTTGAGCCGAACATCTGAACTGAAACCATCAAAACGTTCAATCAAAGTCTGAATATGACAACACGCCTGTGAAGGAGTAGCGATGTTCATTAAATGTGTGTTAATTTTTCATCCACATTTGATCTTACCGGATGATAATGGGTAATCGCTGTTACAATGTACGCTATTCTATTTTTCATAAATATTTTTATTTCTGTCTATAGGAAATATTTCTCTTTTTTAAGGTGATACACAATATTGAAAATATTGAAACAGCCAAGTTTTATCATTTATTACTGCTATCAAAAATTGCTGCAGAATTGTTTTATTGCAGATTGTCCTATATATTTTTGGAGGACCCATCTGCACATAGGGCCTTTTGCCGATTACAAAAATGGAAAGTCGACATTTTCTTTTGCATTTTCTAAACTTAAACAAATTTGCAGATCGAATTTGAAGATATCCCCCTTGGACGTGATGTGAAATATAAAACATTTCTGTGTTAAAAAGTAATTTTTGAAGATTTTGCACATGGGCCTTTTGACGATTCACCGGCTATATGCAATGCAGATCTAACTCAGTTAGCAAAATAAGTCATTTTTCTTGGCCTAAGTTCAACATGCAGGTTTTTGATATCTATGCTAATGTTGATGGCATGTGTTGTAATAGCGTGGTCGGCTAGTCTCTTCACAACTTATTCAGCACTTTTATATTTACGCCTTTTCTCAAATTGTAGTCTGCGCTGCGATAAAAGTCGTTCTCGAAATTTCATTAAGACATTTGGTAGGATATTTGGCTTAGCAGAAAATGAAGTAGTCCAGTTGGTAAGCATAGCTATCTATGGTTGCTCTTTATATTGAGAAAGTTAGAGAAGATTTAGTCTTAGGCCACATGACGACCTGCGCTTTGTCGCAGCGACGTATAGCTTTTATCAAGCTTTGAGCTGTGAGAGTTACGCAGCCACATAATGAGCCGTACAGCTTGATTACCGCTCGCCACTCGTCAGAATTGTTGGTTTACTACGTTAGTTCTATCTAAAGATAGCTCATCCCACCGCTCGAGCTTTGAGCTGTAATAATTGAGAGAGGAATTACCAAAGCTCGAAGCTAGCTGTGACAAGCTGCCACAGCGCAACTGGAGCTACTAGTGTGGCCGCTCCGATTGAAACACGCGATTTGATTAATCACAGGGCGGCTACAGCGCAGCTCAAAAGCTTGTCAAGTGGCCTTACCCTGGGCGCGTCTAAATACCACAAATACATTTCAGCCGCCACGAATACAGCAGAAATGCATTTTTCCTGCCACAGATGCAGCACGAGTGACACAGAAGTAACAAATCATACCACAAATACATTCTTACTGTTAGAAATAGAAGCTACTATCGCCACAAGTACACTTGTAAAGTACAATCAATGCAAATTTGAATCAACTTGAAGATTGCCACAAAGCCTACCGCAACACATTCCTTTTCCCACAAATAGATTGCAACGCACATAAATGCATTGAGTATCTCCACATAAACTTTCCAGTTTGTTCTTAAAAAGCAGAAATCATGTCTATATATAAATTTTAAAATTCTGCATTGCCACGAAAGCGCAGTTTGGATCACACGAAACAGGGTCGGCAATGAAAAGGTGCGTTACAATCTATTTGTATGAAAAGGAACACGATGGGGAAGTCTTTGTAGCAATCTTCAAGTCGATTCAAAATTTGCATTAATTGTACTGTATGTATGCTAGTTTAATTGTACCTGTGGCAATAGTAGCCTCTATTTCTAACAGAAAGATGTATTTGTGGCAGGATTTGTAGCTTCATTGTTAATCCTGCTCTATCTGTGGTAGGGAAAATACATTTCTGTTGTATTTGTGGCGCATATGTGGCGCATTTGTGGTATTTAGTCGTATTTGTTGTATTTAGTCGTATTTGTGGCTGCATTTGTTGCTTCTGTGTCAATACTTCTGTATCTGTGGCAGGTAAAATGTGTTTGTGCTGTATTTATGGCGACTGAAATGTATTTGTGGCGTCTGAAATGTATTATGTCGACTGAAATGTATTTGTGGCGTCTGAAATGTATTTGTGCTGTATTTGTGGTGTTTAGATGCGCCCCCTAACCCTTACTCTTTTCTTTCCCCAGTTGACAGAACTAGATTGTCATTCTAAACTGAAGAGTCTTAATCTCTTTCTGTTTAAGTACAAGGCCGCTTCGATGCCGTCTTATCTTTCTGTAGAAGATGTTCAGTGGAACTGTAGACCTCCGAGTGAGCGACTTGTTCATTCTGTCAACTCGCGTGCATGAAAATGATTCACGGCAGATACTGATGCCTATCAGTAAGCACAAATTCCGCAGTAGTTTCTTCACATCAAGGTATAGTGAGACACTGGAGCTCTCTATATCCATCTGAACGAAATGCAAACACTTTGAGCGAATTCAAAGGTTGCGTTTAATCTTTCTTTCAACGAACGAACATATTATGATGAACTTTATACCAATAACTGCGCAAATCAGTCTCATCAATAATTTCTTGTCTGTTGACTCTTACTTTTTCCTACGTGTTTACCCACTTTGGGTCCAATGTTTGTCTCTCTCCGTTTGTACATGTTCTATTGCTATAATTTCTAATTCAACAAATATATTATTATTATTAAAATTGCAACCATGCAGCATTGGCTATTTCATTGCTGAATTTTCTATCTACTTGGTCTAGCATAATCAAATATTGGGAGCGAAGTTATTTTTCATCGTGACATGAGAAAAAATCATAAGTGTTCTTTTTTTGTGGCAATGCTTGCATGTCCAAGTGAAATATGCTAATTTATATTTTCTTTTCTTCTTGCTGCTTGTGGGATTTCTTCTATAAAAAGGGCCGCACAGCCATCTTTTCTCATTCTAGCATGATTCATGATTTTTCGCTGAACTTCGAATGCACCATGGAATGGCGTAGAAGTCATCGGCAGAGAAAATAGGAGCCAAAGAATTAGACTATCAAGTTCGTCTTGCCTTTGACCGATGCGCTCAAACAATGTCATGGTGACTGGAACACATTCTTGTTTGGCTCACTGAAAGAACGAAGGCTCAATCTTATTCAAAGAAACCTGCCGCTCTATCAATGAAATACCTAAGACTCAGAAATACTAGATCTTATCAAAGACATCATCTTTGTGTTGAAAACTCGCAAACTGAAAGAATTTCGGTGTCAGACAAGTTCAAACCGGAAAAATGAATAAACTCCCTTTGAATATGTTTCTACAGCCGATCGAATACACGGATAATTTGCTGTTGTAATCGAGGATGGATATTTATTATATTTTATCATATGTAAAAGTACTTCTGTAATTTCTGATTTTCATTTCTTCGATATAGTGCTTCTTATTATTATATTATTATTATATCCGATATGTAACCTCAACTACGGCTACCGAGTTGCATATTCCAAGACAGAAAACAAGCTGTGAATTAGGCAAAATTAAGGTGCCGATAAGATCCCTTGGCAGGTCCATCGATCAAGAATCAACCTCTTAAAGGATCTTTGTCCACAAAAGTAAGTGTTTTCTACAATTTGAACTTTATTAATATCGGACTGCTTTTTGTCACCTGTCAATGGTGAACTAGCCACAGTCATTCTAAAATTGAAACCAATCAGCCTGTATTGACTCTGTATATCCATACCGGTGCCCGAACTGCCCTTCTGTTGCAATTTTACCCTGGTGCTTTTAAAAAGTTGGCCGTCCGACTTAGGCTTTCGTGACTTAAAGTTGGGGTGCATTCTAAAATTAATTCCGAAAAATTATCGAATTCGTCACACTGGAAGATCAAATCTATGATCTATGGCTCACATAATCCTATGTAGGAGAAAACTGAAAAAGCACTCCATGAAAGCCATCTTGGCTTCAAAACTAACCGAGGAACTATCGATGCCATCTTCATCGCGCGTCAGATAATCGAGAAGGCCAAAGAACACAACGTCCCCCTCCTCTTCAATTTCATTGATTTCAGAGCAGCGTTCGACACAGTGTGGAGGAAAGCGCTTTGGAAAATGATGCGACCTATTGGAGTTGATCCGAAAATAGTCAGAATACTTGAATCCATATACAAGGAAACCGAAGGTGCAGTAGTTATAGATGGACATTTGACAGATTGGTTCGAAGTGTGAGTCAGACAAGGCTGCCTGCACTCTCCTACCCTATTCAATGTTTTCTTAGAATTTGAGATGAAAGAAGTAATATTCCTGGACTCCTCCCCCAGCCTAAGTAGCTCTTTTTCTTTCAACATCCGCTACGCTGATCATAACACTCTAATATCAGCAATCGTCGACAAATTAAAGCTGTCCACAACAGAGCTAGAAAATTCATGTAAAAAGTGGGGCATGAAGATCAACGTCGACAAATGCAAAGTTATGTCACCCAGCAATGATCGCATCCTTATCAACGGGACGCCAGTTGAAAGCGTGGACGAATTTACCTTTCTAGGCAGCGTTGTCCATGATTCCTCGTCCGACATCATAAGAAGGAGAGCTCTAGCTTCACCAGCCTTTAGCCGTCTACGAAAATCAATCTGGAACGAGCGTCGTATCAGCCGTACTCTTAAGATAAGACTGTACAAAGCCATCATGATACCTATAGCCATCTACGCATGTGAGACATTGACACTGGAAAGTAAAGAGAAAAGAAAAGCGGAGCTCTTCGGAATGAGGTGTCTATCTTTCAAAATTAGTAGAAATCACTCAACATCAACGTGACCAAGCAAAGACAGCGATGAAAAATTCTATTGAATCTAGTTTTATTAACATTTCGTGAGACAAAGCAATACATGCAAAAATTGAAATAGCAGTGAAGTGAAAATCCTCTTTTCAGTTCTGTTAATAGAGAGGTCATTACATAGCTTGTAGCTTTAATTCATCATACCTTTCATATATCATTAATAACATTGTATATCATGCACATTGATTGGAAGCGATTTACGAAACAAAAATAGTACAAAATGTGCTGATGAAGCACAAAATCCAACAAAACTTATCCAACTAACCAGAACATGATTACGGCAATGCATGATTTCAGACATGGAGACTTTACATTGAAATTACAAAATGCAGACAACAAGTCATAGTTGTAGTAAGAGATAACTGAAAAAAGAAATAATGAAGGCAGCAAAAACATGACTATAACACAATCAAGGAATGAATACAACAAGCAGAAGGACATTGTAAAATTGGAGAACAAAATTCACATAGAGTTAAACTCTGATCTTACTTTACTTTTTGTGCATCTGAGTTGTTCACACGAGCATCTAGTCTCGAACAATGATTATTGGGTCCAACAGTTTTACAAAAGAAACTGCAGTTCGCATAAAAAGGGTTCGCGGGCGTGGGTTGCAAACCATTGGTCTAAGAGATCTTCAAATTAAAAGGATTCAAAGAATTGACTATGGAGACCATGAAATAATTTTCTACTTACACTTCGGATGTCGTAACATAAAGAAATGTAATTGTGCTACGCTTGAAATAGAAAGTCGCCGCTGACGACGTCACTGCAAGAAGCTATTCCATCAAATTCAAATGGACAGAACCCACATTTTGCACGCCAGCATTCCGACGCGATATCCAGAACCTTGAAGCGAAAGAAAACTTATTCCCCTGATGTAACGGGCCTCATCAACAATGATTAAAGAGAGTAAAAAGTTTTAAGTAACTTTTGGATGCCCCATCACAGCGATATTCGTCCAGTTATATATCTCGTCTTCTTTGTCAACATTTCCTTGTAACTTTCGATTATCATTTTCATTCAGTAAATACTTAGGTAAAGACTTCAAAACATTTTCATGCAGATTTCAGCAAAATTTTGGATTACTTTTGCGTGTAGGCTGTCTGTGTACACTAAGCCATTTATATGTATATATAAGTTCACAAAGTTCATTCATTTCAATCGACCACTTGTGTCAAATAGCATGACCTGTAGATGCTTTCTATACAACATAGATTGAAAAAATGCTTCATCGACTGATATATGCAGTCAATAACTTCAGAAAATCTTTTTAACACTTCATATGTCACTATTTCTCCACTAGAAATGCAGAGGAGTTTTCTATCCAAGCTATTTATGACCAGAGCTGGAAACGGGCCCGGGCCTTGGCTGGGTCAGATCAGGACCTGAAATATTAAGATTCAGGTCATGTGTTGATCGCTTCAATATACTTCATCAATTCATGTGTTAATTTACAAACATAATTCTTGAGCAATAAGAAGAAATAAACATCAGCACATCAAGAGGGAAATCCAGAAATAAATTTCTGAAGAAACTGAAAGATGATGATGACTAAAGCCGTATGAATTTGTCTGGTGCATCAAATCATTTGACTTCGCCCACGCATTCGTCAAAGGAGATTATATCATGCGTAGGTAGGATACTTGAAGAAACATATACAACATTGACTTCTAGAGTCGACTTGACTTTGTAAAAGATAATCATGTTTTGGTTGATATTTCTTGTATTTCATCTTCCAAGTTGTCTTTTACATTTGACAAGCGTAATCGATATGTTCATTAAGTATGATCAAGTGTAAAAAATATTAAAAATATATTAGGGGCGCGAGCCTGAAATTATAGAGTCAACGCAGACACGGGCCAGGCACAGGCCGAAAAAACCCGGCAAACATGCAATTCTGTACCAAATCAAGACGTCTCCAATGACTTGTGAAATCTTTATGTGCGACCTCGTTCCTTGCGTAATATTGTGGTACTTCCTGGAATATTTTTCATAGTTTTGACCGTTGCATTGTGAAGCCCTGACTCCGTCCAATTAGGGACAAGTCACTGATTTTTTATCATGATTCCGTTATATCGCTAACAATTTGATTTTTTCATTTTTTGACTTCGTCGCATACATCTTGTGAAATTTCGTGCTTTTTGACAAGCTCATTTTTTGAAGAGCATATTTTCATAATCAATAGGTTATGCATTTAGCTACGTAGATTACAGTACTGTTAAATCGAGATTAATCACTTATGATATCTCCGAATTATCACCACAGTTTATTAACAAAGTGACATAATTTCGTCGATTCATCAGTTGTTTGAATCATAGACATCAGATCGTGTAACCAAAGTCTGCTGAATGCGTTTCTAAACTATCGGCAAGCAGTTGCATGCAATTTTTTTGGCTTCCATACTTGTAATCAAAGACATAGCACATGTAACTAATCCACAACATGTGCATAGATGCTGAAAACAACAAATTCTTTAATCTGCATAATTTAGCATCTAATTAGCTATTATGTAATTACTAAAAAAATAATTAAATAACTCTCATTTGATTATTAATATATTATCATCAATCAAAATGCTTTAATTCTTATTTAGCACTTCAATGGAATCTGCGGAACACCTGATAACGATTGTACTGCTTGTATGCTATCAGCTTCACTAAATCTCCTTTTTAGACAGTTTATAACTGATTGCTCTTTCGCCGACTGCTGGCAATTGAATGATGCTTAATCTCCTTTTTAGACAGTTTATAACTGATTGCTCTTTCGCCGACTGCTGGCAATTGAATGATGCTTTTCCTATTTCTAAGTACGGGAAATTAGTAGCAGTGACTGAAGACCCTCAAGGCTCAGGTATCCCCCAAGGTTTGGTGTCATGTGTGCTAATTCTGCCCTTACCTCAATAACTCTTCAAGCTGATGATGGCACATGAATAGAGCTAATCTTCAAAAGTGAAGAAGTATCTAGTGGCGTAGCTACCATTCAATAGTAAATTTTGAAAAATGCAAATACTTTCTTTGGTGAAATATGATGTCTCTGAATGTCAAAGCGCCTAAACAAATTATTTTTCACGTAGGCTTCGCTGACAGTTTTGACTTTGCCAATACCTTGGATAGAACATTGAAAAGAAATTCAGATCTGATGAAAGACTAACTGACGTGGAATGCACATTTTGACAAAATGTTGAAGATTTCTTCCCAGTGTTTTTGGTTATACAAGTTCTGAAGTGTTCACTAACATCTCATGAAATTTAAGGAGAATCTATGAATCCATGAATGTGCCAATATTACTCTACGTGTCTTTAATTGTGAGCAAAAAATAAATATTAAATTGTGGCGCCGAAAACATCAGAAAAGAAGCTTGAAAATTCAATAAAGGGCACATAACATCCTTTGTGGCAAAGATTGTAAGTGTGGAAACTTTCCTGCTGTTTCAACTTTGCGAATTGGACGGGCTCATATTTGGCTCAAGTTAAAGGTTCTCTTCTCAGTCCTCGCATGCTCCAATCAGGATCGTGTAGATTGGCCTGCGAGAATGCATCTAGGAGGTTTCACTCATTTTCCCGTCGACTTCCATTTTGCATAAATGTGCACCAAGCGTGCAATGCATGAACCTTTTTGGAAGTTTACTCGACTCAGCAATTGTAGATATATTTCTTACTTAGATCATGCAAGCTTGCTACACGTAGCGTGCCTTTTCTTCGATTTCTTATATTTGTGAGTTTCTTTGTATTCCTGCTTCTATTGATTGTATTTATCATTTATAAAATGTTAATTATCGGTCATTTATCTTTTATGTCATTTATCTTTCTTATGCCTGGTTTTATTTACACGTGTATTTTTGACGATCTTCAATCTAAAAAGTTTACAACAACTCATTTAATTGAATGTAAATTCTGATCTTACCTGCGTTTGTGCTAAAAAAGTGCATAAAATAATCGCTGCACCTATCCCTACCGGGATAGGACAATTCGGCTATCTGTCGCATTTTTGCTTTGACCTTCTTAACACTAAACCGCCCTACCTGAATTTTCTTGGCTTTTACTTTTAGCATATTTCCAACTTTTCTCCTCAAATTGGTTTTGATATATGGTTTGCTGGAAGATGAAATCAATGACCTGCTTTAAAATGTACTGTTTTGGCCTATACCTTTCTGTCACGTTTTTGCAAACAATTTGGTTGATAACTTTCAACGAAACGCATCACTTTCAATTTGAGCACAATTTTGTTAATGCGAGAGTCTTTGAATCACATCACTCTCATCTATTAACCACAGACATCGAATAAAATATTGCAAATTCATATGTTGTTTTAGTGCTACTTATAAAGATTCTTTGTAGTATATACTTTACCAATTCAGCATTTTTGTTTTCATGTCATTTTTCGTGTCTTCTCCTAATCATCTGATTCATTCAGGTATCTGCAAGATGTCGTTCTGCTCTATAATAACATTTGAACTACTTAGAACTGAAGAACTCTATTTTACAGATGCATTTGAGTGGTTGAAAATCGTCCACATTTCATATACGTATATCTTCCATGTACAAGTCAAAGTCATCATCTATCTCAATCACGTGTGAACACACTCTGAATTGTGCCGCCGACTTCATGTGATTCGGAGAAATATGGAAGTTCAGGAAGGGAAGAATCTTGCCCCGAAATATACTGTAGGTGCGCTTCAAAATCCGGTGTGGAAGTAAAAGATCTTAGTAACCGGAAATTCTTGCATTCCGTTGACATTTCTGATTTATCTCTAGCATTTCGCATTTATTGATATGTTCAACAATGAAAAGCCGCGAATACACCAAGGTTTCTGTTTAAATTTCAAAAGCGCTATTCTCCCATTCCTATATGGGAAGTTACTTCCTTCCAGAGCTAATTAGAAATATGAAGGTGACTGCCATCCCTAGAGTAGTCGTGCTGTTGGGTTCTTGGCTCATTTTCTTCGAATGAGAGCGACAGAAAGCTGAAAGAAGAAATCACAATCGACATGAAAAGATTCAATATCATCGAAACGTTTGCACGAATCTGTTGACAGACAGTCTGTTGAAATGAATTGTCATGATTTAATTTCACACAAAAGAAAGAGATTTTGCGAAGATGCCTTTGAAATCTCTCTTTCGAATTTCAGCAAATATGAGAAAATCGCAGAATTGTATAGCGCAATGCCCACACATGTGACCTCAAATATTTCCATTTGCATTCCAGACAGAAGAATTTTTGCTAATTAAATCGACTGACCTTGTTTGTGATTGATCTTATCCAGCATATCCTAAATAGACGCTTGCACTCCTAAAAGCAGTACAAATCTTCATTCATGTAGCCCGTCACGCATAGCCCGGTTATCAGTTTTTACCTAACTTCAATGGTAGAGCAAAATGTATTGGCATGAACAATTAGGAAGTAAAAGGAACGGGAAATCGCGGAAGTATGCATGTTAGTTTCCGTTGACATAGCAATGGGAAAATATCAAAGAGGAAAAAATATTTTTATGAAAGTTTTGCAACTGCAAATTCTTTACAGAAATAAAAATACCAAATTAATATTTCGACCACCTGAAGTGGCCATCATCAGAATTGTATTTTCTAAATCATCGCATTTACTAAGTAATACAAAATTCAAAATATGTAGATAACTGTTTAAAGCACTAATAACTTATTTCTAAGCCTTACGGAATGAAATCGAAACCACTCAAAAATATGAGATATCTTCACATATGAACTAATCAAGCAACTTAGAGCTAACTGAGTCACTTTGTCCGTTCGGAGATGGCGAACGGAGTTTGATCAGCAGCATTTCATAAATTAAAAGATCGTATCTGTTTGTGCACCTTTTTAAAATTTTAAATTTGACAGTCGAATGTTCTTGTCGCCGTGTTGTTGCTGTTTATGTCTACCAATAGACGATGACTGTTGCTTGTGTTCCTCTCTGAAATAAATGACGCGATGTGAAGCCGATATGAGTTGCTTCGCACAAGTCACATTTACATTTTTCGCCCACATCGTGACTATTAATCAGAGGTAGCTTTGGAACTGATCATGTTATTAATGATTCTATTTTTCTGACTCCAGAATATTGCAAAAAAGTCGTACGTCGCTTGCGGATTAATGTGAGTTCCAGCAAAGTGCTTCGATTGCCAAAATTCCTTCAGATTCGAAGAATTCAGATCATTGCGCACAAGTTTTCTCCATAATGTTGGCCCTTCACCTCATTATTAAAGAAAGTAGCAGGCGTACGAAAATTAGCTCACTTGATGTTTTCACATCCTCTCCTCGGCATTTCTCAGTGTATAGTGCATACACTGAATCGAATGTTAGCCAGGCGATGTGTGTCTTGGTGTGTGCGAAGTGATATCACAGCACGCACGCATCTCTCACTGGCCCTGGTGTCCTCTGCTGACAGCTTATTGTTTGCCTTTTCCAATAGCAAGAAGGAGCAAGTTGTCTAATTCTGTGATGTGCCATTTTGATATTAAGATTAGATACAATTCTTCCTTTCTAGGAAACCGAAGCGCGCGCAGATGAATCCAATTCTGTGGTTGGAAAGTAAGTACCAATTTGTTCGCTCTTCCTCAGGGGGTATTTCGCTAAAACCATGGCGAATTACCCCCTGAGGAAGAGCGAACGCTCGAAACGCGTAGGGGTTGTACATACAGATTGTTTAATAAAAAATGGATCACCCTTAAACATCGCCTTAACTTTAACTTTGTCTAACTCCGCCAAACTTAAACGAATTTCTCTGAAATTTGGAAGATATGTCAGTTGTGCTTACTAATATCATTGTTGGAAATTTCAAGCATGAATATTGAGTTGTTTTCCTGTTATAGATAAAAGAGTAGTAGATAATTTGATCTTCATTTAGCAATGTTACACAAAATCATATCTCACTCTTATAAAATTACATTTGTTTCCTTTGTTATGTAAATTCTACAAGCCAAAAGCTATCAAGCAAAACAAAAATAAAGAAAATCGGTCAATCAGAGCCAGTATAGTGCCATTATTCATCAACAATAATGTAACTGCTACATGTGATTAACTAGACTTCATGTTCCATAGCTTCCTGACTTCGTTGCGGTGGTGTTGGCAGCACTCCTGATTGCTTTCAGCTAGAAATCTATCTCTTATTGGTTGAAAACAATACAAAGCACAAATGAACAATAACGAGATCGCATTCACGAAAGGCAAAGTGTCAGCCTTGCTAGAACTAGGGTTTTCTTTGCGAGCTACAAGCAAGCGAATAAATGTCCCTTACACAAATGTGCATCGATGGCATAATGATGATTTTCGACTCTGTCGTAAAGAGGGCTCTGGCCGTCCACGCAAAACATCCAAAGGTAGAGACAGCCTAATTTTGAGATTTGTTAAAGTTGATCCAAGTCTCTCGTTAACTGAGATGGCTGCACTAGACTCGTCTATTTCTAAGTCCACTATTCTTAGATGACTTATTGAGTCGAATTTCAAGAGCTGTAAGAAGCGCTCTCAGATCGAATTATCAGATCAGCATACAAAAAGACGTCTCAGATGGGCAATGAGTCATTGTCACTGGTGAAATCAATGGGATTGGGTTGTCTGATCTGATGAGGCATCAGTCCGTCTGAAGGATAGTGATGGTCGATTGAGATTATGGATAAAATCTGATCAGGAAATTCCGAGACATTTACATCGTCCCCGGGTACAAGGTGGTGCGACTCTACTGATTTGGGATGGCATTTGGACCAATGGCCGATCTGAACTTCACATACAGCAAGGAACCATGAATTCTAAGTAAGTAAGTAAGTAAGTAGATGTTTTATTGAAGTAATTGAAAATCATAAGTTAGACATTTACATGATTGCTGATAGCGTACATATAATGAATTTGAATTTACGAAAATTCAGTGCGTTATACATATATACAAAATTGTCAATCAGGTTACAATATCGATCCATTTGACAAGGCCGTCGTATAAGGGACAAAAGAGTTCAAAAAACGTGTTGTCATTGCACATGGTTGAAGGAATCTCTGCGTTTTTTCTGATTTCAACGGAATAATCCCGTTCAATACGTGTTGACTTTCAGTTGAGGCTTTAACCAGTAGAGCTTTTGATGCTGTTTGTCGCCGATCGGATAAACACTGAAACTGACCACAATTACAGTTCTGACCAACACTAAAACCACATATCACTTTATGACATCTGCGTTGAATTTTTTCGAGATCATTGCTGAGTCCAACCGGAAGTTTCACAAATGCAGGGGAAGCATATTCTAGTAGGGGTCGTATTATCGCGTTATAGACCAGAGCAAGTTGAGTCTTATTGAAAACAGGTTTTAGGAGTCGTAACGCGTACATTCTCCTTGATGCAATCCTACAGATGTTCTCACATGCGATGCCCAAGTCAACCTATTATTGATGATGACACCAAGAAACTTGATCTCTTCTGCTGGCAACAACATTTGGCAGTGGAAAATCGTCAGTTTGATTAGTCTTCTTGTAACAGATTGATTTACATTTTGCATGTGTTGATGTACAACGATTTTCATATGACCAATTGAGTATGTTCTGATGTTCGTCAAGCACATGCTGGTTTGTACCCTCTTTATATAGAGAATGCACAAGGTTGTATCGTCAATATATTGCACAATGTGAGTACATTGGTATACCGATTTTAGGGAACCAACCACCAAGCAGAAAAGCATTGGCCCCAAAACTGAGCCCTGATGCACACCCGAACACCACCTTATTGAAGGAACTCACAACGCAAGCCAATCCGAGTAGCTTGTTCTCTGCCTCCGAGGTAATCGGTAACCCATTTCACGAAATTGGAAGGGAAACCATTATCCTTCAGTCGTTCAACTACCAACTTATGAGATAGAGTGTCAAAAGCTCTTGTTAATCATATGCAATGATTTACATGCCTGAAACTTCAGGGCTCTCAAAGCAATTCAAAGCATAGTGAATTAAATAAATAACTGCCGCAGTATAAGCTCATAGGTCTAGCACCAAATTGATTATAACCAACTTTATCGATAAACAACTTGTACACCCGACTGCAAGACAAGTCTCTCTAATATTTTTGCCGGGGTAGGCAGCAGTGAGATGGGTCGTAGATTATTAACATCAGGTGGAGCACTTTTTTTGGCACCGGAACAATATGCGACAATTTCCATCTTTTCGGAATTCGACATTCTTGGATAGATAGGTTAAATAGATGGGCAAAAGGTCCAGCAAGTATGTCAGCAGCATGCTTATACAAAATCAGGGGTATACCGTCACTTCCCATCGATTTGTTCTTGTTCAGTTCCTGAAGGTGTTTTCGCACGACAGACACAGGGATATCAATACTCCATTTTAAGTAAGAGAACGCTTGATTTGCGTCACTCGAGTCAACTTCAACTGACAAGTCGGATGCAGGAATTGACGAGAAAGCATCATTGATAGAATTAACAGCTGTTGAGATGGAGTCAAATTGATCTATAATCGAAAAAATATAGTCCCGAGCCTTAGTTCCTCTGGTAGCATTCACCACTTTCCATAAAGATTTTGAGTCGCTCTGGGCCCTGTAAGACCATTTTTGTTTTGCAGAGAATATCATTGTCTTTGTCTTGTCTTTCCAATGATGATAAAGAGGATAATTTTTAGCCCGAAAAGCATCCCAACGCTGGTGAATACAATATTTCACCAACGGAGTCATCCAAGACTTGTCGGAATCAGACATTTCAATGAAAACGACGGGAATACACTGTCGCAACCAACTCAGACAGAAGCGAGTGCAGAAAATCACACTTGGCATCTATGTCAGCACCCGATCTATAAAAGTGAGTCCAATTAATGCAAGATAACTGTCTTATGAAATCATTTATGTAAGTCTGTCGAAGATCAAACAAAGGTTTTATAACATATCTCGGGCGAATCAGAGTACTTGAGGAGTAGCAGTTACACTTCGATGATCAGAATTCGATAGCGGAGCAGTCACAGTAACATCATATTCAGATGAGCGCGCACAAGTGATAAGAAAATAATCAAGAAGTGCAGATTCACGAGTTGGTTCACTCACTAAATTCACCAAATCAAGATGATACGAAATAAAGGAGGTATCATATCTATTCAAATCACCGCATATTACAATTTCAAAATCATACAGCTGTGACAAAATAATATCAACGTTGACAGCAATATAATCATCAATTATGGTTTTTCTTATGGTGACTAATTCAGGCGGAATGTACATAAGTAGTAAGCAAATGACAAACACTCGACCGGCGCCCCCCCCCCCCCTCTGGAACGGCAGAGTGTCGTGGTCGGCCGCCGTGGTGCTTCGGGTCTGAGTCCCCCCCCCCCCCCCCCTCTGGAACGATAGAGTGTCGTGGTGGACTTGGGCGACCGCCAGGATTAGTGTTGAGGCTATAGTGTGTGATGTTTTTGGTGCAATCTGCTGAATGTTGGGTTGTAAATGGGTTGTTTCGAGTGGAAGGAGTGGTTGGATGAGAAAACGGAGTCCAGATTCGGAATCTACGTGAAATTTTGGGTTAGGAAGGATGTTTCCAGCGAAATCGGAGAGAAAAAATTTTCGGCTGACGTCCCCCCCCCCCTCTGGACAGCTTGCTTCGATTTTGGCTTCTAGTGGACGGATTTTGTCGTGCGATAGCTCGTTTGAAAGCTAAGAGTGAGACAAATTCAGTGAAAGAATCGGCTTGTTCCTATCTGTCTTCGTTTAGATGTGAGACGCCATTTAAGATTTTGGGACATTGGTGAAAAACGACAGAGTTAGAATTTGGGACGTTTTGGGCTGTAGCTTCAAAACGAAGCATCGGATTGGAAAACGGATTTCAGATTTGGAATCAGCGTGAAATTCTTTATCTGTATAGTGTGTTTCAAGTCAATCGGCGAGAAAAAATTTTCAACATTTTTCGAAAAAACGACAGAGTTAGAATTTGGGATGTTTTGGTGTGTAGCGCCCAAACGAAGCATCGGATGAGAAAACGGAGGCCAGATTCGGAATCTACGTGAAATTTTGGGTTAGGAAGGATGTTTCCAGCGAAATCGGAGAGAAAAAATTTTCACTGACGTCCCCCCCCCCCCCCCCCCTCTGGACAGCTTGCTTCGATTTTGGCTTCCAGTGTACGGATTTTGTCGTGCGATAGCTCGTTTGAAAGCTAAGAGTGAGACAAATTCAGTGAAACAATCGGCTTGTTCCTATCTGTCTTCGTTCAAAAGTTAGAGCGGTTACAAGATTTTAGGTCGGAGCTCGCTTACCTGAAAAAATCCTAAGTGTCAGAGTGACTTTGTATGGGTAAAAATTTGAAAATTTTCCAAAGTGTGGCATTTCGACCTGGGACCGTCACCAAAACATTTTTCATCAAATTTTGAAATTTCACTGACGTCCCCCCCCCCTCTGGACAGCTTGCTTCGATTTTGGCTTCCAGTGGACGGATTTTGTCGCGCGATAGCTCGTTTGAAAGCTAAGAGTGAGACAAATTCAGTGAAACAATCGGCTTGTTCCTATCTGTCTTCGTTCAAAAGTTAGAGCGGTTACAAGATTTTAGGTCGGAGCTCGCTTACCTGAAAAAATCCTAAGTGTCAGAGTGACTTTGTATGGGTAAAAATTTGAAAATTTTCCAAAGTGTGGAATTTCGACCTGGGACCGTCACCAAAACATTTTTCATCAAATTTTGAAATTTCACTGACGTCCCCCCCCCCCCCCCCCCCTCTGGACAGCTTGCTTCGATTTTGGCTTCCAGTGGACGGATTTTGTCGCGCGATAGCTCGTTTGAAAGCTAAGAGTGAGACAAATTCAGTGAAACAATCGGCTTGTTCCTATCTGTCTTCGTTCAAAAGTTAGAGCGGTTACAAGATTTTAGGTCGGAGCTCGCTTACCTGAAAAAATCCTAAGTGTCAGAGTGACTTTGTATGGGTAAAAATTTGAAAATTTTCCAAAGTGTGGAATTTCGACCTGGGACCGTCACCAAAACATTTTTCATCAAATTTTGAAATTTCACTGACGTCCCCCCCGTCCCCCCCCCCTCTGGACAGCTTGCTTCGATTTTGGCTTCCAGTGGACGGATTTTGTCGTGCGATAGCTCGTTTGAAAGCTAAGAGTGAGACAAATTCAGTGAAACAATCGACTTGTTCCTATCTGTCTTCGTTCAAAAGTTAGAGCGGTTACAAGATTTTAGGTCGGAGCTCGCTTACCTGAAAAAATCCTAAGTGTCAGAGTGACTTTGTATGGGTAAAAATTTGAAAATTTTCCAAAGTGTGGAATTTCGACCTGGGACCGTCACCAAAACATTTTTCATCAAATTTTGAAATTTCACTGACGTCCCCCCCCCTCTGGACAGCTTGCTTCGATTTTGGCTTCCAGTGGACGGATTTTGTCGTGCGATAGCTCGTTTGAAAGCTAAGAGTGAGACAAATTCAGTGAAACAATCGGCTTGTTCCTATCTGTCTTCGTTCAAAAGTTAGAGCGGTTACAAGATTTTAGGTCGGAGCTCGCTTACCTGAAAAAATCCTAAGTGTCAGAGTGACTTTGTATGGGTAAAAATTTGAAAATTTTCCAAAGTGTGGAATTTCGACCTGGGACCGTCACCAAAACATTTTTCATCAAATTTTGAAATTTCACTGACGTCCCCCCCCCCCCCCCCCTCTTATCGATTGCATATTCACAGGGTATATAAGAACGGGATCGGGAGAGGAATTTCACTAAGTTGAGAAACTGACTACAGGTAAGTCGTTTCTCTTGAGGTCCGATATCGGACTTCTGACTTTACATTTCTGATATCAGCTAAGGTGTCAGACTTATAGGTTAGTCAGTATAGCATGACTGACCATTTGATGATAGTAGGCCGAAATCTTCAAACGGCTATAACTTTGCTTCTACAAGTCCTTTAGACTTGATTCAAAAAACATTCGACAGCGTTTGCTATGCTGAAGGTGACAGACTACTTATAAACGTTTTATGAGTAGTACTAAAATACTGAAAAATTTAAATTCATATTTAATGATAATAATTAAAGTTTTTGAATAAAAAGCAGTCGTTTATGAGTCTCTGTGACTTGGTCGTTTCCTCTTGTAAATAACTCCACCGGTTTTCATGTCAAAAACTGGGGCCCGGATACCAACACAGTGATATGACGCACGCTCTGTCCGATCGAGGTTGGATTTGTGGGTCGAGGCCTTGGAGCTGGGATAAGATCCCCTCTGAGTAACGCCTGTAACGGATTCAAGAGCTTAACACCCAAACGGTTGCTGACTTGCTATCAAATGTTTGGTGACTTAGTCTTTTCAATTTCAATGCATATCAGCAAGTAGTATCCTATAAACACTTGCTATCAAATTTTACTCTATCTTTACAGAATTATCAGACAAAAGCGAGTAATGCCAAGATGTTGGTGGGCAAGTGTAGCGTGGAAAGATTGCTAGAGGTAGCGAACTGAAGAAACACTTAAAAGAAAAAGAGGGACGATGGGCCATGAGAGGAAAGTGATGTTGAGGTTGTGTGTGTCTTGTCGGAAATGTGTGATGGGGATGAGAAGGAAATTTATGAAGGCGCATATGCAGTGTGAGAGTGGGAACATCGGAGAGAAGGGGTTCAAGGCATGGTTTGAGGGAGAGTTGTTGGAAAGGGAAGAGGTGAGAAAGGCGGTGGCCACGATTCAGGACGTGATTGGGGAGAAAGTGGTGAGGAATGCGAGTGAGGGAGTTCGAGTGATGGGAGTTCGAGTGAGGAAGTTGAGTTGAGAGCGAATATGAAGAAGAAGAAGGATGATGTAGATTTGGATGCGGTGATGTGATGGAAGATTTGTTTGGAGACATAGCGGATTTGAAGGAAGAGTGGGAGTGGGAGGAAGTGGCTAAGCCGATGGCAGCGTCATCGCCACGGCAGCAAGAGGTGTATGACACGGAGGTATTTGTGAGAATGAAAGGATCGTGTGAATGGCATTTGGAAAGTAACAATTAGAAAGGTATTATTGAAGGAGAATGATGAGCTGAAGGTGAAGGTTTGAGTGGGTATAGGGCAACAAGGGAAGAGTTGGAGAGCTTGAGAGAAGAAGAAGAAGGAATGGATGGCGGAAAGGAGCGAGTTGATGAGGAAGGCAGGTTGGTGGGAGAGTTTGCGGGATGAGTGTGTCCGAGGAAGGAAGAAGAGATAGAGCGGATGCGAAGCGTGGTGAGAGGAACGGAGAGGTGTAAGGTCATTAATAAGAGGTTGAACGGGTGAAGTGAGCGACCTGGCAAATGAGTCGTTTTGAAGTTGTCGAAAAAGAAAGTGTATAAGTCCATCTTCCCCCTCTTTGAGAAACAATATATGCGACGACGCATCCCCAACCAGTCACGATGATCCCGAACGAAAACCCACAGTGGTTATGAGGGCGACGGAGTCCGCTGTCCTTATCACATGAGCCATCTGACGTTACCCGGTCCAGCTCGAAGACTTTCCGTCGTCCCGAAAAGTTCGGAAGAAAGTTCCCAGTAAGCTTCCTCAACATGATCATTTTTTGTAGCTCATCTAATCTCCTATATCTTTTCTTACTTTCCAGAGTTTTTGCAGAAGTGAGCAGGAGTGTCCGGTGGACGGAGAACCGACCCATGGGCTCAATTAAAGGGCCAACCTTCTAATGCAGCTAAAGCGGTCCCAAGACCCGCACATCATATCCTCGGATAATGGAATGCAGAGGGAAGAAAAATAATGAATGGAATGAAATGGGAG
>CAJQUW010001941.1:0-13949 GCA_907163375.1 Prostheceraeus crozeri
GTTATCCTTATTCGGTTAGATGTATTTAGCTTTCTATGAACTCGTGAGATACCGTTGTCTTACTGAATTTTATTTCTATTGATATATCATCGTGTTTCCTCTGTGGGTTAAGACTAACAACAAAATATTATTCACTTTCATTTACCGTTAAAACTAGACATTAATTTATATATAAGTGTTCAGAAGTCAGAAACCATGCATTTAAGTTCTATTACAATATTTCTTATTACTCTTCATATTAACACGTCTTCGGAAAGGATATTGAAGTTTTCTCTTAGCAGCTAAAATTTAAGAAAATAATAAAAGCTCTAAGCTGCAAAATTTATATTTATTGACCGATATTTCGGTTTCACAACCAGCATCAGGGTCAGATAGCATTATAAAATGTTATTAATTTTTGATATGCTATTTGACCCTGATGCTGGTTGTGAAACCAAAATATCGGTCAATAAAAATAAATTTTGCAGCTTAGAACTTATCATATTTTCTTAAAATGATACGTCTTCAAACGTTAAAATATATCATTGGTCTGCGACTGAAATAGGCTAAGTATACAATGTGCAATATACATGTATGTGCATGTTTGTGAATGCTGTACCGCAGCAATCGATAATATTCCTGGATACCCCACTGATTCCCAGCCTCTATCCCAGCCTTCAATAGAGCTATTAATAAGCTTCCACTCTGTTCCGTTGATAGTTAGAAGTCACAAAGTAGTATGGAGTATTTAATTCGTGATTCCTTCTGTTATCTGTTTTTATACCATCCCCTTAGTTATATAATATTCCTGATATTGAACATGTTATGTTGACTTTTAATTTTAGCTTGTATTACTTCTTGTTTTTTCAATATTATCTAGATAAAATTATAATATACTCTCCTTTAATTAACTCACTTATACAGTTATGATGCCTCATCCCCTTTGTTTCTTTCTTTTTTCTCTTCTTACTTATATTCTTAATTCTTCTGCTGAGGGGCACCACTAGGTGCATAGGCCCGGCCTTTTCACTCCAGTTTTGATGAAAAAACATTTTTTTGCTGAAAACATTGACTGCATATTTTTATGTTATAGGCTATCAGAAACAATCACAAAACTTATGCATTCCCCTTTATGCCATGCAACAGCAGAATATATCGTGAATGTGTGTGCATAGGAGTTTCCAGTACTTACAGTTTGTAGTCTGCGCTTATTCATTCGCGCATCTGTCAAGAATTCTTTTCAGTATGTCCATGCTGTAAAACGGCTTTGAATATCCTTCGGGATGAAAACACCATATTATAATGTATTGAATTCGTTAGTAATTAAATGAATCCAACTTCTAGTCCGGGAGCTAGCGAGAAGTTGTGCAGGGAACGAGGTATCACATAAATCCATTAATTTCTATATTAAGTCGTTTCATCTTGATGTTTAATTCCTTCACATAAGCACAAAAATATTTTTTGGTATAAATTGCAGGAAAACACAAAATACGACGTAATTCTCGTACATGTATGTTTGTCTCTTGCCTAAGGTATTATATATATATTATAAAAACAACCTCAGATTCGAAAAATTCAGGGAATTTTGAACCGAGCAGGTGGGTTGAACAACTCTAATTTAAAAATTTGAAATTTGTGGTGGAAAAAAAACGGAAAGCAATCTGTATTACGGAACTCTAAATGCAGATTGATGTGAACCGGGTTTAAGACGGATTTCAAGTTGATTATAGAAAATTTGTAAGGCGAACTTTGTAGATATGCCTAAACATAACTGAAAATTGTAAATGTTATAACAATTATTATTACTATGAAACAGTCCATAGAAGTAAGGTTTATACAGTAGAAATCGCTTATATCGGCGCCCCAAGGGACAGACGAAAACCGCCGCTATACATGAACTGCCGAAATAAGCGAACTCAATAATATGGAAAAGATCGGAAGCCGGGACCAAAACAGTCGCCGATATAGGCGATTTGCGGATATAGCCGAAGCCGATAAAGGCGATTTCTACTGTATTTTACTGATTTTCCCTGAATCAATGAGGATATTGCATGTTGTCTGGGGGAGTAATTTTGTTCGTTGGGAGTTTAGCCTAGGCCAGAGTTACAGGGAATGAAGCAACTTTGGAAGGGAGTAGCTCTAACCTGTCATTCCGGTATAACGATCCCGTATACCAGTTACAGTACTATGGGAAATAAATTTTCATTTTCTTTTTCCATTCGTTTATCACACGCCTGCATTTATACATGATACGTACAACCTAACATTTTGCTTACGTAATGTCGATGTAGTACAATGAGCGTGTAACTTATTCATGAATTTAACATCGATTTTCTATTTTTCAGCTATTCTTCAAATGGCTACTGGCTCCGAATTTTGCAAAGTGAAATTTGAAGAGAAAATCAAATTCATTAAAGTTGAAACTTGGGAATCATTTCAAGATAAATGCAAGGCAAAATTCGAAATCAATGAAACCAGTAACATTACAATAACTTCGTTAGATGGTACTGAAATAGATGAAGATTCTTTCGAGATACTCAAGGAAATATCGGATATCGTCATCATTCACGAACGTAAATTAGAATCAATAAATCGACTGTGGCCGTCGCTTTTCACTATACCGCAGCATGTTGTGGCGTCTTTTCCTAGTTTGAAAGATCCAAAAGATTCTACTTTAAAGACTGTGAAATCTAAGCGGACTGCATTTATTAGAAGTTTGGGAAATTTATTATTGGAATTTTCAGACGACAAATTGTATGTGCGGAGCATGCCAATCATCGCTACCATCAAGTCGCTGAGGCTATTACAAGAATCGCTCCGCACTTGAAGGATATTGACGGTTCAAGTAATTACTGGCGCATTAAACTGGTTAAATACTTCAAAACCTATCGTCGGAAATTGCGTCTTAGCTCCAAAGCCGATGCCTCAATGCCCGATAAGCTCATCACTTACACTCAGAAGTTCGGAAATTCGAGGAAGCGTACATCTGTGATTGATGACCTTGGAACCTCAAAACAAGGAAAGATACGTAATGATGAAAGTGAAAGTGATGATACGACAATATTGCATTCTTCTTCAGATCAGATATCTTGTTCCTCGATAGCAAGGAGATCTGAAATTCATTTTGAATCAATATCGAACGAGGATGAGTACTCAAGATTTTGTGAACGGAAACAAAAAGCGTGGAAACATTCATGGAAGTTGCAAGAAGAGGTTGATGATTTTCCTTCCGTGAAAGACATGTGTGTGCTTTTCAAAGAGGCTGAGATGATGTTAGATTTGTATGCAGAAAATGAATCTGAATACAATAATGGATTTCCGTATGAAGTCAGTTTGATCAGTGACAAGATGAGGGACATTCTGATTGATTTGCGTGACTTGTTTCGTACATCTTTGACTCGATATAGCAGCAGTGCAAAACCGTTTATCTCGAAGTCTGATTCCGGCGATTCAATGATTGATGAATTTAAATTACTGTGTGTTCGATTCAAAGGACTCAAATATCTAACCGAGAAGTCTCAGTCAATTATTTTCGATGAGGAATTTTTCGGTTTTCGATTATATAATGTACATTTCGAAGGAAATTCACAGCAACAATGTATTGCAACAATATATTTGTAAGAAAGCGTCTATGAATATTTTTGTACTCAGACGACTGAAAATGTTTTTAACAAAACGCGACTTGATTACTTTATATCAGGCATTCATCGTTAGTATCCTTGAATATTGTAATCCAATTTTCATAGGACTTAGTAAGCAGAACTGCGAAAAAATCGAAAAGATCCAACGGCAGTGTCATCGCATTATTTGTGGAGAAGAATGCAAGGACGAATGTCTACCTTTGCGCCGGCAGAATCAGGCACTTAAGTTTTTTCATCGTATGGAATATCCTTCTCATTTTCTCCATGAACTATTTCCCAAACGGCTCCCTTTCTCTAGAAAACTTTGTGTTCCACTTATGAAGACTAAACGTAGACATGCTTCTTTCATCCCCAGCTGTATAAGTCTTTCAAACTCTGCATAAGCGCTGCTTACTCGATCGTGTTCGGTGTAAACTCATGTGTATTTTTAATGACTGATGCTACTTACCTGTAACTTGAAATTATTCGCAACCTGTGACTTGTAACAATGTGATTTTCATTATGAAATAAAAACCTTTATTATTTTTATTATTGCTGCTACTGTACTATCTCGCGTTGCTTTCAATATAACGCATCCACCTAAACTAGAGGCCGTATTCGAGGTACTAGAATTTTTGCTAGGTATTCGTCGTCGAACTCTGTGACAGTAGTTCGCACTTTCATCAGTGAACTGCCAACTATCTTCTCGAAATATTTACGTCACTAAATGTTGATTATTTTAAAGTGTAAATCGATGCAATGTGATTGAAAGAGACTTATCATATTATTGCTACGTATGTATAACAAACTACGAAATAAAGTATTCGTCTTTCCTCACGAACCACAATATTAGATTGTTATCTGTATGATCAATGCAATTCTTTAAACTTTGATCTTACGATTTCTGCCATTTTATCTACATTAAAACATAGATAGTATATGACTACCCTAAATCTGCCATTTCAAGAAATTGGTTGCGTATCACAAACTAATATTTCCAGACATGATCTATTCTACACTGTTTCGCACTTTCTAAGAGTAATTCAATGAATTGTTATTGCTTTAGTTTGAATTTGTTTACGTGAATTCTATATTTTTTGATACATGAGATTTGATGCGTTACGATGACATTTATGAACACTTCTAGCATTGTACTTCGCTAACTTGAAATCACAAATCGAGGTATTGTTTTATTATTCATTTTCGGTACCAAAGTATTTCTCGATTGTTTCTACTCTCTTCAGCGACCAATTAATATTTCTCGTTAAATTTTGTTGATAAACAGTAGTATTTGCAAAGCATTAATCGATGTGTTGTGATTGAATGAATGTAAAGTGATTAGGTACAAAAAAGTTTTTGACCTCATCTTACAAACCACACTCACAGTCTCTTAAATTACTTGTCGATGCGGCTAAGTGAAATTTTTTGAACTTCAAGTTATTGAAATATTTGCCACTCTGGCTCCACTACAATAACATGATTTCTACAGATATGAAATTGAAATATCAAGAAGTCAATGATAAAGAATAAATGTTGTCAAACATAATTTACGAACTAGTGGTTCGCAAGATATTAGATGGGTTTATTCATGCACTTCATCTGTTCTAAGGTTCAGTGATGAACCTAAGCCATCATATATATTGAATCTGTTATGAAGACTTGTCAAATTGTATAATTAGTTACCAAAATTTGTTAGTATGTACTCTTTCATGGATGTTTAATACATTTCGTTGTTTTATAGTTATTTCAGATTTTTATTTTAAAATCGAAAAAACGCACCGTTCTGTATAATGTTACTTTGAAACTTCTATGTAGCTAATCATAATGCTAATATATTACATCATTTTTAGGTGGCAATGAAATGTTAATATTTTTTAGAACTTAAAGGTCTAGACGTCTTCGATTTAGACCCTTTAGAACCCCAAGATAGACTCGGGCGTTCGCTATCAGCACCTCTTTTTAGACCCTTGATTTTTTGACGTATAGTCCTTTTTATAACCTTCCTTAGACCATTTTGCATGGGTCTTAGCGTTCAAAAATTTAGATCCTTAATTAGTCCTCCTGGTTCACGTCGTCTAGAAGACTTTTTAATGGCTCCATGTAGACCTTTTCCATGAGGGTCCTAACTCCTTCATTCTAGACCTTTTCCTATCCTAATAAGACCCTGGGGGTCTGTATTAGAACCTGATTTAGACCCCAAAATTTTTGACGTGGGGAACCTTTTTTAGACCTATGTTATACCTTTTCAATTTACAGTGATGGCTGTATTTTATAATCTGTTGGATTACTGTGGTATAAATTCTTGGATCTTATATCGCTGGAGTACTGGATCAACAATTCCTCAAAGACAATATCTGTTGTGTGTTGGAGAGGAGTTGTGCAAACAATTTAGAGATGTTTCTCCATTTGATGACATTCTTCCCTCACCAGTTGGTGACAATCGCAAACGACGACAATGTCAGATATCCGATCACAAGAACAGATCTTACGACCAATGTGTAAACTGCCAGAAAGTCTGTTGTGGTCAATGTCTGGGAATGAAACGCGTTATCGTGAAATGCACTGACTGTCTGCAATTTTGAAACATTTCTGTATTTTATAATGTTTTCCTATAATCCATTCGATATCGATTGTTTTTGGACAACCTTTATAAAAATCAGTATAATAAGTAGATGTATGTTCGATATTTGGAGCTTTTATTTTAAAGCGACGTTTTCAATATGCATTATACCGAACTCCTGTAAATCATGGACTAGCTTCATTAGAAACCATACCTTAACAACATGTATGGTAATAAATAAATAACAAACTTTTTGATATCACAGAGGTAAAAAGGAAAGCGTTAGAATACAAAAAAACATAAAAATAGAGTTAACAAAAATAAATGTTTACTGCCGTCAAAACTGACGGTTTCGTCCTTCTACAAAAAACGCTTCAAAATTAAACTATAACCTTTTAAGGACCATAGTGTTTGAGGCCATCGAAATTGAAATTACTCTTGCGGGATCTTTTTGCCATCACTTCAATATGAAAACTACAAAATTTCATCCAATAATTCTCTTTCGTTGTGAAGATACAAGGTGGTACATATATAAACCACTTGTCCTTAAGGGCAAAAAAACGCTAAAAACTATGCATGAAAGTCATAGAAGCAATTCCGGGTTGAATTCAAGCAGAAGCTTTTCTCACATGCTGAGCATCTCACATTGCTTCTGCAGTCATTCTGCTTCCATGAGCACAGGAAACAGCATCTGCGCGTGCTACGAAGGACTCGTGCAGTGAGGCAGGAAACCAGAAGTGAACGGGTTATTTCTGCTTTGATGCAGTCTTTGACGAGAACTGAATTGTCCAGCAAGCTTCCGAACGACTGCTTATCGGAATTGCAGCAGTGTTGGGATTTCAATTTTTTTTGGGGCGACACAATTTCCATTTTCTTCCCGTAGAATCGTTGAGCATTGAGGATGCTTCAAATCGAATGAAGTCGAAGAATTTTCGCAGATAGAATTTTGACGGCTTGTCGTTCGTTTTGGTTGCACTCATTCCAGTTGGTCCCTTTAGAGTCAACATACCCATAATTGAATTGTAGAATGACACCTGTGAAAAGAAAACGACAATATGCTAGTGCATGTTAGGCTACATGCAAATATTATTGTGCGTAAAAGGTTTGTGATTATAGAAATACGCAGGAAACAAAGGCCTACTGCATGCACAATCAACATGTTATGTAAGCACTGTCTAGTAACTTACAGTTGTACATGTTACGAGTATGTCTACGTTTTAGATGAGTCATTTACATATTTGTCATAATTCATTGCTACTTCGATGCTTTAGAATTTAGCTCACTCGTGAATTGCGGTGTATCGACCATGCGCGCTGTGATTGATCATGCACAATCGATTTCATAAAATTGAAACATATCATTTCGTGATAGGACTCTAGGCCTATTGTGTACAGCTTCATTGATCTCCCGACACATGTGAAGGGCTTGCATTGCACATCTCGCACAATTATGTAATAGGCGATATAGATATTGTATATTCTAAAGGAGGAAGACATCAATTACTTTCATCCAGAAGTCCACTTGCACAGCACGACTTCCTTATGACTGACAGTGCCGTGTGCAGGCACTGTAAATTGATCTGGGATTGCTATGATTTGCAATGCGACATGTAGAATTATGCTACATAATTCAAGTAAACATAATACTAACAAACCAATATTATCACTTGTTACACTTCATGTCGGGTTTTCCTTTGTCTGATAGAACTTCGCCAAGAATCTACGTACGTTATGTCCTTGATATCTACATGCACACATTCCTCGCACATTTGCGCATAATGTAGTGTAGGATCTGCATACAATGAAAAAAGTCAATGCTTTAGATGAAACAAATGTCCCTCGCTCAAACAGCTTGACTTTGTACAACTGTTGTTGTTCTTGTCTTTCATGAAATTATATTTAGTAGCATAATGTACTCTTATTTTAAGTTGCAGAAGAAATAGGCGAGACACAATCTTTGTCAACTGTCAATATTGAACGGCTCGTCCCTTCTAGTGTACCAATGTCTGCTTCAACAACCGAAGGCGATTAATGTTCAACCGCAAAGTGCAAAGGCTGACTGGTAAAACGCTCGTTGATATGAAAAGTTGAACTGAAACAATTTAGCAATCATTGAATTCTTGAAATGGTACTCTTTAAATTTTCTATCAACAAATGCTGCACTCAAATCCGAAACAATTTTAAGAAAAAGCTCTTAGTATAACCATCTGCGTACAAAAATTTTCAGAAATTTTATCAATTTCATAAGGAAAATATATTCCATAGCTCGTGCTGGCTTACCGTATATGCTCTACTCCAGCATTCAATAACCAGACCCCGTGCACGCTCATGGACAGGTTTGATTCCAAAATTTAATAGCACATTTGTGAAGTTTCTTTTCTAAAGATGCTTAGTTTTCTAATCTATGCGTAATATGTAGTTTAACATTCAAGATGCTATACTATTGACCTCCAAATATATACAGCTATTTTTTTTGTGCTTGTCTACGTTTGTAAATTGGTGAAACCGTTCTGCCCGCTTCTTTTTCTATCATCAAAAACGCATTTCTCTAACATATGCAATCATTACATATCACTTGCGTAATAAAGTGGACTGCATTTTTTTCATTCATCAATTTGTTGCCAATGTGACAAAAATAGATTTGCGAGTGTAGGAGCAAGTGGGGAAACCATATTTACACCATCTTTTCCCTGTTTAACATCGTTGGTCATTAATAAAAATTGCCACTCGTGGGTAAACTAGGCACAGGTTTTTTTTAAATACATCCATGCCAAACAAAGGCTTATTAGTTGAATTCTTATCTGGCTAAATTAGCCGCCTAGCTGTCAATTGCTTCCATGTACAGGTATGCTTCTTCGTGAAAGTGACTTTCACATCATAACTTAAATTAAATTATGTCCTGTCATGAAAAAGTCTTGATTTTAGTACATTTCTTCTATCAAGTGGAGGTAGAATTCAACATTTGTTTTCGAATTTATATTTTTGGTTTATTAGATAATCTAAAAATTTTGCCCTAATTTGTAACTTTGGAGAGCCAATAGCTACTTTACGTATTTGGTCTCATGGTTTGTTTATCCTCGCGGTGCACATATTACCAGTTAACATGTAGCCTACCGAGCCTCCTGCCCAGAAGGATCATAATAAACTTTCGTACGAGCTTTCCCTCATCAATATATCTAACGCAAAATACTTATAAATGTAAACGATACAATCTGCCTTCCTCGGTTACTGTCGGCCCATGTTTGCGAATGTCATCCGCCATCAGCATTCAATTTTTTTAAAATTTGTGAAGCAAAACTGTCCCGAAGAGTGTGGGCTCACCGGTGGTTCTGATTTAATTGGGCATGGCTGAGTATAGCATTACTACGGTTAGCGCAGCAATTTGGAATATATTTCATGATGAAATTGAGAAAATTCTTGAAAATTTTTGAATGCAATCAATGCTCTTGGTGTTTTTCACAACATTGGACATTTCGGACATACCTATCAATCTGCAAAATAATTAATTAGCTTGGTTCTGACTTTAATCTACAGACTGAATTGACATCTACACCTTTTCCATTTCTATTTCAGACCTCTCCAAATGAATTTCAGACATTTCCAGATGGATTTCAGATTTCTTCATTTGAATTTCAGATATCTACCACAGGCTCAACTTTGAAGATATCTGAAATCCAAATGGAAATGTCTGAAATTCATTTGGAAAGGTGTAGACCATAGACTTCTAGAAGTCTATGTGTAGACCATAGACCCATAGAAATTAACAATACCATAGAAAGTGTACTGCTATCTACTTCTATGCCTAGACCTGACATCTAGAGCAATTTTGGTTTCCCGTCCAGAAGCTGTATATCTACGAGTCCATGGTATGCAGTCTAGATATCCATGCGAAAAGGCATTTTTGTCCAACTAATGGTTCGTTCATAGACATTTCTGAAACATAATGGAGCTACCCATATTCACTATAGTGATATAACTACGACATCTGTACTACCACAGAAAATGTAGCACGAGGCGAAGCCGAGTGCTACATCTTTCTATGGTAGTACAGATGGAGTAGTTATATCATTATTATCAAACGATCAAGAAATGTCAATGAACTCTATGGACCAGTGACGATATAGACAATCTGCTAAGAACACTAACGTGGTTGGCTTTCCATGGCATCCAAAGTCCTAGTAGATAGCCTATCCAAATATCTGATGTCAACGCGCATTTTCCATACGAAATTAACAAATACCATAAGAAAGTACTATTATCTACTTCATATGTGCATTTCCTTCATTTGAATTTCAAGTGAACCGATATTTAACTGGCATTTGCATGAGGCTGTAGCCTTATGCATCTATACCCCAGATATCATCTAAGCTTACTTGGCCCACTCTTTGGGTGCATTGTAGGGTAAAAAAATTCTAGTAGCACACGGTAGCCCATTGGATTACAATGTATTTTGATTCATAGTGAAAATTGCCCGTTCTTCACATTAGAAAATGTTGAAGAACGCATAGTTCAACATTGTGGAGTATAGGAAGGGATGAGCTTTGATAATATACTATTGGTGATTCCGAAATCAAATTTCAAGTCATTGAATCAAAATTTTGATTTAAAATATCTCATGCTATGCTTCTCATATAATCTCATATCACATCTTGGTTATACACGAGTATTGTCAGATCAACCATGAATCAAGTCTGGAATCACATACTACTCATCTTTTTGTCAATGATCGCAGTATCACAGGCGGAAATACAATGTCACAGATGTGATGATACTGCTACCGAGGCTCATGTGAAGACGAGGATACTCAAGAAGTGCATTGACTATGACGAGGCTAAGGACGCTTCGTACCGTATGGATTGCACACGATGCGCCCGCAAGAAAGTGAAGACGTCCACAGGATATTTGAATTTTGCGGCTTGCGGTGATGACAAGCCGACAGGATGCAGGAAGGTATCAGAGAGTGATATGAGTAACTTTATCAGTGGAGTAGAATGTGTTTGTGATTCAAACTTGTGCAACAATAATAAACTACCGATGAAACTTGAAGATTCCAGCGATTCGAGCGATTCGAGAGGTTCGGGCGCCGCCACTGGCCCGATTGCGTCCATGCTGGTTCTGTCCGTAATGCTGGTTCTGTCACTGCAGATTTTGATCACTCCGAATCCAATGACACAAATCTTGAACTCTTTCTGAGAACTCTGTCACAAAATCCCCTAGATGTGATGCCATGAGTACAAAACCGCGCTTTATTTATGAATAAAAATTAATTTGAATTCCTTCAGTTCTCACTCCATCATACTATGTCTTCCTATGCATCTTCCTTTTCTCACGTCTTCTGTCGGACCATATGAATTATTCACTTTTCAATCTTTCGCAAGTCCTTTCTTTCTCTATCCTCGCGCTCGCAAGTTTCTACTGAAGCACATCTTCTGTATACTTGTTTACTCCGCAGATTACACATCGCGCGCAAACAATAGTACTGCTACGATCTTTCGCTAATACCAGCGTTGCACACTCGTTGCCGCCGGATTGCATGGCGTTTGTCACGGGAACTGCGTCGCGCGGAACCTGCACAAAATGCGCGACCTGTACGTCTCGCCGGGCGGCTTGCAAGGGTCGTCTATTGAAAATTCTCTCTATTCTTGTTTGGTATTAACTAATATTTATTAACGAGATGTATTTTGAAGTCCCGGTTGCTATTATTTTATTGCTAATCAGATACCTGTATGACAATTACATCTTTTCTCGCCTAGACTACTACTTTGTCACTCTTATTTTAACACTGATTCACCACACTGGCTATCCCCGGAGTCACTCTATAATATCGGCGGTAAGCCCCATAGTGCAAGTCAGACTTGATTTGATGTCGAATTTTTTTATTTAGTATACCCTGCGTGAGTTTTTCCACCACGATTGGGATTTTTCTCTCTAGGCTTGAACTTGCTCGCTGTTTTTATTTACATATGATAATATTAATAATAACTTAGTTTAACCTCAACGCATGATTAGCGCGGAGCCTGTCATCGTTGTGGTTGAGCAAAACTGGCCATTCGCATCAATAAACTCAAAAGAAACATATAGGTCGATATATTTCTAAATTGGCTAACGTACGCTGAAGTCAGGTTGCGACTGTTACGACGTTCAATATCAGTTCCTTTCTTTAATCATCGTGTAGAGTATTACATTATTACACGTTTTATTATTCATAACTTGATATAGCATGGAGATCTCATTTGACACATGAATATTCTAAAGCCCTTGAAAGTTATCTTACGCACGAGTTAATTTGCATACTGTCCTTTTTATAATCAGATGATATTATCCGCAAAAATTGTTACTGCCGCAACAGATTTGCTTTTTACTCGTAACATGTACTTTTGGCAGTTTTGATATTTGATGTACAGTTGATCGGTTTATTGAAAATCAAATCTTTAAATAAAATTGGATGGAAACATTATCCGATATATTTCAGCAAGGTCAAGAAAACTGGTTTTATTCACCAAACTAGGAACCAGCTTGAACTCATGTTCGCCACTCTCCCAAAGAATCACTTTCTACTTTCGACTAACATTTTTTCCAACAGATGACAATCATTATACACTCCTACACAGCTTAATTGATAGCTTCATAGGAAAACACAGAACCTCTCGTTCACGACAATACCGTTTCCCATGGATCGCATTTCCTTGTCTTCTTAGTCAGGATTGATTCGTCGCGTCCACTCTTCATTTATGTTACTGTGCATCGCTGACCACATGCCTCGCACGTGGCATGACATCCATCACTGAGCGCGGCATGTGGTCTGCGGACCCGCCGAGACTCAGATTTGAGTGTACTTCTTGCATATCTCTATCTTGAATCACTGCTGTACTGGCACGCTCTCTTCTCAGCAAATATCAATCAATCTAAATTCGGGTTTGCTTCGTATATGATGTTATCACTTCAGGCGTTGACGTCGGTTGGGGGTTTCGTGGGATCCGCCACTCTGGGTATCTGAGTCACCTCTACAATCAGCTCCCAATGCGCACACTCTCAGGGATTCTGTGCGGATTATGTAGTCGCTTTCTAGCATTCACTAGAAAGGGGGGCGCATCCACGAACTGATATCTCTATCACACTCATCAACTTCACGATGCTTGAATTACATACGTATTCAAACAAGCACACTACTCATCACGCTATCACAACTTTAATCATTGATGAAGTTATCAATGCTGATCATTTTACATTAGTAGACTCATTCAATAATCTTTCTGAATGCTACTTATATAGTTAAAGGTGTGTCACGGAAGTCTGAAGTGGAGAATTTCTCGAAAGTCTTCTTTACTGCAGATCCACGCATGGAGACTTATACATCATATTTGCTCTAACTAGATCTCTATATAGCTGATTTCTCAATGATTGCTCGGTCTCTATTCGCATCTGCTCTTGCCGTGATACAATGTACGCGTCTTATTCTCTTAGCATAACTAGATTTTATCAACTAATTTGCAGCCATAAAGAAGACCTGTTGGGTCACACATACCACAATGAAGGACACATGAAAAATGTTGAATGATTCTTTCGTAGGTTTCACAACTCATTCTCACCTCGACATTGCGTATCTAGATGCATCGATAACGTAGCCACCATGGACAACTAATCAGCACAAATGACATGTCCTCATAACATTCTTCGGAAAAATTCATGACTATGGGCTTCGTACTTTTCGTTTTCGTCAGCTCGGATATAAATTGCATATTTTCATTTTTAGCCTTAAACTGCAATCTGCGGCTCATTGGATTTACATGT
>CAJQUW010001942.1:0-42024 GCA_907163375.1 Prostheceraeus crozeri
TGGTGTGATGACTTCCTAATGATCATGGAGTCGCTCTGAGGGGACGTGATCTGGCACCCATTATTTATTTTTCATGCTTTAAATTAAAATTACATTGTAAATCTCTTGTCTTTTTCACTTTTAACATAGTTTGGAATTGGTTTTCTTATTGGGGATGCAACTAAATCATAAACTGCTAGCACATTTAAAGTTTCACATCTTAAATGGCTGCTACATTTATAAAAAAATAATTGTCACAATAGTCGCAATTTGAGCAAACCATTCAAAAATCAAACAACGGACGTCGATCGGTACGTACCCAAGTGCTCAGAAACCAAACCACACAAGGTTCGATCATAGACGTTCCGAAAACACAGTGTACTCATCTGAGTGTACCATAAAACATGTACCTATCAGTAAAAAACAGATCTCATTTACAATGTTCCTCTATTCATAAACACTGTAATTATACATGTACCTATCCATGTTACCTATCGATAGCTAAATTTATAACATGTAACCTATCCATGTACATATCCATGTACCTATTGATAACACTAAATTTTACATGTACCTATCCATGTACCTATCCCTCGCAAGTAGGGCACAGTTTTCACTACTGCCATTGTCCCACGGAAAGGTGGTTGCAAAGGCAAGAACTCCATGGTGGACGCCATGAGCACCATCAACTTCTTCATGCTCTGGGGATCAGTTTGGTGTGTGGATCACCGAAATCTGACCACTGACGGCTGGAGAACGGCGTAATTAACAATGACCCTAAACATTCCGTGGCTATGCGGGACATTGCTGTGAACTTCTGTATATTAAGTTTAGTATAGGTTGGCAGTCCTGTTAATATAAACTTTGCGTTCTCATGTTGTCTGCATGTATCAGAGGCTAAAACCAATGTGTATAGGACCATCAATTTCATAGTCAGGGAAGACAGAACATGCTTAGCGGTTGTATTCATGGTTTTCAAGCGGCAGCGGCAGGACTAACCGTAGACGACGTTTCAAACTATAATCCCGCTCTCTCCACCGCGTATTTTCATAAACATTTCCCATGTTTTAACAGCATCAGATCAAGTGATTTCTGACTCTCAGTGCAGCGCGTATGTACACGGGTAGAAGAGTAGAATGTCCTTATAACCACGGATATTTGGGGTGTTCCGTAATTACGCGTTGACCTCACACGCCGGGGCATGTTTTTTTTTTTCACAGTGAGTATTGATTGATTTGCACGAAATTCGAGAACATCAACATTTTGGAAACCAAAGATATTATTTCAGATAGAAACGGTTCTACATAACAAAAATTAACTATTCGGAATGCGCTTTAATCGCCACATCGTGCTGAACTCAGAAATGTTCTCAGTTTGACATGATGTTAAAGATCATTTGTAGGTCAAAAACTAAAATAGCACGATTTACTCGCGGCAAAATGAAAAAGCGCGACATGTGTGAAAGGCTCCATAGGCAAATGTAAAGCAAACACCCGCACGACTTCCACGCTGCAAAAAGTCGCATGTGTGAAGCAGCCCAGGTTCTATCACATTATTTAGCCTCTAAACTCATGTACAGACACATGAGACGCAAAGTCTATGTAACGGGACTGCCGACATATGTTGCAGTAAATGTCACGCGTAACGACGGATGTTTATGGTCATGCGTAATTACGCGCAGTTTACGCGTCAATTGAGCGCGGCATGTCACCTAGTACATGCTTTATTTGCAGGCATGGCTATACGCAAAAGAGATGCAAAAATCATCTACTAATTAGACGCTTTCTACCTTATTCCATTTTCTTGGACTTTTAGCATTCTTTTACATGTAGGCCTAAGTGATAGACTTGTTTTCCATTGAACTGTATGTGAGTGTGAATATATTTGAAAAATCTAATCTTGAATGTTTTTATATAGTTTGACGTTTTCTGTTGCTGCGAGATTTAAAGGTGGGTTGATAAGTTTTATTGATATTGAAATAGAATTTTCAAAAGAGCTCAAAATTAAACTTTTTTCTTAGCAGACAGAACGTCACATGAAACAGCAGGAGATCTGCTCATTTAATTTTGCAATAAAGATATATCAAACCCTAGCAAAACGGTGATGTTCATTAATGCAAGACAAGAGAAATGTAAGTTTTATCATCTTATACTGATTAACATACACGAAGAACAAACGTCACCGTTGAAACCATTGCAATTTATTGGGAAATATTAATGTAAGAACGTGCAACCCAGTGCAATTCGTTGCAATGGAATTGAGCAATTTATTGTAATTTTCTAGCAATTTGGTCAACTACCCTAGTAGCCCAGCCATGGACACAGAATCCATGATCGATGATTCCAATAAATCCATGGAAAATTCAAAATTGAAAATCATTGTTGTTAAGCATGTTTAATGATTGGAAAGCTTATAAGCATTGTCAAAATACATCGATTATCATTATTGAACCAAAAATACGCAATTACAATATCTTAAAAACTTGCATTGATGATTCATGCATAAACCTCGGTTGAACATTGATGACAAATTCGCATTGATAAAATAAAGATTATTCAAAATTGAAAATCATTGTTGGTAAGCATGTTTAATGATTGGAAAGCTTATATGCATTGTCAAAATACATCGATTATCATTATTGAACCAAAAATACGCAATTATAATATCTTAAAAACTTGCATTGATGATTCATGCATAAATCCCGGTTGAACATTCATGATAAATTCGCATTGATAAAATAAAGATTATTCTTTTCAATTCTTACAGTATTCCCGGGTTGAAAAAACCGAGATAATTTATCTAATATATGACTAATGGTGACAAATTTTACAAATATTAGATAATTGTTTTATAAAACAATCAAATACTGCATATTTGATATTTTTTAATAATTTTTGATACATCTTTGACAAATATTATCATAATCACCTAAATGTTCATATCTGAAACATTTTACAAATATTTATGAATTAATTTGTCGATGTAACAAAAATATTCCTGCATACTTATGTAATTGTTAGCATTAAACAGTGCAGTAAGCGGACTTCTGAAATCATCTGTTTAGCTACATGATAACAATGTTTACGTCAAATGATTGAAAAGTCACAACTTTTTATCACTAGCCAGCAGCTGGTGTCAAAAACGGAACCGAATCTCCAAGACAAAACACGTGAACAATGGAATTGAACTTGAACAGTGTAACTTGCACTAGCGAAGTCGATGAACATGCAGTTTGATTTCACAGACAAGCACAATGCAGCACCCATATTCCCCATACTTCATTAATAATTGCAGGTCTACATTAATATGAGCGTTTGTTTCTTCCTTGCATGCCTTCAGTCGAGGATTTCTGTATAATACGATCGAGTGACGTCAATCGAACAACATCAATCTTGCCTTACACGTAGGATCATTGCTTTATAGAGTGACTCACGCATAGTGTGCGCGTGTCCTCGCCCGCGTCTTTAGCGCGCATTGAACTTACTTTGCGTTTCTTTTAACAATGCGTGACTTATACTGTTGGCCATACTGCTGCGCTCGTTTCGATATGCGCTCTCACTCGAACAGAAGGGCTGTGAATTGTAAAGCTTTCACTGGATGTGCCAACGACTTTTCATGTGATTCTTTACATTGGCAAACTATGATTTCGTGAATCTTCTTCGAACTAAAGGAAGTATGGTAGAAGATGTGTGAATCGATTACCTGTGTGACTCAATTTCTGCGATTCTCTCAAGTTTACGTGCTGGAGGCCTCGTAAAAGAAGGTTAAGACGATCACTCATGCTACAAGCCAAGTTTATTATTCATGAAGTGTGAGTTAAATTGTATTTTAGCTGTAAGCGTACACCTTCATGGTTCCTTTTGAAATAATGTGCTTGAGATTGAATAAAAATTTTAACATTTTTTCTATACCTACCGGTGCTAAAGTTTTTGATTTAAAAACAATGAATATTTTTCTGAAATTCAATAGGAAAGTTCAAGCGTCGCATCATTTTCAGTGTGATCATTTTTATACTGTGCTTCAATTGAGGGTTCCATTTCTTTTTCTCACTCTGACCCGGGTTTCATTCGGGAATAGATATTGGAGAATGTAACACGGCTGTTTTAGACTGGGTAGGAATTCAAAAACAGCTTATGTTTTACTCCTTGTTCATCCGGTAGATGTAGTGCGTACTAGGTTTACAGCATCAAGGTTTCAGGTAGTATCAGGCAAGGAAACTAAGTAGGCTAATTGATAGAGGGTAACATTATAAATTGGAAATTAGTAAGATTTCTGCAATTTTTTAAGTGTCATGCTAAAATCATGAATTAATGAAATTGAAAAACATGATATTATAATATGCTATAAAATGAACCAACACATGAGGTCTTGAAATGAAACCTTATTTTCTCAACAACTGAACCGAATTTTAATGCGCACATTCTGCGGTCATGACTCAAAATAATTCAGAAAGCAGCGCCACTGTACTCGGTTTATACAGCATGTTTGAGACGAATAGTAGGTGGATACTTGCTTTTTTTAGATGAGGCTGCATGAATCCAAATGGTCCCATCCCCTGATTAAGAAATAGGGCTCAAGCTTGCTACATTAGGACGGTTGACCAATATGGACCTCATTTGTGATTTAGCTGGTTATAAAGTAAGTCGTTTAATTTTCATAACGATGATATGTCAGAGCTTCGAATGTTTTGTAATCCTGGATATTTTGTGGCAAATTATATTGATCGGCAGTCGCGGGTATAATACTGAGTCTATTGTGAAGTACTTATGTTGCATTCTTAATATTTTTTTGAATTGTGTTTGCATGCAATACATTATTATAATTATGTCTGCTTCTATTTGTTGAATATCTATTTTATACTTCCTACTTATTGTCAAAGTGAATGTATTTTGAACCAGTCCTCAGTATGTGGATTGTGCCATGTAAGTCATTCATGTCATTTGTGTCACAATATATGGATGACAATCATGTACTACCGGTATCTACTTAGTTTGGGGGAGGAGGTGTACAGTCACAGCCACTGGTTGACTGGATTATCATCACTCGCTAGAATTCAATAATAATCAATAACTTGATACAGTAATGTGTAATACAATAACTGGAATTCAGTAATATTTTGCTGAAAACACTTTAAACATATTCATCACTCAAAAATTTTTAATTGATAAGATTTCAATACCGCGTTGAACCAGCCCTTGCTCCCAAGACTATGAATTCACTGTCACATATTCAACCAGTATTTAACAGAATTCTGTGGTGACTATTTGGTACCACACATTTTAATTGTCTATTTAATTGCTTTTACTTTGACTACAACCAATTAAGTCTTCTATGAAATCCTCGCACGACGACTTACAGTCGTTGGCAGCTCAGAACTAATTTACAACGAAGTTATCTAAGGATCACTTATCAAAAGTAGCGGGCACTATAACAGATCTTTGGTCTTCATATGCGTCTCTAAATTAGTTTAGACAACTAAGAAGTATCTCAGTCATAGTGAATTTATTGGTCATTCTTATTTGCAAATGATTGTAGAATTTAAATTTTAAAATTAAATACCATGACTACAGCCTTCAAAAATTGATATTGATAGAGAGCATGCAACTTCGCATAACAGGGATGAAAATCTTTAGCGGTTACGCGTTTCCGTCAGTGTCCCTTGAAAGGCTATAATGAATTTTTTTTAATTTTCTATTTAGGGCCCACGGAATTCTAGAGGATTCCGTGAGGGCCCTTCAAAAGTTGATTTTTTGTTAGAGCCCCTAACTGCCCGTTCTCATCCCCGCATATATAGGTAATGTACGTTTATGTAGGCCGACCAATTAATTGCAATAATTTTATCCAAAAAATCAAATGGATTGTCAGCTTAATTTCGTCAATTGAGAAATTATTTAATTGCACCTAATTGTAGCAAATCCCTAGCAGGGTCATTTTCAGATAAATGGGCCAATTCGTGAATATCGTGTCACCAGTACTTTATTCATTAGATTAACTATCGATTCTGTTTCTTCTACTGTCAATGTCAGATAACCACCTCACCCACTTCGACGTTAGGGAAGAATTCGCTTAGCGTTCGTGTATTGGTTGCTGTAGCTCAATGTCGACGTCAATCGGCATGAAAAGTGAATGTCACCAGCTATTGTTTGCAATTTCGCGGCCAACCTGACGAGCATCAGTTGAGGTAAGTAGTTTCTGTGATGTACAAACTTTTTTTACACGTATCGTAGATTGATTAAGTGATTAAGTTAATATCAGATCTCCACTTTCATTGAAAAAATCCGTCATAGAGTACATGTCACCAACTTTGGTGTAACATTCGTCACCATAACAATAATTCAATTCAACATGTTTATAAACTCGTGTTAGAAAACAATCTATGTACATTTTTCTGAAGTCCAACAAGTGTAGAAATAAAATCTATCTACTTTTTGACTAGAAATAAGTGATAAACCAGACAAACGTTATTGTTTTAGGGTAAGTCAGGTAGATTGGTTAAGAATGTAACATTCGTCACGGAGATTTGACATAGATAAGCTTTTGTAAGAATATCAATATTTTCGTAAAACTTTGATCTTTATGACATCTCGTAATAGCACTTTTTGAACGGACTGAAATGTTTTAAGTTTTTTCACAATCTTAGACAAACTATAAAAATGTAACATTCGTCACGGTAACATTCGTCACGTGACGAATGTTACAGAATCAGAGAAATCTAGTTAATCTTTCTTTAACTGTATTGTTTTTATATTGTATCATATAAATAATGATTTTTCTCATTTCAGATGCCCCTGACGCCTGTTGAACGTTCAAAAAGATACCGAGAAAAAAAAGAAACATGATTTAGCATATAAAGAAAAAAATCGCGAGAGACAAAAGAAAAACTACGTTCCTGTTCGTGTTCTCGGTTTACGGAAAGCTCAAACAAAAGAGGAAAACGGTTGCATCTCGTGTACAAAAGTATCGCAGTAAAAATTGTAAAGAAGAATCAGCTCAGGTAAGAAGTTAAATGCCATATTCTAATAATTTTTGTCTGAGTTAATTCGATTTTTTTATTTTTTCAGGAGGTCGAGGATCATAGAAGGAAGATGACCAGGAAGAGAATTTCCCGTGCCAATTCACGTGCTGGAAGGAAAATCAGAATACTTCTTCGAACAAACGGTCGATTGGAGCAGAAGTATAATAGAACAAAGAAGCAACTTGAAAGAACTCGATTAAAAGTATCACAAAAAAAGCAAGTGATGACGGAAACTGATTTTGGTGGGTTCGACTCACAAGCACATTCTTCACCTAAGACCAAACTTACAAATGAGTTTCAAGCTGCCGGCTTATCAACATCATCTTTGCCACCAAATCTGATAAAAACTTTAGTTTTCAATGAGTCAGTAGTATCTGAAATCAAAGAGAGTCGTTCAATGGATAGTACTAAGAAAGGATCCAGTGTAGGTAGGATTATTTCCGGTAGAATAATGAAAAATATCGGTACAATAATATGGCTCGCAAGACAATGAGATTTTCAAAAAGATGTTCAAAAACTTCAGCATCCAAAAATACCATCTTTGTTCGCAAACTTCGTACGCAAACGAAAGTTTTGATTGGAAAATCAGTAGTGGATTTTTTTTATCGTGATGACGTTTCGCGCGTATGTCCTGGAAAAAAGGACACCGTGACAATAGATAAGGATCGTATTCAGAAGCGTTTTCTTACAGACTATATGAAAAATTTGTATAAGAAATTCTCCAGTGAAAATCCTTCTTTGAAATTATGTTACACAACGTTTACAAGACTCCGTCCGGCTAATATCAAACTGGTGAACTTCTTTAACCGAACGACTTGTCTGTGCAAATACCATCAGAATTTTGCTCTTCTGTTGAAATCATTGAAGGAAAACGGGTTTGATGTCGTCTCAAATAACCCTGATAAGTTTCTTGAATGCATTGATGAAGTAGCTCAGAGCTCAGACGCGTTTGATCTTCTGTCTTTCATACTGACTAAATCCTCAGGAATGCACTCTGAAACGATGACTTTCAATAAATGGGATAATGTGAAAGATGCCAATGGTAGGTCTAAGGTTAGACTAGTTTCAGAAACTCTTGTATATGAAGATTTTCTTCAACTTTCGTTGAAGCCGTTCCCGTTTTCAAACATCACGTAAACCGCGTCTCCAATCAGTTCAAGTTTGTGAGAAACTTGAAGGAGAAGCTTAACACATCTGAGGTTCTTATACACATGGATTTTGCACAGAATTACTGCTGCAGTTCAAATGACGAGGTGCAAAGCGCTTACTGGTCGCAGTCGCAAGTAACTATTCATCCTCTCGTTGCCTACTTTGGATCTGATGACGGAGAAGTACATAGCTCTTCACATTGTGCCATATCTAGTGAGCTTGAGCATTCCGCAAGCATGGTTTTTGCAATCATAACTTCTTTTATTCACCAATTGAAAGAAAATGGAAAGATAAAGCGGGTGCATTTCTTAACAGATAGCCCAACTTCACAATACCGTAACAAAAGTATCTTTGCTGTCGTTTCATGCTTCGAGAAAGTCTTCGATCTGTCTGCAACATGGAGTTTCTTTGAGTCATCACATGGTAAGGGTCCATGCGATGGAATCGGAGCAGTGATTAAGAGAGAGGCGGATAACTCGGTAAAGCACGGCAAACACATAATTCAGACATTTGCTGAATTCCAGTCATGGGTTAAGGAATTCCAAACAAATTCACAAATTCAGATTTTCACCATTTCTGACGCTGATCTTGACGCCGCTAAGAATAGTCTCTCCACATTGTCACAAGATATCTCATCGATATCCTCAACGATGCAGATCCATTCTGTTATAGGAATTGGAGTTCCGTATCATGTCATCGTTCGCAACTTATCTTGCTGTTGTGATAAATGTGTCATCGGCAAATACTTTGACTGCCCCTGTGATGACATTGATTTCCACCCAAAAGTCGAAGTATTGAAAAAAGTACCTCCTCAAAATGAGGACGTCATCGTTCTGAAAGCAGATGACGAGGACTATGAGAACTTTTATTTGTTCAAAGTTCATTCTTTGTCTCAACTTACAAGGCAGTCGAGAGATGATTGTGGAAATGAGTACAAAAGAGGTACTAATGTAATCCATGGATCCTACTTTAGTAAGGTAGATTCTAGGATAAATTATCAAAAATTGTCTGACTCTCAAACATTTGGTGCCAGTTAAGTGTTGTTTATTTGCCCTTCCACGTACAGCATATGCTTATGGTACATTCAATGACAAAACTCGCATCGTAATCAAGAGCGACTGCGTCTTCAATATTAAAACAGTGTTGAAGCTTGATCAATAATTGGCTTGTAAGAGAATACGATTATGAATACTTCAAGTATTTTGTACTTTTGATGTTTGTATGTAGAGTTAATAGAATTTTTTATTCACTGCAATACGAATCTGTTTTACTTAAAGACATGTACTCTTACGTAGTGTACATACCATAAATGATTATTGACAAAAGATATGCTTAATTTGGGCTAATATTATAAGCGTATACAAATCGTGTAACATTCGTCACGTTCAAGTTGAAGCCTTATCGAGGACTTCAGTTAGAATATGAGGGAATTGCCCAATTGTACGACCAAATTTTGTTATTATATCGTTGTATGGTAGCTCAAAGTGCTTTTTAATGCCTTTGTTAACGTATTAACCTTACATATAACTAGAAATTATAATAATATACATAAGCGTGCCGTCAAAATCATTAATATAATGTGATATTTCTTCAAACGAAAAGGGTGCAATACCACTAGAGAGTATCAAACCACTTCAGACGTATTCAGTAAACTCTTACTGACAATTAAGATGGAAACTAATGCGTCAATCAGAATATTATTACTATTCATTCGAATCTCAATTGTTTTTGCTAATATTACGTAATGTTTTTCCTAGTTATTTTCAACATGCTGTAAAAATTTAACTAAGAACTTCCTAGTTCTAATTTTTTGCAGATGATGCCTTCATACCATGTATTTATCAGATATTGATAGGACGAGAAATTTTGAGATACTTTATTTTTTCGTATTTTCAAAATCGAATTGGCCCATTTATCTGAAAATGACCCAGCAATTATTTGAAATTAATTTTTCATTGCCCCTGTTTATCAGTGATGTTTGCGCTCGGTGAAGGTTTCTTTCTTGAAGACCATTATTTATCAGGGTGCAGTCAGAAGTCAGGTAACATCTAAATCTGCTTGTCGTCGGTAAAAGGATAAAGGAGCTTAGCGGACGATAACTGATTTATTGTCTTGCATATCTTTCATATCACCTTTTTTTTCAAGTGAAATCAAAAATATGTAAGCCGTCAAGTTTGGCGGTTCGTCCAAGTAAATGCGGATGAAAACGTCTTAGTGAAAATTTGCTGAGCTTGCAGCTGCTGTCCACAGTTGCCCTCCATCCAGTGCTGGTACGGAGCGAGTATTCAGCTTATGCGCACCGACACACACAAAACTGAGAAACCGTCTTTCACACCCCGTGTTGTGAAGATTGTAACAGTTCACTTAGCTCTTTAGATGATGACATTGACTTGATTGTGAACGAGTGAAGGATTGTTGTAATGATTGGGGCCGTCTTGTTGGCATCTTGTTCAAAAGCCTACTCATTGCTTTTATAGGACCATATTAAGTAAGAAGATGATGCAAATTTGTGTAGAGATGTAATTAAGGAGTTGCTATGTTTAGACTTTTTGCACTAGTAGATTTATTTTTTTAATTGTTTTCTGATTTTCGTTAAATACACGCGTATGTTTTACAGTTTTCAACAGAAATCCTGATATTATTTACATGTAGGCCTATTTCTTCTTTTTATATTTGTGCCTTCTTTCTGTACCAGATCAGAATATCTGTCAATTTCAGACTGATCAAACCAAAATATATTTGCGTAGCGAGTACATGTGCATGTATTCCAAATTCATGGCATTATCAAAACTTGACATGACTAGACTACCGTATGTCATTGACCTTGAACAGTCCGGTTAACTGAGCAATGCTAACTAATTCAAATATGCCATATCAAAAGGTCGGTTGATAATTTCGTTATATATAGAAGTATCTAAATCTGTATATAATTGCACGTAATATTAAATGGCAGATCTATAGCAGTGGTCGGACCATCTGCGAAGATGTTTAAAAAAATGAACTCGCTGGGAAAAAAATTGACTTGGTCCTGCGAAAAATTGAACCTTGTAATTCTTACATTTAAATGAACCTATGTTGTCTTATAGAATAAACACTGGTCTACAGGATGGAAAAGGCAAACTAATAACAACTAATTAGCATGTTATTCATTACGTTATCATTTAGTTAAAGCTTCATTCATATTATTCACAGCGTCTTACATCTTGTAACAGATTCAGTAAAATAAAAGAATTGCAGCAGTAGTTCCGAGCATCTACTGAGTTACTGTGGATGTTGTAACCGCATACGAAGCTGTCAAAGCCATGTTTAAGAAGTTGCCGATAGTTCTATAGAAGAATGATAACCGACTTGATTTCAAATAATTTTTCAATTGATGTATAGACAAAACAAATAAAATTCAAATTAATATGAGTATTGTTGTCGGATATATGCATTGAAATTCATTTTGTACACTCGCTCGATGCCTGAAATTCTGAACGCAACTGGAGTCATTTGAAGCGCTCCACACTTCCTATACGATTTATTCATATTTTTGATATTCAGCTAACGATGCAACGGCTCTGATGGATGCAGAAAACACAATGTCTAGCCTTGTGTTATCAGTTGCATTGCCATTAAGTTGTCCAAAATATCCTCAAACAGCTGGTGGTTTTTAAGATCACCCGAAAAGATCAAATCAAGCGATGAGTGATGTTAAATGAATGTACTCTCATCTTACAAACGGTTCTTACCTTCCATTCAGAAAATTTGAAAGCGCATTCTAAAGACGTGGATGCTGCAAAAAATGTACACATTTTATACCAGATAGGCAGAAAATTTCATAGCTGACCCTGGAAAATAGACTGTTCTGGAATTTTCTCTTAAATGATGCAAAGTCCATAAAAATGAAATGTCCGAATCTCGAGACATCTGTTTTTGATCAACAGTGTGTGAGCGTTGACCTAGCTGCCGACAATCAGTTCTGCCCATAGAAATAAACTGTTTATCTGAAGTTAGCAATTTTATCTTTTTAGTTGTCTGTTTATTGTTGTCATTTCTATGGTTCTGCCACACGTTGCCAACCACAGACAGTCTTCGTAAAAAGTGTCGTTGGCCAAGCGGCATTCCAAGGCTTGTTTTAAAGAACAAGAGGACAGATCACCATCAAAAAAAGCGGAAAACAGTTACAGCAAAAAAAGGAAAATAATTTTGTGACAATAAATTCGATGCTTCAGAGCACTAAGAGATAAAAGATAGAGGCATCGGATAAAAAGAAACACGAGGGAATGGAAAACATTAATATGATGTAGAACTATCGAGCCGGAGTTTGATAATACTGCAGGAAAGCACATTTTGTTCTGCTCGAATTAGATTCATTGGCACACAAGTTTTCGGTCTAAGACCTTCGTCTGTTGCAGAAATAATGTGATCATCAGATTAATGCGACTACCAATTATTCCTGTAATTTCCTGCAAGCAGATGCAAAAATTTTGTTGCTTGTGCAGTCGCCGCCACTGATCGACTTCAGTTCTCCAGGTGCCTGGAAATTTGGGGTGGACCTATACCCTCAAGCTCGATGCATTCCGAGACAGAGAGAATTGATGGGAAATACCAGTGCAATATTAATGGAAAACCAAGCAAGACAGCAGCGTGAGGAGCAGGAGGAGTCAATGGAAAGAGAACATCATACTTGATCATACTCAGAGACATCATGCTCAATGGTTTTCATGTATATGATCGTTGCATCTTTACAAGTCAAGATTTCCACACCGCTGAATTTCTGCATCATCTACTTTTTCTCTTTCGATCCGTAATTATTACTTGTTTTCTTTTGATGAAAAACTTCTGCTTTCTGTCAATTGCTGATTGGTTTATCTCCTTTTGTTGTGACCTTCCTGTCAGCGCCTGTTATCACTGGAACGGATCATGTCTTAAATGACATGTAATAACAAGAATTTTTGTTGTAAAATTTTTGTTGGTGGTTTAGTTGAAAGGTTAGTGACTTTTGACTATATTTGCTACATGCACATGTATGTACTAGCTGATAAGATGGATTCGGTAACAAAATGCCAGTTTTATCTTTAGGAACCGGCGCTGTGGCCTTGTGGTAGAGTGTTCGCTCTGCGTCCGGGAGACCTTGGTTCAAATCTTGGTAGGGTCAAACCTAAGACTTTTAAAATAGGTTACACTCTGCATTCTTGCTAAACACTCAGCACGGTAAAAGAATGAAAGTGGTAAATGACAACTCGGCCACATGGAAGAAAGGCTCCGTGCCTAATGTGCTTCCGAGTATAAACAACGTTCATTTATCTATTTATTTTTATAATTTAGGTAGTTTAGTATTAAAAAAATGGCTCCTATGAAAGAGTAGATGGCAGTAGTAGCAAGTTTCTGAAATCAGATATTTGCGAAAAATCTTTTGTGAGTCATCACTGACGGAACGTAGTTACTTTCGAAAAATCTGGCTTATTACAAGAAAGCACTTATTTGCGGAGATTGCACAAGACATTTTGAAAAATCAGTTTGTCCCGACAGATATTGGGCGTTGGTCAAGTTTTGATAAGAGCGGTGTTTACTCTTCATAATCATGAAATATGATACTATAATTTGCTGGTATTAGTAGGCCTGCGAAAATTTTGTAGAGCTGCGAAAAAAACGGAAAAAGGAAAAATCTCTGGCCCGACCACTGATCTATAGATAAAAGTGAAAAACTTAAGTGCATGTATTTTTTTCATTGGAATTTTTGATTTAATTGTGTAATAGTTGTTCTGTAAATGTAAAACTATTATGTTGATCAGTCTGTACTTAATCCCTTCTTTGTAGATGGTTGTTTTCCCATTACACGGATTCTCTCAATTGCATGGGATGTTTCGGGCTTTTCTGCAGCTCATTTAAGTGGTCTCGTTATTCCTGGTAAGTTGCAATTATTATGATCATTTAACAGGCATTTTTGTGTGGAATTGACGTTGAAGGTGGTCGTTTTCCCGGATACACATGTTCTTCCAATTTCATTGAAAGTCATAATTGGTGCTTCTGAGTTTGGCAGCTCATTCTTTACTTGTATATTAAAGTATGTATTTTAAAAGAGGAATCATTTTCAAAATTTGTGGCTGTTTGAAAATGGGATTAGGTCATTCTCTTTTCTCTGCAGCTCAGAAATTCTAAGTCGTTACATGACTTTCATCATTTAGTGTAGCCTACGATGTAGATGATATAAAAGGAGTTTATCGAATATTGATAGGATATAAAACACGTGATTACATAATGAACTAGAAATAAGAATGGAAATAAATGATCACTTTAAGTAATCGAAAATTTCCGATGCTGTTGAAAATATATTCCCAAACTTTCGTCTGTCTCAGACCGCGTCAGGGGACGACGAAAATTTGAGAATATGTTTTCAACACAAACAGCATCGGCTATTTTCGATTTTTTATAGGCTGTTTATGAGGAACAATTAAATGATTATTTGAAAATGATATTCTATTCAACTACAATTTGGTCATCTTAAATCAATAAAGAATCTGTCTACTGATCCGCGCGTGTCCCGAAATTTGAAAGAGACAAGTGTGAATTTTGGAAAATCTGGTATACAGTTGCTATCATGTATTCATAAAAGGTGACTTAATCAGTAAAAGTCAAACATCAAATGTCAATTTTGAGTAAGCCCCTCCCCCTCCTATTTGACGTCAATTGCAGACAGCCCCTACAATGGTTTTAAAATAACATACTTGTAATTTTCGTTTCGTTGCAGGTGGTTAATGCTCGTGGTGATCTCCACATTTGATGCTTTACTTCCTTTGTCCTCTATTAACTTTCGGTACTCGCTGCTGATCACTGCGTCAATGTGTGCAATTGGATTGATTATGGTTGATCTTTCAATATTTCGTGCGAATTGTATGGGATGAATACTGCGAAATAATCTTTTGTGTTTTTGGAATCCATTGAGTTTATGCATGTCATACTTGTGTGTCAGAATCTTCGACATCAAACGTGGCTATCGTTTTATCACTATACATATATGGCCCCTTGAAGTGTCAGTGGCTGTTTATGATGGCAAATTATACCGATGACTTACTGATAATCATTACATCTATCGTGTATATGCATTTTTCAAGTCTTGCAATGTCCTAACGTTATGTCACCGATGATTATCGTGAATGCTTCGTGAATTTGTCGTCTATGAATGTATTGCATTTCATATATATTAGACCCAGTATAGCATGGATTATACAGTGAGATTATATCAACTTCATAATACACGCATGTGTCTTGGCGTATCTATCATTTCCGTGTGTTATTCCAGTTCATAGAATCCTAGAGGCCAGCTAACAGGTCTCTTAAAGGTGAATTAGATGTAATTTTTCTGTTGGCTACTGAATTTAATTCTGTTTTTAATTAAGTTATAAATTTTGTTAGAGTAAACCCCAGAACTTTGAATTGGCTGCTGCAGCTGTGCCTGGGATAAAAGTATGTAAAACAATTCAATTTTAATTTTTTGAATTGACTCTTTTGAAGGTTTGTTCTGTTTTTCTTTTATGCAACTTAATTTAGCTTTTATTATCCAACTTCAGATGAATCTCAATGTTTGTAAAGAGAAAGACTAGCGAACAAGTTTGTTATATGAAGTGAACTTTTTTCGTTATGTTTTGTAGCCTCCATGTTTACACTGATTAATTGTTTTTTGTTATAGATAAAATCTATTCATACCATAATGAGCTATTTCCTTAATATGTGAATTTCAGGTAGTTCTAGCATGCAAATCAGATATGATTTACCATGCAATTGATGAAAACGTAATGGCGCGTCAGGTTGGTGAAATTCATTTTTTGAACTGCATGATCGATCCAGAAATGAATTGAATAGAAATATATGTGAAGAACCCATTTGTGATTACGAGCACCCCAGTCGGCAAGTGCAATGAATCATTGCATATTTCTAACACGAACTGGTCTATTCCACACTCAGTTGGAGAATTCAATTCTGTATCGATCGTGCTGTTTAAAAGCGCACTCCACCTTCCTGGGGACCATGGTCAACTTCATCAAGTGCATCGTAAAATCATGCATGATTTTTTGAGCAACATCAAATGTCACATTGATAAATCATTGATACTTAATGGATCATGGATAATATTCATGCATGGGAATGCATGAATCATGCATTCTCATGCATGAATCATGCATTCTCATGCATGAATCATGCATTCCCATGCATGAATCATGCATTCCCATGCATGAATCATGCATTCCCATGCATGATTGATTTCTGATACATGCATGAAATCATCCATAAATATCCATGGACGGGCGACTAGGGCTAGTGGAACTAAATGATTTACTTTTTTGTTAAGCTTCAATTATAACCTCGCCTACGTAGGCCTATATAGCAACTGTTTATTGAAAAAATCTGCAAAATTGAGCACTTTTTCCTGAGGCTATTATAAGCAAATTATGACATTTTTATATGATTAGGCCTACACTGTGATCAAAATCTGTCGATTTCATGTCTATTGATGTTCAGGTGTCAATCACGTCCCAATTTTATCAGCTTGGCGGTTTTATATATACATGTATATAACCATCATGGAAATCAAAGATGAAAATTTTTGAAAAGAGAAAATGTTAAAAATCGACTTGAATCAAGATAAATTTAATTTCTACAATTAGGCTATGTCAAGCTTCAATCATCACTCAAACTTTTTTCTGTGTATTTCCAATATCCTCCCAGTGAATCGAAACTTACAAATCTTCTAAGTTTCTTTTAAGATTTACTGCCAAGTCTTTGCAAGACTTAGTAGGAATCTTAGAAGAAACTTGGAAGATAGGTCTGTTATCTTGGAAGATTAGTCTGTTATCTTGGAAGATTAGTCTGTTATCTTGGAAGATTAGCCTGTTATCTTGGAAGATTAGTCTGTTATCTTAGAAGATTAGTTTGCTATCTTGGAAGATTGGGCTGTTGATTGCCTTGTATCATGGAAAATATCAATGTTTCGTCTACAACAGCAACATGAAGAATTTCAAAAATGACTCAGCAATAAGCAAGCATGCCTTTATGCATGTACCGTAAATTTAGAAATCCTTCTTGCTGCTCTTGTAGACGAAACATTACTGATATCTTCCATAATACAAAAAAATCAACTGACCAAATGTAGGCTATACATACAGAGATAGAACTGTGAATGCACCAGTTATGCATTAGTTTGGTTTAACGCATCTGCTTGGCTATAAAATCAAAAGGAATGACAGGTAACACATAATGCATGTATTGAACATGTATTTGACAGGTATGTCAGAATGTGATTAATCAAGATCGTCTCTCTGGTTTTTCTTTTCTCCTCAGATCCAAGCCTCGTTGATTGACGACAGACTTTGCCTCTTCCCAGGTGGTTCCATCGCGAAATCTTAAAAGTTATGGCCTCTGAAAAAGATAATCAGGAAAAAAATTTATAGGTGAAAAAAATGTTGTACCATGCGTATAGGATAGATGAACAGTGTGAGATTTATAACGAATCGTATCAAAGGAAAGTGACTTTGCTTTGATTGTGAAGACAATTTTCATTCTTAAATGGTTGAACTAAGTGCTTTTTAACAAACGCAGGAAAGATGATGTAAGTATTGATCGCACCGTCATTTTCAGATTTGCCAAGGCTACAGTGGTACGAATTTTTTCTTCTATACGCATGCATGGGATTGTTTTTGATGGAATGAAAAACACTGAATTGGAGACAATTTGATCTAACATTAGAAGGCAATGAGAAGACTTAAATTTATTTTTGTATCTATATTGTGATATCACGCACTATGCATGCATACAAGTGAGATATCTCTCAGTAATTAATTTAAGTTCCCATGGTCTCATAGTACAGGTGCTGTTCACAAAAATAGAATATTTTCAAAACTTCGTGAACAAATTGTCTTCAATCCACTCAGACGTTTTGGATGCATCTAGCTTTGAATATCAGCAGTGCATTATTACAGCAAAATGTCTTGAGATATTGTCTTGCATATTGGTGCACTCGATTTGAAGTTACACGGACTTGAATATAAATTACCGATAATTTACCGATAAATTACCGGTAAGGTAACTTAAAATAAATTACCGGTAATTTTTAAACACTAGTACATAGTGCCTGCAAAATACGCCAGCAGGAGTGTGCATTTAACATTAATCAAGTTTCAAGTAACATCACAATATCAAGAAACAATTAATTGTAACGCATCACTTGTACAAATAATTGAAAATTAATGTATTCATATAGTCTCAAACAGACATCCATACTTTAAAGTAATGTGCACGGAATTGTAATATGTTCCTAATTACTCTATCGCAAACAAATAAACCTAGATTTTCCACAGTTCAAGAATATGCCGGCAAGATTCTCAACTCTTATTTTTAAAGAGTAGGCATCAGGAGCAGATTTAATTTCGCTGAAAATGAATTGATGTCTTTTTTTTTATCTTTTTTCTATGACTAAGACATACCTCTGTATCAGGATTTCTTAGTGGCTCCTCATCTGTTCCAAGAGACTGTGCATCTATTTCTGGTTCGGATAGTTGTTCCCCTGAGGAATCGAGGAAGCCGAAGCTCCTAATAGTGTTGTCGTTGTCATCTATCTTCCCCTCCAATGTTCCTCTCTTCTTTTCCATTTCCCCTGTAAAAAGTGCAGAAAGTGGACTGAACATTTGTATTTTAGAATTTTGAAAACTTAATGTAAATGTTACTTGTAACCTAATTAATGCTTTAATTCTAGCATGAGGTTCTAAAGGAATCTATCGTAAATTCCAACTTGGGCCCCCTTTATTACATTTTAATAACCTAGTTACCTCAACCTGCATGCATTCATTATTATTTACTCAAAAATGAAAATAATACAAACCATGTTGATATTTACAGAAAACCAAGAGATACAATGATATTATGCGCAATTAAATGTGTTTGTGTGTTTCTATTCATGAGCATGCTATGTTAACTTTTTTCGCTTGACTACCGCATTTCCTCGAATAGAACTCGCCATCACATAGAACCCTCACCTAAATTTTCATTTAAGTGTTTTTGAGAGTTTTCTAGGAGTTAATCGCATGTATCGTTATAAGGTTCTCAGCATATGTCACAAGCTCAAATATGAAAATGATAGGCTGCCCTTATCTTTGAAAAGTATTCGTAATATACATTTGATGGAACATACACGGAAAGAAATGCTATCAATTTTCCGATACAATGTTACAGAACTTGCCTATGTCAAAAAATTTTCACTTTTCCGGTGCCACAGAGTGGAATACATTGCCGAAATATATCAGAAAAGTCAGTAAGAACAAAATATTCTTAAAAATGTTAGAAATATGCTCACTGGGTAAAATACTCGAAAGGAAATTGTCCACCATTATTTACAAATTTTACCTTAATTGCATGATATCCCGAATCGATCCAACTGCATATTATGCGATATACTGTACTTTTTACTGTTCTAAACCGATCTTCATGTACTCTACAAATGCATAAATTAGTTTAGACCCTGCATTTAGGGTTCATGCATACATGACTCATACTTTTATTGCGATATATTCTTCCGACGTTTGTGTGAAATGTGGATTGACATCGGACTTCTCTCAGCGGGACTAGGTTTCTACTGCCTACACTGCTCTAGTACCGTTCACCTCTACAGTCACTGGTACAATATATCTAATGTACTTCTCTTGAATATAATATGCACATGCACATATGTTTACGCTTTTTGTACATGAATCTTGTACAGTGATTGTATTGGCGAAAATATATTTCTATTTTATCTTAGTGTAAGGGATGCGACCTGGTCATTATCACTTCACGAGTTGTCACGAGTTATGGATCTGTCATAGGGCCCAGTTGGACGCGTAAATTATGACACAGTGAAATGTTCTTACCTTTGATCTGGAATTGGATCATTCAATTTACCACGGTAGATGAAATTCAGCTTTGACTCCACATTTCTATTGCAAGGAATCATGTGAGTGGCAATTTCATCAGTTCCTTGCGTCCTTAAATTCCTTCAGCGACGATGAGAAATTTGAAGAAACTCAGGACAACATCAATCTAAGTCTGTATCAATGTTCCTGAGAAAGCAGTATAAACATCGAATACCGGTAGCATGAATTGATTTCTGTACAGTAATTGAAACAATCCGCAATGTAGACAACGCAATAGAAACTTCTCAGTCACAGCACTGGTGATGTTACCGACAACCGAATCATGCACGCTGCTCCTTTATGCGTTGCTCATAAGCTGTCACTGTTAACGTGTTAACAGCAGTGCGGAGAACTGGTTGATCGATGACGGTAGTGTAGCAACATACGTGACCTGAATAGAATGCGTCATAATTATTTTTAATGCGCCTGGACTGCTTCCTGCAAACCCATGAACACAATAATAATGGGGTTTTGTCTTTGTCAAACCGAATAGCTTCTGCTCTGAATGTTTGACTTAAAATGAGACTTGTATAGTACGTAGTACTTACATTGCTCCCATTTCCTGATTTGATCATTGACTTCGTATTCTCGATTTTACTAGCTACAAAAGTGACCAAGAACATCGTTTTTAAATATGTAGGATTGAGTATTATCCAATAAAAAAATAACCAACGTCTTAGCCGAAATAGCAAGAAGAAGCAGCACCAATTGACTAAAAACTGATCTCAATTCTATGCATGCAAGCATTCTTATAGTTCGCAACTTGAGTCAGTGGGGCCGGTTGTTGCCCCTGATGATCACTATACAAGTTCACAGATCACATCGAAAGTTCTCCATAATTTTTTTATAAGTAATTCATAAACTTCAACTTAATGAAATTATTTTGCGCTTCCCGCAACTGCGGGTGCTGCGGGGTCCTTCCTCTGGCGCTGTGGTATTACCAAATTTCCAAGTTTCAGTTCCCAGACATATCTTATAAGATATTACAGGTCAATCTTCCAAGATAACAGTTCTATCTTGCCAATCTTCCAAGTTTCAGTTCCCAGACATATCTTCTAAGATCTTTCAGGCTAATCTTCCAAGACAACAGACCAATCTTACAAATCTTCCAAGTTTCAGTTCCCAGACATATCTTCTAAGATCTTTCAGGCTAATCTTCCAAGACAACAGACCCTATCTTACAAATCTTCCAAGATAACAGTCCAATCTTGCAAATCTTCTAAGATCTTGTAAGTTTCTTGGAAGATTTATAAGTTTCGATTCACTGGGCTAGCACCATAGATTTGCCATAGATATAAGCTTTGAATGGAAAAATGATAGTAAAAAAGAACACTATTTTTTCCATTTTCTAAAATTGACTTTGTATATCAGGTGTTGCTGAGAGGAAGATAAGAAGGGCCGATAATGTTTATCGCGCTTCAGTATTGAGGCAGTGTCGTATCGAACACATGCGTGCAGTTGTCTATTTTCATTGCATTGTTGATAAAGAAATACATCTTTGTTTTGCAGAGCATAGAAAAGTGCGCAAAAATGCGCACTCTGTCAATTTATCATTCCACAAGTAATGCTGCGACTAAGATTCCAGATAAAATGAATTATTTGAAATCATACAGTTAAAATATCGATCTGATCGAAATTTGCACATTTCGGTGGATCGGACCGAGAAGCACAGCGTGTAGCCCTAATGAAAGACTGTGCAATATATACCAGTAAACTCTGCAGAAAGCGTCATCCATCACTTAGACAAAAGACCGGATACGTGCATCGACCAGATCCGAAAAAAATCCGAACCATTCAATTATTCATTTCAAACAGTGCAAATACGCCTTATTACGCATAATACCTACTAAAGGTATCATGCATCCATCAAATCGTAGCGAACGAAATACGCTGTACAGTACACTTGTGTCCACAAAGAAGAACCCCATGTAGAAAAAGCAGATCAAATCAGTTCAGTAAAAATGATATATTTAGAATTTTTATCTTCAATTCCTCGAAGGATATGCAGAGACAATAAAAACCAGAAGACACCATTGTCACAAGTGCTTCTCTGGACATACAATTAGAAGCTTTGCTTCATTAAAAAATAACATTACAAGAAATCATCGATTTGAAGATTGACAGTATAGGGAGATGTAGAATTCCGCTTGATGAATGGTAGCATTATAAAAGCTGAACACTATTGAATCAAATTAAATACAATTTCAAATGGAACTACAAAAATTTGTGACAGATTTTTGAAATGAAACATAATTATCCGATTGGTCAGAATTGAAGCCCTTCACAGAGAAAATGCGATATTGATGTAAATGTAGCTTGACCATATCAATTTAGTATCCATGACCACCATTATATGCTGAGAACAACATTGCATAGTCAACAGATGTGAAATCATCTCTCCGTAATTCAATAAATGTACATATTGTTGATCACCAAAAAGAAATAAGAAAGGAGTATTTCATAAGCATTAACTGAAATTTGATTTCTTTTGGAATGGAAAGGAAAAATATAATTGGAAGCAACTTTAAGTGTTGCGGAAAATATTCGGACGTTCGTGTGTGTTTTACAAAAGTGTTCTGATGTGTCCATAGCTAGTTCAAACATGTGCAACTTAATAACGATAACAAACAAATGATAATACAACAAATAAATGCTTCAAGAATTTTGACACATTGCTAACGAGACTTTCCATGCTAGAAGATAAAAGAACTCTCATCGTGACGATATGCATCAAAATTCAAAAATTCAACAAAAGAGATGGCTGGCAGCTCTATATTCATTCGCTCAAGAAAGTTTCGAATTATTCCAGTTACTACTGATAATAAATAACAGCAACATATCTTAAACATAAAAATTCTGAGGAGTGATATTGAGCTGTCAACAAACAACTTGATTGTCAAATCACTTTTTAACAGTAATAATCAAACTGACAATATCATTAACACCCATGCGCACCTCTTGCCCAGTCACTGCTTAAACTCAGCGGTTGACGTGCTCCAATACCTGTCAGTGAACTAAGTTCAATACGAACTACAGAACGGAAGAGGGGACCGAGAAAATTCTTCACAAAGCCGAACAATCGACTACCTTCAGGTTTGATTGGTATATCTTCGTCCCTAACACGACAAATGGACTTGCCAGGTTTGCGAAGGACGAGCAATAGTTGTGCAGGCAATGGCAAACGCCTGAAATTAATCACACGAAACTCAGTTGACAAGGTGACACTAGGTGCGTCCCACGTTGGTGATCCCCCATTACGATGGGGATTGAAAGTATTGTTACTGAATAGCAGTGCTGGGCGATTAATGGTACGTTCTAACGCAGAAGCAGTTTTAGAAAGGAAGTCTCCGGGGCCAGGGACACCAGGGCGGGAATCACACGTCTGTAGCTTATCGCATGCCTCAAGCAGGATGAACACATCTGCTGGTACAGCTTCTAATTCTTGGACACCTTCGCCGAGACCTCGGCTATCGTCCTGGGCAGGTTGACGCATCAGCATCACTTCAAGAGTGCCAGATGAGATAGAGGTCACACCAGCGCTCTGAGAGAGAAGAAGATTGAGTCGTAGCAGTTTCTTTGGGTCCTCCAGCATGGCTGCAGTGGTTGATGGATAATAATTCGCTTGTACAGGTAATGTTGATTGTCGACGTCGTCTCATCAACGCTAGACCATTCGAATCGGTGAAGAAATCTGTTCCCGAATTCAAGTCATTCACCGTCATACGATAGACGATCTCCATATTAACCGACAATTCGGTGGGAAGGAAAAGCGTTTGAAGCAGAATTGCACGACTCAGCGGACTTCTCCGATCCTGGAATGGAATAAAACAACCGGTAATAAATCATAGATGGCATAAATTTGGTAGTCGATTAAATATTCATCACCCCTTTCATAGCTTAAACAAATCTGACACTGAAGTCTACGCAAATCGCGTGCTCTCCATGAGCGTCTCTGATTCAGCTCAGTGAGTAACCGTTCTTTTGATTTTAATGCTACATTTCAGGACTAAATCAACGAAATATGTAACAGTAAGCACTGCTGAGCTTAATTCGTGTTGGAAACAGAAGACAGAGGTTCTTCACAGTCATGGACTTGACAAGTCAGAAAGCGAAACATTATCTTCGAAGGGCATCTTTGAGCAGTGAAGGAGAAAAGGATCCAGAATACTTCAGTTAAGTCTTGAAACGAATAGGGTGTAAGCAAGCCGGAACGAAGAAATTGCTCGGTTTTCACCTACAAGTTTATTCGTCCAGTGACATTTAATGCATTTTTGCTTTACATGTGTTGAGTGATGAAGGGCTTCTCTATCATATACACTGCCAATTTCCGTGTAACTTTAACCAGTCTTTGATAAATACTAAGAAGACATTAAAAGCAGAAAAAGGCAAAGTGAAGCACGTGTAAGCCACAGAATATGATAGCAAGTCAATGACACTTATTCACACATGAATGTGATTGAGCAGGGTGAACCAGAAGCAGCCTTGCCGAAAATCAGCCCTGGAGTCATAGAAATAGATTGTTTATCTGAAGTCAACTAGAATGGAAATGACGCAAGTGACGCTTTGCTTTTATTGTTTAGAGACAGCTTGGTACATTAGCTATAGGAGTGCTTAATGTCAGCTGAGTTTTACGTCATGTCAATGTGAATGGTGCGAGTTGTTGTCGGTCCGAATTGTGTCGCGCAACATGTCGGGTGCTGCAATAAAATGTAATTTGGCAGATATTGGTCTCTTCATATAAACTTTTACTTTTGATTAAATCATGCGTCTGCCTGCTCATGCCTCTCAGCTCTGCAAAGAATGGAAATTGAGTCAAGGTCGCGGCACGTGTGTGGGAACTAAGTTAGGGCATGAATGACCTATGAAAATCTTAGATTTATAAATGTGATTTACATATGTCTAACGCAATGATACAGCCGCTGACAAGTACATCTAAGTGAAAATACATGCGAGTTTTGCCACTATTGTGTATTGCGTGAAGCTTTACTTCCATTATAGAGGATTGGAGGAGGCCCTCACGGTTCAATAATGAAAATATTCTATCTTTCCAGAATTTCATATATTTCTGGAAAAATCACATGCCTGTCGTACCATTCGACGAGTGAACATCATGAATGATATGAAACTGGACTGAAAAAAATCTTTCGGTTAGGGTTAGTAATTATGGGAGACCGTCAAGCAGAGAATCTCAAAACAGCATCGAAACCATTCAGTATTGTTTTTAACTTTACAATCCTGATAGCGCCGCATCAATTTTCTTGGAACTTCCACAGAAGCACTATTTATACAGTGGAATATTACTGAGACCTACTTTCAAAGCAGTGGAATTTGCTCTGCGAAACGTGTTCGAGTTTTATGCAAAAATGAATGTCAATTAATACAAACAGAAATCTCATCATTGTCAACACGATTACTTACTTTCAAAAAACCAGTTAACAATGCATCTCCTTAGATGACTTCTCAATTTATCAGAGACAGACAAACAACTCTGACTTCTGCAGCTATTTGTAGTTCATGTTATCATGGGCATTCAGTTATAGTTCAAATTTTACATTGATGACAATGGCCTGAAAAATACAACAGGCGCCTGCTGCGAGAATGCGAGAAAATGTGATCAAACACGTGAATGAATATTTCTATATAGAACTCGCAGTACAAATGACAGTGTGTGAATATTTTCAGAAAAGCAAGATAGACATTTCTATTATGACTGCATTATTTTATTATTCAGCATTTCACGAGCAATTTGCTAGTCTATTAAGTCATTGAAAAGTCTAATTTTGATATAATATAGCGTGAAATCCGTTTCTTTCAATCGATAGACGCTGCTATTTCGTGAATAGTCAGTAGTTGAAAGGAAAATGGACTCACAAGAGATTATCATCCATTGAACTGTTAATGCATCTATCTGCTCTGTCTCCAGGCAAAAAAGGCAGATCATGAAATGATGCATTCCCAAGCGTTTTCCTGTTATCATTGTCCGCATTATAATTATATTGATTATGATTCATTGTTCTTCTTACTTTGATACGAGAACGAAAACAATGCTTGCAGAATTAGTTGCAGCTTACAAATGCAGATTTCATGAAGGAGTAACCTTCAAATCAAAAACAGCTGCAGCAATGTGAATTTACAACGGTTTATTAAAGCTGTTGAAATTGCAGAAAACTGCAGTGTGATTTGAGAGCGTGAAGTTTTGCGCACAATTATACCGTACAAGAGTGATCTCCATGGCACAGTGGTTAAGTGCTTGGCCTAGCGATCTTTTGGTCCAGAGGTCGAGCCCCGAAGGTGTCATTGGAAGTCGGCAAGAAGGGCATCCGGACTAAAAGTGCTACAACGCTCCGAAAGTCTGACTATGTCAGCACCGTCCAAGCCCCAGGTATGGGGGGTAGTGACGTAAAAGCTTCATTCATTTTTTTCGAGAGTGATCGGCGTTTTTTAAAACAATGACTTTGACAAAATGATCATGCCAGCATTTGTTTTGGAACAAATTTTAATGAATGCTTTATTTGATTACAAATAAATAATAGAAAAAAGAGACAATTTTTATAAACAGTTCGGCGTTGGATGGGTTAATGAAGCAGAATAAAAGTAATTTTTGATCGTCCATCGGCTCCAAATTGTCGTTTAAAGTAGTTTTGAGTCGCTTTAAACATTTAAAAAAGGATAAAGCATGAAAGCGATGGATAAAATGGAAAAATGGTAATAAATGCACATAAAATAATTGAATTAAAGCTACACAATGTACCTGTGACTGCACATCGAAAGTACTTTTTCTTCATTTGAATATATTTGTTTACACAGGCTGCACGACATTTCTTCGTCCGTCAGCTGTCTTCCTCCACATTGGTTTGATACGTCACCTAGTAAATGTAATACAATATGGACTGCAATTTTTCTTCCACTACTTCAGCTACTGATAAAAAGGAATATAAAGCATAGTGCTACAGACAGGTTGTCATCAGCAGGTACTCGTCTAGGTGCGCTTCGACTCTACTGACCACTCAAGGACTGACGAGCGGGGACCTACACATTGCAGGTGACAAAATACTCGATAGGTCTAGCAAGATATGTCAAGAAGATGCGGCAGACATCATGCAAATGTTGCGTTTCCCTTATTTGAAATCATCGTGTCATTGCACTCATCCCATCTGTGAATATATCATACTTTTCTCAGTCCCTATCTGCAAACAAATCCTGTACAATTTCAATTTCCGTATGAAATATGCAATACACATGTGCACAAGTGCGGCTCAAGGAGGCGATTTGGAACAGACACCATAGAAGTGGAAATAAAGTTCAGTCAGTGGAATGATGTGATCTGAGATAAGACAGTGAGTAGAAGACACTGACATGGTTTTGAACAGATGGTGTGTAGATAACTTTGAAAATTAAACCTTCCGTTTTCGTACCCGTGATCATGTTGTCCGTTGGCCAGCGAAATATATTGGCGTAAATAACAATAAAATCAATTTAAAAAATTGTGGCCCTTCCTTCATATACTTTATGTGCGCAAGTCTTTTATAACCCGCATCATCCCAATCACCATGTGTATCAATGAGAGCTCTCTCATCTCGTCTAAGCCCCGCTCAATGTCGTTCGCTCTCTCTTTATCGACATGTTAAATAATCTGTCACTTCCATATTCTGAATCAAAAGAGAGCAAATACCTCATTCTTGATATCACAGATCCGTTGAAGATCTATGCGAACAAAACTATGGATGTTAAAAGATATGGATATAAGAAATTGGCTCTGTAGTCAATAGAATGTCTCCGAAAATGTACTTTCTACTCGTAGATTTAAGTCTAGAAATAGAAATGTCACTAACAAGGACTGGATCAAGATGATAGTGATAATAAACACTATATTCTAAAAAGCAGCAATATGTTTTTGAATTCACTGCTTCTGATCTGTTTCACTAAACATGTGAAAAAGTAACAACCAACCGAAGAGTCGTGCGAGAGATCATTAAGACACCAACCTCGATTCCATTTCAGAATAACATTTGAAGTCTGGTTAGATTGAGAGAATTTAAGTTCACGAAATTACGAAAACCAAGTTTTCGGACATGTGCTGATATTTGCATAATGGCTGTAGTTTGTGGAAGAAAACGGGAGATTGAACATTCGAGGGAAGATTATGTTATGAAAAAATCACTCATTCCTACGTCATCAACAAGGGGATAAAATGAATAGCTTTAAGGGATGAATAAATTCTATTCTACTAACAGTCGAACTGCGGGGAAATTTTACAGAGTTGTCAGGGAATAATGCTTTCTTTTTCTCAAATTTCACAACGACAGAGAAATTATTGACGAAGAAATGAAAGTCCTCAAAAAAACAGAATTCTAAAAATTCTTCTTGATGCGAATAAGTTCATGACGTCAATATTTAATAATTCAAGAGTTTCTCTTTAAACCAAACGAAGGTGAGAACTTGCGATCGGAAATAATATGATTTTATGATTGTGAAAAGTATGTCACCCATGACAGAACTGGAGACATGTTCAGTTGTTGGCAAAAATTGAAAAAAACATAGAACTCGTCCGTTTATATATTTAACGAGAGGTGAAATCTGACCATTTTATCCCTGTATCAGTCAAAATACATCTTCCTCCATTTCTATATGAATCCCAAGAATGACTTTGATGAATTTCAGTCACTATCTGAAAATTCGGATCGTTCTTTGATGAAGAATTTCGATTAAGCCGATTAAATAGTTATTATATTGTATATATTACTATATATATATATATATATATATATATATATATATATATATATATTTGGCCGTTATAGTGGTTCGTTCATATGAAAGAGTCTTTCACGTTGAAAAAGTTGATTTATGATACAGTCCTTCACGTTGAACATGGCTATAAATGAGCATCATCTTCATGAACATGTTGAGTGTCGTTTCAGATCATGTTGCCGCTTAAATAGTAATAAACTATCCACCATGATGTTATGAAATTCAATGTAATTCCTGCTCAAAAATCTATGTTGGCAGTACGATTCGCCCCTTGCATGAAAGAGCATATTGACCCGGAAAGAGTCCAGTGTCTATAAACGTAGACAACCTTGCACTCCCCATGAAACTTTCCCTTTTGACATTTCTATTGTAGCCGCGGAAAAGGCTAGCATCAACTTTCGTCTCGGACACAGTCTGTACATAAGATTTCTAAAACCTGATATCAAGAAGAGTGAAGAGTGCATTGAATACCAAAGTCTGTATTTCTTATTTGTTGGTGCATTTGTCTGATTTCTTCGCATATTTTTGAGTCTTGATATCAAACTCTTTTATGCTGTTATCCTTTTCATGCGAAATTAGTGCTATATAAAACAGGAGTTTGGCTGAATCATGAATACTCTGCTTAAATTCAATTATAACTTGCTTATTCATCAGATCGTACTGTCGTACCTTCAGCCATTTTCAACTCGTTATGCTAAGAGCTTAGATTTGCATAAAGTGTCGCAATTTTAATAAGAGAACATCAAATGAAGACTTGGGACGTTGTGTGGAATATATTCCGCAGTTTTTCAGATTTATAATTACCAATTTAGTAGGTGGCGCAACTGTGTGCATGAAGTTTTAACAACGCTAATGGCCACCTGAGGGCTGGAATAACACGGACAAATTTCGACCTCAGCTGGAGCGATGTGACACTTAATTCAGATGACCTTCCTGCCGACTGTCAATGACAATTTCGGGGTTGGACCTCCGTGCCAAGAGATTTTAGGTCAAGCACTGAGCTACTGTGCCGCGATACACGTAAACAACATGCACAAATTGATATATGATTGTAGAACATGTACATGTAGTTGCAATAACACATATGCAAAAGAAAGTGCAAGGAAGGTTCAAAATGAAAACTACAGTATAATTTGAATCGCCTAGTAGAAACCTTCGCTAACTCTTTAGATCTTCAATGTCATGGAGAATGTGGCTGGGTCAACATTGTGTAGATAATATGCTACATAACTAATACTAATATAATAACTAATATTACTAATAATATAATACCATGAATAATTATCTCCTTTCCCATCTGCAGTGAAATAGGTGATTAATAGCATCTTCCGTCGTGGAGAGATTACGCTTGTCATAATTGTTTGCGAATTAAGGCTAGATATGATGGGACACAGACCGGTCCTGTTGAGAGGTAGATTAAATTTCATGAATAGTTAGTCACCAATTGGTCCATTTATAACAAGTCTAGTTCGCTATTTCATTTTCTTCATGGAGTAGCTCCAGGTGAGACTACTGATATTAGTCTGCGCAGCGATATTTACGTACCTAACCATATCAACAACAATTACGTAAATAATAGCATCAACTACGTAAAGAGAAGATGTAGCAACGAAGCTGATTGCAAGGTAGCTTTTAATAAACTTGAAACTAAATTAAGTAAAAATGAATTTTCAATGAAACGAAAACATAAGAAAAGTAGTAAAAGATGCAAAGAAATACGTAAAAACAGTACGTATTTAAAACTCGGATTTGTTAACGATAAAACTGATCGTGATATCCGCAAATTAATTAAAAAATACGAGTTACCGATAAATCTTGTTAGCTCCCCTAAAAACTTTATATAATGCCTTGAAATTCAAACAAAAAGTAGAAAAACACGGAAGTTGCCTTGTTTGTGAGAGTTTGCCTAATAAGATGAAGTGTACAGATCGGTTTTTGGTATACAAATTTACATGCCATCATTGTAAAGATTTCTATATTGGTCAAACCTCGCGTCCTTTTAAGCATCGTTTTAATGAACACAAGCGTGCTGTAGATAAAGGTAATGTTGATTCGAGTGCTATGGCAGAACATTGTCTGAAATGTAGATCAAAACCTTGATTTTGACCTTGAAATTCTTGATAAGTGCAAAGATGCATCGGACACTAGACTGACTGAAGCTCGTTACATTAAACAGTTGATTCCAAAAATCAATCGAAGAAAAGAGTTGACGGTATTTTAAACATCTCTCAACCAATAGCATTGCATATAAACAGCCCACATGAGCGGCCAGATCAGTTGGTTTTTTAGCGAATTACCCCCTGAGGGAAGAGCGAAAGCTTGAAACGCGTAGGGGTTGTACATATATTTTAATTCACTATTTTAATCTGGTCAATAAATTTCAAGGAGAGACGAAAGCTGTTTTTAGTGTCAACTGAAGTATGAAGAACCTCCTGTTGGCGGCCATCCTGTAAAGCTTCTAATTTTACGACAAGTGCACAAACCCACCGAACTTGCAACATTAATTTTCATGATACTATCATGATTCTGACATTATTCAGATTTCGTTAAATATCTTGTTTTGTTTAATCCCAAGACAGCATTCAATTGTCACTCATTCAAAGTTCCAAAAACAAAACAAATCAGAGCAAAATATATTCCAATTCAAAATGTAACCGCATTCGTAGATCACGTTAACCGTAACCGGCCATTAACCGCGGTTACAGTGGTTAACCGCAACCATGGTTATAACCGCACATCACTAGTTCAAACTTCACCAAAAGTTAGGCTACACTGAGGAGTGTCTGCGATAAGGAAGAAATCTGAAGTAATTCTTTTCGATGTACTCTCATCTACATGCAGAGACATAAATTAGAACACATAGTAGCCACATGCAACATGGGTCGAGGTCATGGCGTATGAAAGCTTGCATTATTAGAATAGTCAGAAAAAGTGCATGAAATAATGAAATCCATGCCAGGTTTTTGAAAAATGCATGAAATGAAATAATTTTGAACGCGGAAAACTTTGAACCTTGTCATGCAACTTACTACAAGAAGAAATTTGAGTCGCTCCATTTGTTCGATGTATAATTTTATTCTAAAACCACCGACAGTATCAAGGGCGTGACATTGTCGGTGATGCGAAATGCATCGGGAAAGTCTTCGGTAATTTTAAAATACAACTTACGTCGAAAAAGTGGAGCGATTCAACATTTTTCTTTCACGAATGTTGATTCCATTGTTACGGAAATTATATATATTTTAGTGACGGAGCCATTCACTCTAAAACCGAAGCTGTGCCTATTCCTACTCGTCACGTGTTTCTTTGTACCACTAATGTGTTTGACAACAGACATTTAAACAGCAAAACATCATTATTGCACATGGAATCTTCTCTGTCACGATACCAAGAACTAATTGTTACGATATTAATGCGTTTATCAGTAGTCTGTGGAATCTCGAGATCGTAGTCCCTAGTCACACTTGTAAACCTAGAAGGATGATCAGTCCGCAGCCATCGAAGTCAAAGACGAATTACACTCATCCGAATGACGAATAAATGCATCACCAGATGAAAAATCAAGAGTAGTGCATACTCGTACTTGAAGAAAATGAATGTCCATCTAAAAGCATACAATTGATGGATTAGTAGACTAAGAAATGACATGACGCCATGCACATACAGCAACCGAAAACGTCCATTGATTCTAAAAGAAAAAAACTCAAGCACACTGTCCATTGGAATGCAAATAATGAGATCTATAAACAAAATATGAAGGTCACGTATTTTAGCATACGTACGTATGTAATCATTTTCTTTATAAGTATAAAGAGTCAATGATGAGTTGAGTCATGCTTTACAAAATTGAGAACAGAAGGGAGTAGCTGCCACCTGATCTGATATCAGGAATCATCAGAGTTCACATTCTTCGTCATCATATCTAATTTACTACCATTCCCCGAGCAAGTTTGGTAACTTTTAACAAATAATTGGCCTAGCAAGTGCATTTTCTCGGGTATTTATTCAATAAATCCTGAACATGCTGTGGACATTCCGTCTAAGTAAGTGTATCAGCAACGAAGAACACAAAGAAATGGATCAGCACATTGCAAATAGTCAGATGCAGGGGCGTACCGAAGGGGGGGGCGGTTGGGCGGCTAAAATTTTTAAGATTAATTCATAAACAAGCTAAAATAAGCAGTACCGCTTGACTCGAGTATGAAGAGTCAGATTTTTTTAATTGTAATGGATTCTTGAGGTGATGCATACATGCTTCTGTATCAAAACTTGTTGATTTCTCGTCCAATTTTGTGGCTATTAGTCATCATTGTTCAATTAGTAAATGAACACAATTTGTATGGCAGTGAAAATGTTTTGATCATAATTCATAACACAATATTAACTGAAAATTTCAGTATTGGTCGAAGGTCACGAATGGGATGATAAGACGAAGCCCAAGTGCCTACTACTTTTTGCAAACTTATCAATACCAAGAGATGGATCAATTGAGAATTGATCTGCATATGTAATATAAAATAAATAATGCATATAAGATATATAGTGATAATAAAATATATATATATATATAAATAGAAATGAAAAGCACCAAAAATGGAGAAATATATAGTAATTATCGTGACCAAAGAGAGTATAAATGAAAAGACCAATAGTAACTATAGTAACCAATAGTCCCAAAAAAATTCCTGTGTACGCCCCTGGTCAGTTGAAATTCGACTTTGAATAGACACCAACACTATATGCATTACGATCATTATCTCATTACAAACTGTAATGAGTAAACAGCAACCCAGACATAAGAAAAAGCTATTTCAATTGATCTCAGACAAATGTTACCTCATCTTTTATTTTTTTAATTCAAGGAACAGCTGTTTGATGTTGATTTTGTTCAACCTCTGTCGAACATTTGTTTGCTTTAAGCAACAGTTCATTCACCGCGAAACGATCTTTCTGTTTGTAAATCGCCACGTAATAATAGAACATTCTTCGATATTAATTTGATCAACGCTTTGATATTAGTGTTGTACTCGTAGATTGAACTGAGACATGAGCTCATGAAAAGAGATATACATGAGACTCAAACATTTGTTTTGCGGAATCACAATCCTATGGCATGAGCTTCGTTGATTTGAAACTTTAGGACGAAAGTACTGTTCCACCGCAACTTACTTGAGTACCTACTTCAATGCACGCATGTGATACTCTGGTAGATGAAGACATGCCAGACACATGAAGACATATTTTGGTAGTTCGTCTTTTCCACAGCTTGTTGAATGATGAGTCCCATCCTCTGCATCACTTATCTCCTGATGTAAACCCTGACTCAAAATCATATCGTATGTCATGTCTTCGATTCGTCATCGATCTTTCATTGTCTCCATGATACGTCTGTCCAATAATGGCTTCTTCTAATGGTTCCAATAATTGTTTCTTGCTAATGTCTTTTAAAATCAAAAATTTGCACATCTCTTATATTTTGTGCCTCACGATTTTCAGTATTGAGGCTTTTGATGAATATACGATTATTATTTTTATTATTCCAGTGGATGGCAATGAGCACAGAATTAAATATTTTGTTTATCTGCGTCGGTTTGCTAGATGTGCGATTAGTTTGAAATCGACGGCACATCGAGGAACTTGGCAGAAAGGAATTCCTAATGCCTTACAGAGATAGGGAAAAAAGTCGTGCGTCGTTTGCGGATCAATGTGAGTTCAAGAAAAGTGCTTCGATTGCCACAATTCCTTCAGATTCGAAGAATTCAGATCATTGCCCACAAGTTTTCTCCATAATGTCGGCCCTTCCGATCATTATCAAAAAAGCAGCAGGCACATAAAAATTAGTTCACTTGATGATTTCACCATCCTCTTCTACATATTCCTCACTGCACAGTGCATACACTGAATCGAATGTCAGCAAGACTATGTGGTGCGAAGTGATATCACAGCACGCACGCATATCAGTCTGGCTCTGGTGTCCTCTGCTGACAGCTTATTGTTTGCCATTTCCAATAACAAGCGATACACGAATTATCCATTCGAGAAGGAGCAAGTTGTCTAATTCTGTGATCTGCCATTTCGATATTAAGGCTACATACAACCCTTCCTTTCTAGGAAACCGAAGCGCGCAGGTGAATCTAATTCTGTGAGCACAACATTCAATAATGAGACCAATGATTTCTCTTTATCACCATTCACAAAATTGCTATTGTCTGGAGTCTGTCTACTGACGAACGATAGGTAAAGATAGGTTAGTTCGGTAGCTATCAAATCGGTAGCTTTCTTCAAACAATCAAATACACACGCTAGTGGTGTGTTCAGACAGAGCATTGATGTTCGGAGAGCGCACGCCCGCGTCAATCTCGGCTTTCACGCCGATAGACATAATGCTTTGCCTTCTCCAATTTTAGCAATGAAATTTTACTTGTCTCATTGGCATAATCTGCAATTGTTGATAGAGGCGCGCTACGTAAATATAGAAGGGGAAACGCAGCACAATTTTTAATGTCTTCGTTGCTTTTCAGAGAGGTCACACATTAATCAACAGCAGATGGTGACGTTCAGACAAGACTGCGATCAGATGATGAGCGTTCGCCAATGAGTGCAGAGTAATGCATCTGACTCGAACACGCAGATTCGGTAACGTAACGCAGATTCCATAACGTGATTGATGTGACGCTATGTTTAGTACTGTAAATGAGCTCATTACCACGCCTTTCGTCCGAAGGGAACATGCTGAAAAGCTGTCGTCAGGTGAGGTAGGCCAGCACCCGATACAAAAATTGAAAGCACTCACAACGAAAGAAATAAGGAATGAACAAGTCATTCTAAAGCATCAAAATTTCAAACGTGTGAGTGGCCGACCGGCTGTAAGAAGCGCAATAGACTCTTTTGTTGGCCTCAATTGGCTTCTCGCGAAAATGGAGTCCGAACAGAGAGAGGGTAGTTATCTGAGCTCTTTGAGTAAGGCGATGAATCGACACGAGCAATCAACTTCTCATGTGCGTATTCACTTGGCCTTAAAAATGTTCTGGAAACAGTAGAAATTCATCTATTATATAGTTAATGTTGTAGCATAAAAAATGTCTGGTATAGATATAGAATTCCAATGCCAAGCGAAGGCCCATGGTCTGGGAGCACACTACGCCACTGACGTCAATGTCTGAAAATGGAATACTGCTGTATCCTTGAAATTGCCCTTTGTTGAAATTAAGATAGGATTTTCACTTGTATATTTTCCTTCACTTTCTAAGCCGGTGGGTTTGCAGCTCTTATGCAATTTACTTCAAGGCATTTGTTAGTCTCAGAATCTTCCTTATCTTCTTTTATCGTCTTCGTAACTAAGCGCTTTCATCTGGGTAAACAGAATTACGTGAAAAGGGAAAGACTCAACTTCATCAGATGACACAGACGAATGGATACTATGTAGAAGAGAGTTTTATACATCTAAATATGCAACATTGCCGTTACTTGCTGCAACATTGCAACATTTGAAGGATGACGATGAAGAAATGCCTAAGTGCGTTGATATGTGCGGAACTCGACTTGAGTGCGTGGACAGCTTCTCTTACCTTTATTGTCAACGCGGTGGGGTTGAGTCGGCCGTAGTTGCCAGAATAAGTTGAAGAAAGTTCCGATTTTTAGGATCGAAGTCACCCTCCATGCAGGTTAAAGGCTAGATGTATGCAGCCTGTGTTCATCAAGCAATGATTTGCGGTTGTGAGTCTTGGTCCCAGCTCTATAACCATGAAAGGATGCTGCAGCCTGCGGAGATGCATCTGATGTGTTGATGGGCATTGGTGTGTGAAAATCAGAGAGAGAAGGTCTAATGAAGAATTGCGACAGGAAATGGGGCTAGAGAACATCTTGGATTCCATCAGGAGACACAGGTTGCGTTGGTCTGGTCACGTACAGAGAATGAGTGAGGCAGAATGTGTCAGGTAAGTCACGGAGATCAAAGTTTCTGGCAAGCGTGCTGTAGGACGTCAAAGAAAGACATGGCGCAACGGGATACACGAAAATCTGAGAAGTGCTGATACTCAAGAAGCTGATGTATACGATCGCCAGAAGTGGAAGAGAATCATCAAGCGGGAACCGTCAAGCCCATCATTTTCTGGAGCACAGAGACGTAAAAAAAGGGGATGAGTGAGTGAGTGCCGCTACTTTGGCAGTGACTGAGACGTCTTGATAAGAAGGCTTTTGATATCAACACTACAATATTGAATAACTGGATGACAATTTTCAGTTTGGCACAGAAGAAAGGAGCCTCATGTGACGCAACGGCGTTTACAAAGAGGACAAAGTTTATTAAACTTAATAACTGCGGCAGTCATTATGTTGATCAAGTCAAATCATGCATGCTTCGCCAGCTTAAATCAACATTGTGGTGATTGAAGTGTGATTATAACTTTATGCTATTTCCTGTTGAAGTTGACATGCATGTAGTTCACATTTGGCAAACGCTTCTGATTCTCCATAATGTTGGCCATTCCTATCATTATTAAAAAAAAGTAGCAGGCGTGCGAAAATTAGTTTACTTGATGATTTCACATCCTCTCCTCGGCATGCCTCACTGCACAGTGCATACACTGAATCGAATGTTAGCCAAGACAGCGATGTGTGCTTTGGTGTGTGCGAAGTGATATCACAGCACGCACGCCTCTCTCACTGGCTGTGGTGCCCTCGGCTGACAACTTATTGTTTGCCATTTCCAATAGCAAGCGATGCACGAATTATCCATCAAGTTGTCTAATTCTGTGATGTGCCATTTCGATATTAAGGCTACATATAACCCTTCCTTTTTAGGAAACCAAAGCGCGCGCAGATAAATCTAATTCTGTGGCAATGAGTGAATTTTAACCCGCTAAAATACAGACGCATTATGGCTGGATTGTGTACGTTTTAATCATAAATGAACTACCATCTTATTCTCTGCATATTCTTGCTCCGCACATTAAGCGACCAGTGCTGAAATGTTTCCTGATGATAAATTATTGATCACGGTTGGGCAGACACTGCAAATATTTGCAGCATGAAAATCAATACAATTTCACACTACAATTCGAAATGTGTCGCAAGTCAATCCTTAGTATTCACCGATTGTCAAAATGACGAGTTCATTTTCTGACAAATTCTTCATTTCTAAGCATACATTGATGTACACGAGAGAAATTCAAGAAGTTCTGTTATATTCGCAAATAGGCTTATTTGGCACTTAGGGGAATTTTCCAATCATTGGTTCATGATTTCTTCAAACTGAATTATTACTTGAGAAAATGAGAAACATGGAACAAAGACATTTTCAGTAATGTGGGTACATTCCAAGTTTGATTTATGGTTGCAACTCAATACTTCATTATTCCAAGACTAGAAGGGATCATCGAATAAATCATCAAGGAAAATTCACTCTCACTTTCAGCTTCATTTGCTTTTCATAGACAAATTCGTAGCTGTATTTGAAAAGAACTTAGATACTTGTTTCACTCAAGTATAGTTTGTTCATACTTTGGATATCCTAAAAAGGAGAAATTGTATACTTGCATTTTGACGTTCCAAATTCGGGCATGTATTTATGATAAGTGGGTAGTTCTGAAAGCTTACAATGATAGCTGTTCTGCTAATTAACCATGAATCTATGTACTGCAGTTCAAATAGCATTTTGAGAATTTCAAGAAACACATTGAGCAGTTATAACATAAAGATAATTTAACAAGCTTGCCAGGCTTAATAAAAATTAGTACATTACACACAGCTGATTGGAAAAAGAAAAAGAATTGTTTTTAACCTTACAAAATATATTACTAACTAAATTAGTCAAATAAGCTTTAATTTTGAATAAATTTGCTGATGAATCGATACACTTAAAGTTTTGAGAAATCACTGTAAGACAACAAGTCATGCCACCATCTAGCAGTCTACAGCACACCAGAAGAGTTACTGTCTTTGAAAGAACTTAACAACATTATGATTATTGCGGCATTAATTATCTCATTCAGCGTTCTCATAAATCTAATTAATTCCACAAACAATGATCACGGCTCTCATTCCAAGACAATTGAGGTCTCAGCTATTCAGTTTAAAAAAAAAGCATGGCATAAATGTCAGTAAATTTCTCAGGTTTCAGAATGCAATTTGCTCATTGATTTTAGATTCAAATTACTCAGGATAAATGGGATGACAATGAATCTTTTGATTTTCAATGATAAATATTGCCGTAGATTTTCTCTACGAAAAATGTCAATAATTGACTGATAATTAGTGATCAGTCGACAATTAAAACTCTGACGATCAATTTGCAGTAGCTTCCCAGACGTTGTCATGAATGAAATCACGATTTTTCTTACAACCCTTTCCAAATAAAAATATTGTGCTGCGGATACATATCAAAGCAAACTTAGTCAGTTTAATCATCTTTCATATAAAATGTCCAACGTCTACCAATAGAACTGAAATCCGACAGCACTTTTGCAAGATCTCATTCACTAACTCATGATTCCTGAAATTGACAGCTGTAATTTGTTGCAAGATTCGCAAATCATGTAATCAATGAATTCTTCAACAGTTGAAAATTGGGCCACCACATTGACCCTGATTTTTGAAAAGGACAGCAATGGTGACGTGAAACTTCATATTGAAGCGTGAGCGGGACTAAATCGCAAGCAAATAGGCAGATAACTCCGACTTACTAGGGCTTGCAGATTACACGAGCAGTACTCAAGAATATGACATTCGCATACTAAACTTTTTATCTACTTGCAGCATAAAGCTACTCCCCATACTACCATCACTACTCCCCATATCGAATGCTTGGACGGCATTATCAGACTTTGCTGGACCGTTTCCTGCCGACTTCCAATGATACCTTCGGGGCTCGACCTCTGCACCAAAAGATGGCTAGGTCAAGCACGTAACCACTGTGATTTAAGTTGTGGAGCCATTGTAAACCAGATGTTCGGTAGTAAAACTCAAGTTATGCCAAATTACGATGCAGTTCGCTTCCCAACGTTAACAGGCCTGTGGCGCTTGCTTACAAAAAATAGAGGAATTTTGACGCTAAAAATAGAGGAAGTGAAAAATGATTCTTTTGCAAAATTCTAACTTATTTGTGGTATGTGCAAGTGTGTTTGGAAAATTGCACAGCAAAAAACGGTATTTCAACTCAATGAATTGTCTCTAGAACTAGTTCCCTATATACCGCTTGTCCCTCACCCCGCTAGAACCATTCAACTGAACGCACATTTTTCCGTTGTAAATACATCCTATATATCTTTTTCTGTTCCCGTCAAGGAGCTCTGTTGGTTTCTGATATGTTCTGTATATTCTGTTGGTGTGTGATTTACATACGGATTGAATAAAGAACATTTTAAACTATCTATTTATTGAAACAAATTAACAAGTCTGTGTAACATGATGTTTGTTATACAAATTGTTCAACGGCACTATGTATCAACTCCAGCATTTGAGAATTCTCTTGGCGGCATCAAAATCTGAAGAAGAAAGATTTGTACAGAGGATGTAGACTTCATGATGCAATATACTCGTGGACGTACCTTTGGAATAATAGCCTTTTTCTCAAGAAACTCTACATCAATTGTTTTTGAATGTAGATAGAGAGAAATCTGAAAGTGATCATTTAACCTTTAACAACGTAGTTTAGTCGAAAATCAGTCGACTTACCATCTGCAATTTTACTTTGCTTAGGCAATGGCCTATATCTTGAATGAGACAGATTCTCCCTGACCTTTCGCTTATTTGAGTTCTGTTTATTTTGCATTTGTTGTATCTCATCCAGCTTCGTTTGAGCACTTTCCATCATAGCTTGTGCTACTACAATATTCTCGACATTCTTATTTTGGATTGCTGCTTTGATTTTTACACTAGCTTCTTTCATCAAATTATTTGCCACGGACATTTCTCTCTCCATTATTCGATCCATATCGTGGAATTCCCGCAATCTTGAATTGATATTTTCTTTTTCAATTTCGACCTGTTTTTGTTCCGCTTCGGCTTTGGATGTATCTTCCTTACTTTTTGACGCTTTTGATTTCTGTATGGTGTCTTTGTAGGTGGCTCGAGCAGCGGTCATTCTTTCTATCAGCGACTTTGTTATCGGCAAATTTTCAGGTTTCTCTCCCAACGACATCAAGCTGTCATTAGTAGTTCTAAGAGCCTTAATACTTTGAAGAGACAAAGACGTTCTAGTAGTGACCATCAAGAACTTATTCCGTGAAAAGCCTCTTTCAACATCTGCACTTCCGTGAAGAAGCACAATACTGCTTTACTCAACTTGTCAAAATTGAGTACTTAATCTGTCCATCATCCGCTTAATTTGAAATACTTTGCTCCAGTATGCGCCAACTAAACGGAAGAGTACCACGACTCCTGGATCAATGGTTCGATGGAATATTGCATCCATTCATCCACGAGTGAATCAATCTCGTTTGGTTTCACAACAGCTTTCAAGTTTTGGCTTAATATTTTGACATGAGTCAATCCGTTTTCTTCCGTTCTGCATGAAGGGCTCATGCACCGCAAAGACTTCAAAACAGGATTAGAAAGTGGGAGCTTTTTCGATAGGTGTCCCGCAACCGCGACGTAAAACCTTTTGACATCGGCCCGAAAACTCAAGTGCTGTGATGGAGTACACTGTTTGAGTAACGATTCTGCTTTTACCCTATGTGAATTGTCTCAAGTTGGTTTTCAGTACATTCCATGTCAATTTCTAAAAGCTGATGTCCTTCTTTTTGTGCAACAGTGTTCGGTCGGATGAACCTCAACAGTAACATTCCGATCAAATCAGACAACTGGGTGGGTGTACAATAAATGTAGAAGCGGGCCTTCCGTTTGGAAAATACGCTCAAATTTGTCAAAAACCGATGGAACGGAGACAATGAAATGGATTTTGGCTTCGAAAGTTCTATCCTGCAGTGCAGCTACCATTCTGTTGTATCGAGCGTTGGATGTGCAAATTTTGTTGTTCTGTTTTATATATTAGATAACATTTAATTGATGTATAGGGACCAAAAAACACATTCGAAATCTGTTTGACGTATACTTTTATATTTTCCCTACTGATGTCTTTAACAACGATACATTATCAACATGAATACATTTTTAGAGGAAATAGAGGAAATTTTCTAAAATAGAGCATTTAAGAGGTGAGGGACCAAAAATAGAGGAAATAGAGGAAATAGAGGACCTGCCACAGGCC
>CAJQUW010001943.1:0-14740 GCA_907163375.1 Prostheceraeus crozeri
TATTCAAAGCATTCACGCCGACCCTCTGATCTGGTCGGAGGCGGTTGTGGGAGCGCTTTGGCTTGCCTATGGTAACCTTGTCACCGAAAAGCCTCCTCATCGTCGCGTCCCGCTCTTCAACAACACTCTTCTTCTTCTGCATTACAACACCCCTCACCTCGCTCTCTCTTCCTCTTCACTACTCATCTCGCTCATAGCGAGATCGCGATCGAGGTCTGCATCGTCACTAAGGCGTACAGGTACTTTCTCAATCACCCTCACTAAAGCACTACAGCGTCCTTTCTCAATACCCTCTCTCAGTCGTTTCTCAACCGCTACCTCAATTGTCTTCACCCGCCTCATTCTCTTCATCCTCCAACAACAAACCCTCAAACCACGCCTTAAATCGCTATCCGTAATCTTCCCCGACTCACACTCTTTATGCTGTGTGATACAAATCCTCTCCGCCTCATCCTTCCACATCTCAACACGCTCAACTACGACCACACTCTCTTCAACACACGCTTCTCATGTCCATCAAACGCCGCAACATGCTTTTTCAATTCAGTTCCGCGAGCAATTCTCCCACAGTGCAGGTTTCGCCCACGAGGAATCGTGCATTTTTCGAGGCAGTCATAACGGTGAAACTGCAAGAATAAACAAAGTCGCTTGTTAGCAACACAGAAATGATATTGTCTTACATTGTAGTCGTCGAGGATAGACAAGTTAAGCTGATGAATCCGTTACAGGCATTACTCAGAGGGGATCTTATCCCATCTCCAAGGCCTCGATCCACAAATCCAACCCTCTAACGGACAGAGCGTGCGTCATATCACTGTGTTGGTATTCGGATCCCGATTTGACATGAAAATCGGTGGAGTTATTTACATCAGGAAACAAGTCTCGAGCCGAAGCTCGCCTCGTACAACATTATAATGCCTTAGTTGAATTCAGCAGGGTTGAAACCCCCGAAAAATCTCATAAATAACAAATTTAAATTTTTCAGCATTTTTGCACCTACTTATGAAATTGTTATAAGTATAGTCTGTAAATATACCTTTGATTCAAGAGCTATCACATGTAACTTGAATCAAGTCAATCGGTGTACTAGAACCGAAGATACACCGCTTACAAGTTTATGGCCTATTCGTCAAAGTGATCACCAGCCATATACTGGCTAACCTATAAGTCTGACACCTTAGCTGATATCAGCAATCGAAAAATCTACCACGAGCAGCAGCTGGGGTTTGTTCACCTACCTCTAGCAAGGTTGACAGAGCAAGTGATTTCTCAGTTGATGCTCCGTCCTTTTATAGTCGGGCAATTGTCAAATCCTCGGAAAATTCCTATGTTAGAAAAATGGGAAAATTAGCATTTTTACGGTTATCAATCGCATCTCAACTCACAACCCTGACTCCCATCCGTCTCAAAATCTCAGATCTAGCACATCTCAGTGCGGTCTGTTCATTGCGCCAGGTCCGAAGCCTTGAATCGGTCTAGTTTTTCGGCAAAAGATAGCCAAAAATGCGAAAAATTCATTATTTCAAAAAATGTACAATTTAATATCAAAGTAGTGTTTTCAATGAACTCCAAATCAAAAGTCTGACTCCAATCAGTCTCAAAATTTCAGATCTAGCACAACTCAGTGCGGTCTGTTCATGTGAAGCAGGTCCCGAAGCCTTGAATCGATCTAGTTTTAGGCAAAAATAGCCAAAAATGCAAAAAATTCGCCATCTTGAAAAAATTGAAAATTATTTTTCCTCAAATCATGATGGAAACACTCTTCCTAGGGTGAATAAATGCGCTGATTCCAAATCTGAAATCCGTTTTGCTCTCCGATGCTTCGTTTTGCCGCTACAGCCCAAAACGTCCCAAATTTTAACTCTGTCGTTTTTTCGACAATTCCCAAAATCTGGCAAATCTTGTTTCTGCTCTCATTTCTAAACGACTCAACCGATTGACACCAATTTTCTACAGTGAATTTGTCTCACTCTCACCTTTCAAACGAGCTATCATATGTCTCCATCCGACCACTGGAAGGCAAGATTGAAGCAAGCTCTCCCGAGGGGGGGGTAGGGTGGGAAAAACTTGTCGACCTAACTTTTGACGAGAAAGACGATGGTAGCACTGGCGCATCGAAATTCGACACTTTGGAAAAAATTTTTCATTTTTACCGTACACAGTCACTCTGACACTTAGGATTTTTTCAACCTTTCCTAAAATCTTGTAACCGCTCTAACTTTTGAACGGCTGATCGGATTGACTCGCGCCAAAAAATGTCATAGGTTAGTTTTTCATCCTCTTTCGAATGCAACCCGAACGAACAAAATCCGTCCACTAGAAGCCGAGATAGCAGCTAGCTCTCCCGGGGGGGGTAGGGGTAGGGTGGGAAAAACTTGTCGACCTAACTTTTGACGAGAAAGACGATGGTAGCACTGGCGCATCGAAATTCGACACTTTGGAAAAAATTTTTCATTTTTACCGTACACAGTCACTCTGACACTTAGGATTTTTTCAACCTTTCCTAAAATCTTGTAACCGCTCTAACTTTTGAACGGCTGATCGGATTGACTCGCGCCAAAAAATGTCATAGGTTAGTTTTTCATCCTCTTTCGAATGCAACCCGAACGAACAAAATCCGTCCACTAGAAGCCGAGATAGCAGCTAGCTCTCCCGGGGGGGGTAGGGGTAGGGTGGGAAAAACTTGTCGACCTAACTTTTGACGAGAAAGACGATGGTAGCACTGGCGCATCGAAATTCGACACTTTGGAAAAAATTTTTCATTTTTACCGTACACAGTCACTCTGACACTTAGGATTTTTTCAACCTTTCCTAAAATCTTGTAACCGCTCTAACTTTTGAACGGCTGATCGGATTGACTCGCGCCAAAAAATGTCATAGGTTAGTTTTTCATCCTCTTTCGAATGCAACCCGAACGAACAAAATCCGTCCACTAGAAGCCGAGATAGCAGCTAGCTCTCCCGGGGGGGGTAGGGGTAGGGTGGGAAAAACTTGTCGACCTAACTTTTGACGAGAAAGACGATGGTAGCACTGGGCGCATCGAATTTCGACACTTTGGATTTCCTCCCACCCTACCCCCCCCGGGGGTGGAAAATCTTGTCGAGTCCATTTTTGACGAGGAAGACGATGGACACCACTGTGCGCATCAGGATCGACACCTTGGATTTCCTCCCAGGCCCGACCCCCCCCCCGGGCGTGCACAACACTTGCCAGGATCAGGAGAGAGGAGGAGGACGGAGCACGGGCGCAGCGAAAGGCGACGCGGGGGGGTGCCGGCCAGGCGCCTCCCCCCGGGGGGGGGTGGGGTGGTGGGTGGGGGTTGGGGGTGGAGTGTTGGGGGTGGTGGGTTGGGGTTGGGTTGGGTGGTTGGTGGTTGGGGTGGGTGGTGTGTGTGGGGTTGTGGTGGGGTTGGTGTGGTGGTGGGGTGGGGTGTGGTGGGTGTGGTGGGTGGGGTGTTGGGGGTGTGTTGTGGGTGGGTGGTGGTGGGGGTGTTGGGTGGGTGTGGGGTGTGTGGTGTGGGTTTGTGGGGTGGTGGGTGGTGGGTGTGGTTGGGTGTGGTGGGGTGGGGTGGTTTGGGGGTTGGTGGGGTGTGGTGTGGGTGGGTTGGTGTGTGGGTTGGGGGTGGTTGTGGGTGGGGGGTGGGGTGGGTGTGTGGGTGTGGGGTTGGGTGTGGGTGTTGGGTGGTGTGGTGGGGTGGTGTGGTGTGGTGGGTGGGTGGTGTGGGGGTGGGTGGGTGTGTGGGTGTGTGTGGGTGTTGGGTGGTGGTTGTGGGTGGGGTGGGTGGTGTTGTGTTGGGGTGGTGGGGTGGTGGTGTGGGGTGGGGGGGTGGGTGTTGGGTGTGGGGTGTGGGTGGGTTGTTGGGGGGGTGGGTGGTGGTGGTTGTGGTGTGGTGGTGGGGTTGTGGGGGTTGGGTGTGGTGGTGGGGTGTTTGGGTGTGGGGTGGTGTGGGGGGGTGGTGGTGAGTGGTGGGTGGGTGGGTGGTTGGGGTGGTGTGGGTGGAATACTTGTGAGCCATTTTGACGAGGAAGGAGATGGCACTCCGTCCACCAGGCCGCACACCGTCCACCAGGCCGGCACTAGCGAGTGGGTAGTTTGCGAGGTGGTTGGGGGTAGGGGTATGGGGGTAGGGGTAGGGTAGGGAGAAACACGCTTGTCGACTAATTTTGAGTAGAAAGACGTGGATAGCACTGGCGCATCGAAATCGACATTTTGGAAAAATTTTAATTTTTACCGTACACAGTCACTCTGAACTTCGATTTTATCAACCATTTCCTAAAATTAGGTAACGCCCCTATACTTTTGACCGGCTGTCGGAATTTGACTGCGCCAAAAAATGTTCCTAGGTTAGTTTATCATCTCTTCGAGATGCAACGAACGAACAAAATCCGTCACTGAAGCGAGATAGCATTTAGCTAGCTCTCCCGGGGGGGATAGGGTGGAAAACTTGTCGATAACTTTTGAGAGAAAGACGATGGTAGCATGGTGTGCATCGAAAATTCGGACATTTTGGATATTCTCCCACCTACCCCCCCGGGGTGGGAAAACTGTGTCGATTAACTATTGATGAGGACGGCCTTATTGGCTTGCACTGCGCATCGAATTTCGACACTTTGAGATTTCCTCCCACCCTACCCCCCCCGGGGTGGAAATTGTCGATCTAATTTTGATGAGGAAGACGATGGCAGCACTGGGGGCAATCGAAATTCGACACTTTGGATTGCCTCCAACCCTACCCCCCCGGGGTGGAAAAATGTCGAGTCATTTTGACGTGAACGACGCTGGACACACGTCCACCAGGCCGCACACACGTACCACAGGCCGGCTACCACGCCACCCGGGCGCCCAACACCCCCGGACCGGGCGGCGGAAGAGGAAGACGAGGAGGGGGGGGGTTTAGTGCGTGGGAAAACGGCCGCCATCTTGCGCTATTGGTGTATGTCACTTGCTACTACTTTTAGTGTATGCAAAGTGGTTCTTCAGATTTTTGGGATTCGATGGGGTTTTGTATCTTTAGATCTAGGGGAACGTTGAATATACTTATCATATTTCAGTTGTATACGATTTGTAAAGAAGCCATGTGAGTATTCCTCTTGATGTTTTTAAGCTCGGTAGGTTTAGTTAATTTAAAATTGATTTTTATCGGAAACTATGCATCGAATCCTGGATGATTGTGCGCTATTAAAGTTACTTTCGGATGATTAAATTTGTCAAGAGTTTTACAAATTGGTGTATCGGCCAAGCGTCCTCCTGGGTTTCCCGATTAGGACCATTTCACCTTGTTTCCTAACAACGATTTTACACACAGTTGATAAGTTTGTTTAAGGTCTGTTCAGTTAAGTTATGTCTTCATTATCGTTTCTTAAGTTCTTTAATTACATGCTCAATCCTTACAACTTATATTTAATCAAACGCGTCACACGTGCGGTCTACTTCTTCCAAATTTCGCATCGGTAACGCAACGCATTACATTTATTAAATTGATAGCCCCTAATGTATAAGCATGCTGGCTGTGTGTTGCACCGTGAGGATCTGGATAAGTTTCAAGATCTCATATATATGTTGAAACCATAAGTCACTTGGTTTCTTTGCTTATGGTTTTATACGGACGTGTTGTTCGATTTTCATCAGTAACTGTTATATATTCTTGGTTTAAAAATTATTTTAATTTCTGCTAGCTAGCGCTTTGTTTTGTAAAAGCTTATTTAGTAAAAACAATCGTGACCAAATAGTTGAATTCGTGAGAATATTGAATAAACGTAATTATGAGAGTAGTAATGTCTCTGGATTTACATGACGAGATTAGTAGCGACGTGTAATACTGGTCACATTCTCACTGTATTTATTGAATTGAGACATTTGCAGAAGTTTGACATTACTCCTGTTCTAGTGTAGCTTTCTCTTTCATATACAAAAGGTCATATCTTAACATCTCGAAACTTATTTTAGCTTGTCTTTGATTGAAACACATAAGGCATTGTAACATTTTATAAAGCAGAAATCTTCTGAAGGAAAGACTAACAATATTGTCCGATGTATTTTTGAATCTATATTTCATGTTGATAACAGCACATCTATGTGATTTTGTTACTAGCATCATTCCAAATACTTCGTATTTGATACTACCTGTTAAAACTCCATTCGTTCGCAATCGGATTCTCTTCGAGCTTAAAAAAAACCCCCATGTTTAATGATTATATTAAAAAATGCAGCGTAAAAAGTTTTCTATGAGGTTCCATCTTCTTTAAATTTATACACCGCAAATAAATTTGAAACTTTCCCCATTTGTTAAAAAAGTTCCACGTATATTATTACTACATTAGTAAAGTTCATTTCCATACGTAATTTCGTTCGGATTTTAAACGAGATTCAGTAGATCATCACCAAGTCTTCATACAGAGATTATATCAGTAATGGTGTACTGATGTTTCTTGTGTTCTACGGTTTTGCTGTTTTGTTTAATATTACGTTTACTACTACGCCTAGTACGTTTCTCGTATTTGCATACTAGGTTATACTACGTTTTTACTACGTCTTAATTTGAGCATTCAAACATCCTCATTTTGTTTCTAGCTTAATTCGTAACATCCTAGAACTCATTGGTCAACCGAGAGACATTTCCAGCTGTCTTCAAATTTTTTAGAAGAACAAACTAATGTTATTAATATTAAAGAAAAAAATTCTGTTTATTTCAATCGAAACCTCGGTTCCGTTTTTTGAATAGTACCTCGGTTCCGTTTTTGCATAGAACTATTGTACCCGTATATACATAAGGAACCTCGGTTCGTTTTTACAGAACCTCGAATTCCTCCAACTTCTCGAGACGCAGAGCGTGACTTTGTAGCTCTACCCAGGAATATATAATAGCTGTAATGTTTCTAATTCATGCTTTGTTATTACTGTTCTTTCTTAACCAACCACCATACTAATTATTACGCCAAAAATACTCTGAAACTCCTTAACAAAGTGGAAAGTCTATGTTTTAGCACACGGTTTCATACCATGTTTTGTTATTCTACTCTGTAACGAGCGACTTAAGTACATTATGATGCTATAAAATCTAACTTTTTCTTCGAATTGACAGGGTTTGTTAGGAATGACGATAATCTTTTAAAACTGGTACATGTTTAATTATATACTGACTATAGTCGGTCATGTAGAAGATATTTTTCAAGCAGAAAAAAAGATTGGTTGACAAATAGTTGGAGGAGGTGCTTATCATTTGTTTTTTTCAAATAATCAAGAATCAGAATATAGAACCCTAGACATCCTCTACTCATGGAAAAACTGGAGACGTGTATTAATCATGGACCGTTACATCTCTTTTCTATTCTTTCACAACAAAAATACTGAAATACCTAGCAAATAAAAAAGTATGTTGATAGACAGGTGGCTCCACTAGGAAATGAATTAAAGTTGCTAAACTTGAATGACAAATCATTAACAAAACATTATGAAAACTTGATAAAAAGAATAAAGATTCTCAGAAGCAAGATATATCAACACTTCATAACAAAATATCAACAGAACAATCAAAGAGTTGTAATCCTACTATCAATAACTTTAAGGGGTGCCATTAATAAACTAATACAAATCAAAATAAACAAACTGCTGAAAAGAAGAGTTAGTCGAAAGTTAACCGAAAAGAAATCAAATATTATTACAAGTTGCAACAACTGCAATCTACATTCCAGAAAAAAGTGTTGATGAATTTGAGTATCCAGAATTATACATACAAGTTGAAGTTCATGAATAGAATGATAAATGAAGTAAAAACACCTAAATCAAAAGGTTAGTGATAAAGGTCAATTGAATGCTCTTAAAACGGCGTTTGCAAGATTAACCAGAGAGATTTATGGTCGTTTGGCATGATTCGTGTTTACATGGCTGGATTCTCATAAATGCAAGTTAATAGAAGAGAAATTAAATGTACATCCACGACGCGTGGCCTTGACGCAATAGATGAAGTGCAAAAGCAAAGTACTAAAGTTATCACCGCGTGTTATGTTTATGCCATTCACACACGATAAATCTTAGTAGAAAACTTTGTTCAGAGGTTTTTAAGCCGCGATCGACTCGAAGTCCTGGGTTTTTCGTAACCGATCTAACCATTTTATCCATTAAGAATTTCAATTGAATATTCTTACATCTTGATCTTAGCAAGATAAGCGCGCATAAGCCATGCCATGATGTTGTGAGGAATTTGTGTCTTTTCAATATTAATTGTAACATCCACAACTCAGTCTTTAATAATATCTTCAGACTGCACTTAAATCAAAACAGAAAAACAGGATATAAATTCTTCCAATCTACAGGAGTTAATTGTGCTTACAACTCCAAATTCTCGACATAGATTTCTATAAGCAAGTCCATATCCTTCCATGAATTGATTATATTGAGTTATCAGAATCTTAATGGATCCAATTGGATTATTCGGGTGTTGATTTTAATGAAATTTGTAAACTTTCTAATGTAAAAGTAATATGAAAAAGAACTATTGTTTCTTATCAAAACTAGGTGTTTCATTCCTTTTGAAAAGTGAGTAAAAAATATCTATGGCTGGTATTCGCTGGTTCTTGTGAAAATGCCAATTGACGTATCTTTGTTCAGAAAAAGTTACCGAACTCGACAGTACGCTTCATCAACATTACTGGATGGATTGGTTTTATTAGCATGTTAATCGTTTCGGTAATAGTTAATTCAAACCTCTAAACTAGGAGTAAGTATGCTTAAATCCACCATTCAAATCTATCAAATTTTAAATATGGCTTTCTTCCCAGCTCTTTCCATAAAATATTGATTCATTATTTTTAACAGTTGCGATGTATTATTAATTTGAACTTTAAATAAATTGATATGATTATTTTATTGTAATCTAAATACCCGAACAATGGAGACAATGACCGATCAATAGTTTGGTTTACTTTTATTATTAAAATTACGTCTTTACTTTATATGCCTATTATTATTTGTTCTATTGTAAATGATTTTGCCAATTTGTTCTACAATCCTTCGCAATTCCTGTCTGCTGCGTCTAGTCAGTGTGAGTTAAATCATCTATGATCTATACCATCATTATTATCCGGAAACCAACCATTCGAATATCATGCATTTTTAAGTATTTTCACCTATTGTATCAAATCGAAGCATCGAATCAATAATACCTGGTAGATCACTTATTGTTTTCTATATTTTGAGTTTGCAACATACCTAAACGCATTTGAGTAAATAATCTTGGAGAGAAATTGTTTTCTAATGTAATCTTATCCGGGTAGCAGGTAATGGTGTTTGTAAAAAAGCTTAATGGTCATCAGAATTCGCGTAATAATCGAGAATATTCCATAGTGTAAAAAGGAATCAAGTAAATATAAATAACTTTGTTGATTATCAACTTCAAAAATTAAATCACCTCCAGTAATTCACTCTACCTGAAGATCCGGGGTTCATAGCAACTCTTATATAGTCATTCTTTTTTTGATTATAACTAACGAATGGGGGATCGTCTAATCTAAGTTTGCTTTCGATCAGAGTTGACATTATATTTTTTATTAGAAAAAAATCGGTTTGATACTAGAATTTTGCTAATCCATTTCCTCTCATTTCTTCATTTGCTTTTTCACCATGTTTACTTTCCATCTTCGCTAATTGTGCAATTTTGTTTTTTGTTTCCTCTGAGAGCTTTTTATCTTTTTGTAGCTCTTTAGCATCATTCCTAAGTTTACGAATAGCTTCTAGTTGTTTTAATTCGTTTTGTGACTTAACAGCATTCGATATTGCACTAGCTGTACTTACACTAATCAAGCTAGAACATGCAGGCTGCTCCTTTAGCAGCAGATGAAATCACATCTTTATTATTTTTAATTAAGTTAACGATGCTTCCAATACCAGAAAAGATACCAGCGCCTTCTTTTTGAATTGTTTCTACACTGTAATAATGGTACACAGGTTTCATAGATGGTTCACTCGCAATTTTTTTATTTGAATTAAAATGTTTAAGATTGTGTTTATAAATTATAGGCATTTTTTAGGATTAAATTTGACTTTTGGGAAAAAAATTTACGTTTATGATCGGCTAAGGCCTCTGAACAAGGTTCTGTAGGTTAGAAAAACCCAAGACTATGCATTTTTTATTAAACAATTGTGCAAGTGAATAATAAAACGGTTGAATTATAACTACGTGACATCATTGACAAAAATACACCTAAAACTATTACGGTTGACAAAAAGAATATTACATAAGTAAACCAATGATAGAGAATATTAAATTACAAGAAGAAAAGAATGGTGGAATTCTACCATTAATTCCTCTAATAATAGGAGGTATAGCAGCGGCATGAAGTGTTGCAGGCGGGACAGCTGGTATTGTCCAGGCAGTAAAAATAAATAAATCAGAGAAGGCAGCATTAGAAGAACAAAAGCGACATAATAGAGAGTTAGAGAAAGCGGCAAGGGGTGAGGTAATAGTAGATACTTTTATTAGTAAATTAAATTTAGCTGATGAAGGGAAACGAGTTCTTAAAAATTTACTACATAATATTGATGATTTAATTGAAATAAAAGAAACTAAAGATGGATCTGGGCATATATCTAAATCCTAGTGTGGTACGTTAATAAATAATTTAATCTTTTAAAACATGAGCGAAGTGGATATTTCCCTTGAATCTTGAGTAACTTAAGAATTTCAATTTCAAACCTAGATCTAATGGATTATCTCTTAAAAGTACAATAGAACCTTGGTTCAGACCAACTTACTTCGTATGCAATTCCGGAGGTGATATACAAAAAGCATTAGGAAAACTTTCCTAAAGGCTTTATTTGGGCAAAAGTATAAAGGTTGAAAAACATATTCCAAAATCATTAATTTTACTGCGCTCCGGTACAAGATTAGATTTAAGATTTAAACGATGATAATCAAACCTTAGAGAAAATAGGTGAGAACTCATAATTAGAGTAGATGCTAGCAAGCTTATTAGGACACGATTTAGCATGCAGGAGGACATGAAGATACAGCTTCTAGACATGTAGCTGATAAGAATGATTTCGCGATACAACATAATTTAGATTAATATTGAAAAATTCCTAACCTTAATGAGGAGAAAAAATTGAAAGAATGTTTGTTAAGAAAGCATTACAAGCTAAAATGCTTTTTGGACAGGGTTTAAGTGAAACCTACGCGTCTGAAATGTCCAATGACCCAAGCCTCTACGCGTCTAAAATGTCGAATGACCCAAGCCGCTACGCGTTTAAAATGTCGAATGACCTAGGACACTATGCGTCCGAAATTCATAAAGAATATAGAAAGCCGAAATATCTATTGAAAGTAAAAGTATTTAATAAAGATGATATTTGGAGTGCAGATCTAAATCCCAAATTATGCCGAATGAAAGAGGGTTTAAGTACGCATTGACCGTTATAGAGATCGAATTATATTTTATTTTTGTATCTTTGTTGAATTTGGGTTTTTTTTATCTATTTTTGGTTTGGGAGTTTATTGGCGTTTTTTTTTGTTTAATTTATTATTTTTTTTTTTATTTTTTGATTTTTTTCCAAATATTTTTTTGTACGTTTTAATATATTTTTATTGATTATTTAATATTGTTTATATTTTGTTTAGGGGATTTTATTTTGTTTTTTTTTATCTATGATTATTGTCTTGTTTTTAGTTATTTTTGTTTTTATTTTTTCCTTTTTCTGCACGTTAGGCTTGGGCAAAGTCTGTTTATTAAAAACACAAAAGTGCGTCTTGTAGTTAATAAATGCGTTTGAAAGAAATTCTTTTAAAGAAAAGTAATTACTAACACCAAAGAAACTATTCGTTGATAAAGAATCTGAGTTTAATAACAGAAATGTTAAGCCACTATTTAAAACTGTTTATTCACCTGAAAATGCTGGCAAAGCTGTAGTAATGGAGAGGTTCAATAGAACTTTAAAAAGTAAGATATTCAATTAATTTACAGAGCAAGGTAATCAGAAATGGTTGAAGATATTACCAGGAATTGTAGATCAGTACAATAATAGAGTTCATTCAGGTATTGAAGAAACTCCAAAGAAGGCTTCTGACGATCCTGATTTAATACGAAAGAAAATATTCGAAAATAATTATTCGAATGAGAGTAATCCGAATTTACAGAAACTTAAGCCGAAATTTAAGATTGGAGATAGAGCTAGAATATTTGAGTATAAGAATAAATTTAAAAAAGGCTTCGTTGGTTATTGGACTAAAGAAATATTTGAAGTTTGTAAAATAAACCAAACTGATCCGATTGCTTACGAAATGAAAGATTTAGTTGATGATAAAATCACTGGCAGATTTTATCAAAAGGAATTACAAATAACTGATTTTTAATTTTTGGAACCAACGTTTCGAGAATTAAATTCCCTTATTATCACGTTCTAATCATAATATCTGGAAATGGTTACTCTCTTTTTGTAATTTATGCAAAACATATAAACATAATTGACCACAATAAGTAGTTCCTGGTGTCTGAATTTGAAACGTATTATAAGTTCCGTTTCCAAGTATTTCTCTTACTTCATTTGTAGGTGGAAGTCCATAAGAGTCGAAATAGAAATTAGAGCTGTTTTTATTAGACGTACCTGCTGACCAATGTACTCCTTTTTGATCTGATGTGTGGAGATTTGTTACGAAATTTACATTGGATTTATTTTTCGATAATCGCAATTCGTCCCTCATCAATACGTGAAAATTCTTTATTGCTAATTGATTTGCGATCTTATTTAAATCGACATATGTCGTGGTTTGTTTGCCATATATTTTTAAGAACTCAGTCAGTCTTGTCATTTCTCATAAAATAAATTGTTTCTATTATATTTCCGTAAATGTGAACTTAAAAACAACACATGGATATTTCAATTTGGGTATATGTATATTTACAAAATGCATACACACAAGTCTACAAATATTGATGTCCCCGCGTGGACAGCGAATTTTCGTTCTCCATTAAAATAAAATAAAATCGCGACTTGCTATTTAAAACTTTTTGCAACAATCCGTCCTACTAACTATCAATATTACAATGATTGCATGAACGATATGTCACGCCTGTGGGCAAGGTTTCATTGGATGAGAGAAAAATGACGTCATATAACAGACATAATGAAAATGATTTTGATGACGAGTACAGGGGTTGATTATTCAATTATTTCTCCAAAAACACTCAATCATTGTGAAGGGACACTGCATCTACAAGATTGAAAGATTAGTTTTTAACAGTCGTATAGGAAGTGAGACTCTACAAAGAGTCTGAAATTTATCTGCCAGTTTTGCCAATTTCATTGTGAAGCTCAATTCAGTTCGTGATTAGTTAATATTGTTGAGCTTTAAAAGATATGTGAAATCCCCTATATTATTCTCACACAAGGATAATAAATGATTGGCGTGTTTTCCAATAAAATTTTTTCATGTGACACTGAAAAGATGGCTTTGGTTTTCGTAATATAAGTGTTGTTTCAAAGAATTCAATGACGTTGAAATGTCCCCCGCCGGTTCTTTAAAATAATCCAATGAATCAATGAATGTGTGACGCGGAACAACACTTTCTTTCTAAGTGTTTAGTAAATGTTTCGATTCTGACGGACGGCTGCTTCCTTCTTTTTGCTTTGGCTGCGATTTTTGTTTGTTCTTTGTATGCTTATTCAAGCAGAACGTATAACGTTCAGGATTATGAAGAGTTCTGAGTGCTTTCTTAACATGCTGTGGTCTATATATGAAAAGTATTCGAATGTTTCTCCGATGGATAAGTGAACGACCTCCGCAATATTTTTGAAGGAAACTGTGGTGGAAGTACCGTAGCCATGTTACCTTGTTGTTCAACGATGGCTATGACTCATGATTGACGGAGAAAGAAATTAGAACAAAGCCCTATGTTGCAATATAAGACTAACGTAATTAGATCGAGAGTGGAACGAATGAGAGCAAGCAGATCTGATGAGTGTTGCTTGTCATAATAACGACAACAATCTGCGACACGAATCAATGACAGAAGAGAGAGTCGAACTTTAGTAGCAACTTTGATAATACAAGTGATATAACGAGAATGAATGAATATATAAACTATCTAAAAACATTACCTATCTGATATAGAAGTTAAAAGAGTATTTGATGATTATTCACAATTCAGTAAAATATAAAAAAGTTTTTTAGTGTAATAGATGAACCCTGAATATAGATATAAAGTATTATAATATGATGGATCCCGAACAAAGTGACATTTATGAGTATGATGAATCTGTCGAAACTCGATGAAACTTTTTACTGAGCTCATTCTATCCAACTTTTATAGTATATTCATAGAATATACTTTTCAAATGTTTATGATGAATGTAGAAGTACTTAAGCACAAAGACTGGACCTGATGGAAATATTGAAGAAATAGTACAAAGTGCCATTTCAGTAAAACACAAGAAATTTCATAATGTAAAAATATAATATATCAACCCATATTTTGACACAATGATAAATAAATTAATAGATGCTTATAACTGAAGCTCAGTTTCGCGTGGAATCTGGTTGGGAAGCTTGTTAGAATAAGTATCCAAGAAATTTAGTAAGTTAATAGAATATAGTAAATAATACTGGAGGTAGTTACATACCGCCGTACCTCTTCAGTTCACCACAAATAATTAACATACAAAACGAACGACGATATTTTTTCTGTGGAGTGTTATAGCACATTTACATCCTGCACGATATCACAAAGAAAGGACTAAGTCATTACAAAAA
>CAJQUW010001944.1:0-48556 GCA_907163375.1 Prostheceraeus crozeri
ATTAGTAATGGGCAAAAGACCGTTCCAGGACACCATAAAATTCAAAAAAATAGTATCTTTAAAAACGACATAAATTCATGAATTTGAACCCTTTTTCAGGTTTTTAAGACCTAAATACATGAATTTAGTCCATTCAAAAAGTACCATTTTTTCAAAAAATGGCATTTTTAAAAACGACATAAATTCATGAATTTGAACCCTTTTTCAGGTTATGAAGACCTAAATTCATAAATTTGGGCGTTTTTAAAAATACCCAATTTTCAAATTTTTCAAAATCTCAAATTTGAGAATTACAATTTTCACCCCCAAAATCATGACCGTTCCAGGACACCGAAAATCATAAAAGTTAAGAATCTCAAATTCATGAATTTTATCCATCTTCCAGGTTTTTAAAATATAACATGTGACTAATAATATTTCTTTAAAAATGGAAGAAACAAAAGTGGATGAAACCGCAAGAATATATCCTTCGTTATCATATGAACGTAGTTCTACTTTAATGGACATTGAAAAAATGAATAAAGAAAAACACAAAGATAGAGTACGTTATATGAAAGATAAGGAATCTCAATTATTACTTAGATTAGAACATTATAATAAATTAAGAATGTGACATAAGGCGTTGGAGCATGTTTAACAATTTCTTTAGGCGCTCTCACTATTGTCATTTCATCTGGCGTTCTTACAATTCCAGTAGTTGCTACAGCTTTGTGATACAATTAGATTTTAGTTGTACGTTAGGGAAGTTGTTTTAATTCTTACTAGCACGTCAGCACAACCACATGACGCCAAAAGCATTTGGCAGCTGTTTTCACTTCTCTCTCTCCTGTCATTGTTCCGTGTGCGCTAGAAAGCAAAGTTCTCATTTGCAATGTCTTCCGTCAGCAAAATAGAGAGAGAATTTTGTTGCTTCGTGGATCAAGTTGTGCCTCTTATTTCACCAGACCATCTTGATTTCTTCAAAACGATATCAACAAAATTTATTCTTGAATCACTAAGAAAGAAACAGAAGACGAGTGGAAACGAAGAAGATAAAAAGAGAGAAGTGTCTGAAATAATCCGAGATTCATTCAAGGATGTTGACATCAGCAATTTACCTGTATTTCTCGAGAAAAAGGATATTATAAGTACATCATCGTGCATCTCTTCATTGAATAAACTCATTGGTTTTGAGAAAATTACACATCGGAATCTTCTACGCTGCTATGTTTTACAAGGAGAAGTATTTCAGCGACTGAAGTTATTGTCTAATATGAATTATACAAAATTCGTGAAAGAGTTAAATGAGACCCACAAAATAAAGTTTTCACGTTCATATGTGACATTACTGATCAAATTATTCAAATTATCAAAGCACTATCCAAACTTAGCCAATTCTTCTCTATCAATTTACTTTGTGATGAAGAATTTTGCTCATCTTGAAGATTATATTGATCGTGAAAAAGAGGAGGAACAGCAAAGAATAGCAGAATCCATATTTGATTCACCCAATGTGCAACAAACTCAACAACAACATGCGCAACATACTGGACTCACGCAGGAATTAGAAGACTTGCAAACGTGAAATTCTACTTCCTAAGTAACAAGTAGTAACATTTATTGCAACTTATTTGCGTGGAGACTGAAAATGACAATGGCATTTTCAAATTGGATTTCTGTTTTCATATAAATGTTGGACTCTACTTCATAAGTAACAAGTAGTAACATTTATTGCAACTTATTTGCGTGGAGACTGTAAAAAGACAATGACATTTTCAAATTGGATATTTGTTTCATTTAAAATGACTGACCTGATCGAGTTTTTTAAATTATATGGAACAGAAACAACAACGAATTTTGATCTAAAGAAAATCGCACATCAATTGGGAATAAAGAATTTTCATGTCCTAATGAGAGTCGAATTACAATTGATCAAAAAATAAGCCAACAGGAACCTTCAGTTTCCCGGAACAAAGTTTCAACTGTAAATTTCATAACGAATCTTCACACTTCAGACCAAAAAGGCGTACATTGGTCAGCAGGTATCTTTAGTAAAAACGGAGATAATTATTATTTTGACTCATACGGGCTTCCACCTACGAATGAAGTAAGAGAAATACTTGGCAATGGAATTTATAATACATTTCAAATTCAAAAACCGGGAACAACTTATTGTGGTCAATTATGTCTTTATGTTTTATTTAAATTGCAAGAAGGAGTGCCATTTATTGATATTATGTTAGAATTGAACGAACCGTAGGTTCTATGGCTACGCCTAATAATGATAATGATAATTAAAAATCACTTCGTTGTAATTCATTTTGATAAAATCGGCCTCTGATATCTTCATCATCTAAATCTTTGATTTCGTAAGTAATCGGATAAGTTTGGTTTAATTTACAAACTTCAAATATTTCTTTAGTCCAATAGCCAACGAAGCCTTTTTCAAATTTATTCTTATATTTAAATATTCTAACTCTATCTCCAATTTTAAATTTCGGCTTAAGTTTCTGCATATTCGGATTACTCTCATTCGAATAATTATTTTCGAATATTTTTTTTCTTATCAAATCAGGGTCGTCAGAAGCATTCTTTGGAGTTTCTTCAATACCTGAATGAACTTTATTATTGTACTCATCTACAATTCCTGGTAATATTTTTAACCATGTCTGATTTCCTTGCTGAGTAAATTTCTTGAAAATTTTATTTTTTAATGTCCGATTGAATCTTTCTATCACTACGGCCTTCCCTGCATTTTCAGTTGAATAAACAGTTTCAAATAGTGGCTGAACATTTCTGTTATAAAATTCCGACCCTTTATCAACAAACAATTTTTTTGGCTTTCTCTTACTTTCTTCAAAGATTTCTTCAAACGCATATTTAACTGATAGACCACTTTTGTTTTTTAAAGGCTTTACCCAAGCGTATCGTGTATATAAATCTATAATGGTCAATGCGTATTTATAATCTTTTTCATTCGGCATATGAATAAGATCAGCACTCCAAATATCATCTTTATTAAATACTTTTACTTTCAATAGATATTTCGGCTTTCTGTATTCTTTATGAATTTCAGACGCATAGCGTCCTAGGTCATTCGACATTTCAGACGCGTAGGTTCGAGCGTTGCTCTCAGACAGCTTTGCTGTCGTTTCATTTAAACCCTGGCCGAATAATATTTTAGCTTGTAAAGCTTTCTTAACAAACATTCTTTCAATTTTTTCTCTAAATGTAGGATTCTGAATACTATCTAATTCTTGAATCATCTTCTTATCAGCTGCATGTCGAGAACTTAGATCATGATTTCGATAAGCTAAATCATGCCTGTAAGCTGCGGCATCTACTCTATTTATCGGTTCTTCACCTGGTTTCGGATTATTATTCTCATCTAGTCTTATATCTAATCGAGTTCCTGGACCAGTATATGAATGACCAGGAAGATATTTTTCTTTCGAATATTTACTCCAAATAAAGCCAGGAAAGTTTTCTAATGTTTTTTGTATATCACCACCGAAGTGGTATGGAACTTTGTTCTTGTCACCTCCAATATGCTGACAATTTGAGTTTTTATTTTTGTTTAATAGATAATTTAATAAATCTAAATTAGAAATTTTTAATTTAATTAAATTTTCGGAATTTGTAGAATTCATTTTAAAAGATAAAAAAAATTTAAAAGATAAAATAAATGTTTTACCTTATGGACCAAAGGTCCTGAGGTTATTACCGAATCATACTAGGACTTAGATATATTCCAGAACCATCTTTAGTTTCTTTAATTTCAATTAAATCATCAACATTGTGGAGAATATTTTTGAGAACTCGTTTTCCTTCATCAACTAATTTTAATTTACTAATAAAATTATCTACTATTCCGTCACCCCTAGCAACTTTCTCTAACTCTCTATTATGACGTTTTTGTTCTTCTAATGCTGCCTTCTCTGATTTATTTTTATTTACTGCTTGGACAATACCAGCTGTCCCACCTGCAACACTTCCTGCTGCTGCTATGCCTCCTATTATTAGTGGAATTAATTAATTAATTTATTTATTTATTCAAAGTACAATATTTGAGTGGCGTTTTATCAAGACAGACTACAAGGCCACTGAAAAAAATTAATGAGAATAGAGAGAAAAAATACAAGTTATTGCGGGAAGGAACGTGAAAAAAGAAAAGTTTTGAGGGATCGTTTAAATGACTGGAGAGAGGTCTGGTTCGTCACGTGTGATGGGAGAGAATTCCATATACGTGATGCAGCGATGGGAAATGCACGATCCCCAATTGAAGTTCGGGTAGATTGGACGAATAGTGCAGATCGGGACGCGGATCGCAAGTGGCTTCGGGATTCTATAGATGATAATGGTTTAAGAGAATCGGCGAGGTAGGGAGGCGCTCCGCCGTTCACACACTTAAAGCAAAGCACAGCAAGGCGGAAGTCAATTCTTTCTCGAATGCGAAGCCAGTGGAGGTCCTTCAGGAGTGGTGAGACGTGTTGCCTATGTCCAGTGTTATTTACAAGTCTGGCCGCAGAATTTAGCACGGACTGTAGTCGGCGCTGTTGGATGGCAGGAAGGCCGGCGAGTACAGAGGTGCAGAAGTCAAGTCGGGATTTCCAGTCAAGAATGGGAGAATTCCACCATTCTTTTCTTCTTGTAATTGAATATTCTCTATCATTGGTTTACTTATGTAATACTTTTTTTTGTTAATCGTAATAGTTTTAGGGGTATTTTTGTCAACAATATTACGTAATTTTAATTCGTAATAGTTTTATTATTACTTTTCGCTTGCGACATTTTTAATAAAAAAATTTTAAGTTACGAAAATTTTAAGTTAAGAATTTTGATCTAGTCTAGTTATGAAAAATTTTAAATTAGGAATGTTGATCTATTCTAGTCAAGAATAAATTTTATGTTAGGAATTTTAAATCTATTCTAGTTACGAAAAATTTTTAAGTTAAGAATTTTTAATCTATTCTAGTTACAAAAAAATTTTATTACTAATTACTAAAAAAAATTTTAAGTTATCAAAAAAATTAATTAATCGACGAAGTCTTGGGCTTTAGCCTATCGGACCAAAGGTCCTCAGGTTATTAACCGATCGGAGCGAAGCTCCTCTGGCTTTAGCCTATCCTAACCATCTTTCCATTAAGAATTTCAATACAATATTTTACATCTTCCAGCAATAAACCATAAGCCATCAATGAAGTTGTGGAATCTTTCTTTTCAATATTAATTGTTACATCACAACCAGTCTTGATAATATCTTCAGATTGTGCACTTAAATCGAAACAGAAAACAGGATATAAATGTCTCCAATCTCCAGGAGTTAATTGTGGTTCAACTCCAAATTCTATACAAAGATTTCGATAAGAATCATATCCTTCCATAAATTGATTTTGGTATCATCGAATCTTAATGGATCAATTGAATATCGGGTTTGATTTAATGAAACTTGTAAACTTCGAATTGTATTAATATGGAAGAGATTATTGTTCTTATCAAAACTTGGAGAATTATTTCTTTGAAAAGTTAGTAATAAATATCTTGGTGTATTCGCAGTTCTAGTAAAATGCCAGTTAAATCTTTGTTCGGAAAAAGTTACTGAACTAGCAGTACGCTTTAGAAAATTTACTGGAATTGGTTTGTTAGTATTTAATCTTTTTGCAATAGCTGTTTCAATCTCTAAACTAGGAGTAATATGCTTAATCCACCATTCAAGTCTATCAATTTTTAAATATGCTTTTTTTCCAGTCTTACCAAAAAAGATTAGTTCATTATTTGCTGTACGATGCATTATTAACTTAAATTTTAATTGATATGATATTTTATCATAATCTAAATATCCGAATAATGGAGACAATGACCAATTTACTGTCTGTTTACTTTTCTTGTTAAATTCACGTCTTTCTTTATATGCATCATTATTTGTTTTATTTAAATATTTTGCAATATTTTCTACATCTTTCGCAATTCCTGCGGCATCTGTTCCAGCGTAAGTTAAATCATCAACAATTATACCATCATTAGTATCAGGAAACCAACCTTCGATTTCATGCTTTTTATTATTTTCACCAATTGTTACAAATCTAAGCATTGTATCAATTACACCTGGAGAATCACTTATTGTTTCTATATTTTGAGTTGCAACATCTAAACGCATTTGTGTAAATAATCTTGGAAAGAAATTATTCTCTAGTGCAATATTATCGGTATCAGGTAATGGTGTTGTAAAATTGGCATCACTATATAAAGAATATTCACAGTGTAAAAATGAATCGGGTAGATATATATAACTCTGCTGATTATCAACTTCAAAAATTAAATCACCTCCAGTTTTTACTCTACTGGAAGATCCGGGATTCATAGCAATTCTTATATAGTCATTCTTTTTTTGATTATTACTGACGAACGGAGGATCGTCTAATCTAAATTTATTTTCGATAAGCGAAGACATTTTTATAAAAAATAATTTGACTTTTTGTTTTTCTCACACACAGAAAAAATTCTGCTAAAATAATTTTACTAAAATAATTTTACTAAAAAAATTTTATTTAAATATAATTTTAGAATTTTGCTAGACCAGCTCCGCTATTAATGCCATTACCTCTTATTTCTTCAATTGTTTTTTCATTATGTTTACTATCAGACGGAATTCCTCAAGGTTTCCCCAACAGCTATGTTAGCAATTTTATTTTTTGTTTCCTCTGAAAGTTTTTTTAAATTTTTTAGTTCTTCAGAATCATTCCTAAGTTTACGAATAGCTTCTAGTTGTTTTAATTCATTTTGAGATTTAACAGCATTTGATATTGCACTAGCTGTACTACCTATAGCAGCTGCTCCTTTTGCAGCAGATGTAATCAAATCTTTATTATTTTTGATTAAGTTAACGATACTACCAATACCAGAAAAGATGCCAGCCCCTTCTTTTTGGACGGCACCTGCGGTGCCTAGGAACTTTTGTGTTCCGACTGTTTCTACACTGTCATAATGGTAAACAGATTTCATAGATGGTTCATGAGCAATTTTTTGATTTGAAGCAAAATGTTTAAGATTGTGTTTATAAATTATAGGCATTTTTTAGGATTAAATTTGACTTTTGGGAAAAATATCTACGTGTTAAGATTTACGTTTGTGAATGGACAACAACTTCGAGATAACTTTATTAATTGACTGTTGCACTTTATCTATTGCGTCAAGCAGCGTGTGAGTTACTTTAATTTCTTTTCTATTAACTTGCATTTTCTGCTGATTAATCTTCAATGCCGTTTTAAGAGCATTTAACTTAATTTTAAGAACATCTAATTGTCTTTTAACAGAATCTAACTGTTCTTTATTTTCTTTAGAGTATTCTTGTAAATTTTTCTTTAATTCATTTTCTAAATTGATTTTAAGAGTTTTCATTTTATCAACTCTTTGATTAAGTGAGTTTACTTCATTTATTATTCTATTCATCTTTTTCATTTGTTGAGTAATTTTAGAACTTAATTCATCAACACTTTTTTGGAATGTAGTTTGTAACTGCTTTAATTTTTTTTAAAATCTTTCAGGTAGTTTTTCTATTTCATCTTCTAATTGTTCTTTTAACATTTTTATCTGATGTTTATTTTTAATGACTGCAGATTTTAACTTTATAGAAAGTAATATTAAAATTTTTGATTGTTCAGAAATCTTTTTAAAAAGTTTTGCTATATCTGCTTCTAGCTCTCTATCCTTTTTATCAAGTTTTAATAATTTTTCGTTTAATGATTTGTCATTAAGTTTAAGCAACTTTAATTCATTCATGAGTGGAACCAAAACATCGTTTATATATTTTTCTTTTAAGTCATTGATTTGTGTATCAACATATTGTTTATTTGTCAACTCTGTATTTTGTTGCGGAAGAATAGAAAGATGCAATGGACCAGATAAAACGTCTCCAGTTTTCATGATATAATTTTCTATTTCTATTTCTAATTCACGATTATTCGGGATATATGCACCTCCACCAACATTTGGTAACATCATTTTCAAAACAATAAAAAAATAAAAATTTTTCTAAAAAATAAAAAAATAAAATTTTTTCTAATAAAAATAAAAAAATGGAAAAACCAAATTTAAAAAAAATATATTCGTCCGCATCATCCTTTTCTTCTTATTCGACGAGATCAACGGGATTTGAAAATAAATGTTTTGATAATAATAATAATAATAATCCATGTATAGATGTTAATATTTTATTTCAATTACAAGCCGAAATATTTAGAGAACAGACTAAAGGTTTACCTTCTATAGAAACCAATTATTGTATTTTTCCAGGTGATCCATTTATTAAATTTATGGAGATTGTAAGTAAATATAATGATGTAGCTCATGTTGAATTAAATAAAGAAAATATGGTTATAATAGGTCATAATAATGTTTTCGGTTTTATTAGAGCAGTTTTGCCGATTAGTAATACTGATTGGATAGAAACTAAAATTATTAATTATATCAATATTAAAGAATTAGTTAAAAAATTAAAATCTTTTTCCAAAGAAAAAATTAGATTATTTGTTGATGAGCAAAATCAATATAACATTCACATAGAGAGTAAAAAACATAATGAAGAATTATTATGTCAGGTATATTATAGAGACACAATTTATAAACAAGAAACATTAGAAATGCCCCAAAGAAATGATGATGATACATATCTAGGATTATATTCCAACTTAAATATTAATTTATTAAAATCTTATATAAATGGTTTAGCTCAACAAGAGAAAATTTATATGTGGACAACACCTTATACTATTAACAATGACCATAATCATAATCATAATAAACGAACTGAAGGTTCTAGGGCTTTGCCCGATCTTAAAGAATCTTATGATAATAATGATGATAATAATATAGATGATGATAATATAGATGATGATTCTGTAACATCTGAAAAAGGTGTAAATGGTAAAAAAGATTATAAAAATATTAGTAATTATAAAAATTTATCTAAATTTCATTTTCTTACAATTGAAAATAATAATGATGGTATAGTTGAAGATACTGTTAGACAACTATGTGTCGGGTCTACAAAATTTAAATTAGGATTTACATCTAATCAATTTAAAATTTTATCATCTTTAATAAAAACTAAAACTGATTCAGATTATGGTGGTGTTATTAAATTTTCCAAAAGAGATCAAAGACCAATATTTTTCTCTATTATATTATTATCAGATAAGAAATGTAATTTAGAATTAGATATTCCTATCAGGGAATGGTATCCTATCAGGGAATGGCATCCTATACCAAAAAGTGTAATTTATGATGATGATGAAGAATCAATTTATGATGATGATGAAGAATCATTAGTTAGTGAAAATAAATTTAAATTATCTTTTGATAAAACATTATATGATGAAACTTAATATGATAAAACTTAATAGAAAATACCAAAATATTCGATAAATATATTTTCATATGTAATAAAATTTTTAGATGTAATAAATTTTTAGATGTAATAAGTTTTTAGATGTAATAAATTTTTAGATGTTATAATATTTTTAGATGTAATAAGTTTTTAGATGTAATAAGGTTTTAGATGTAATAAGTTTTTAGATGTTATAAAATTTTTAGATATAATAAGTTTTTAGATGCAATAAGTTTTTAGATGTTATAACTTTTTTAGATGTTATAAAATTTTTAGGTGTTATAAAATTTTTAGATGTAATAAAAAAAATTATTATTCCCACGTGTCATCATCATCACTTAAATTACTCTCACAGATGATTGTTTGAAATATTTCAGCTTGAATATCTTCTCCGTTATAAGGTAACATAATTTCATTTTCATCAGGTGCTTGACGTTTAAGAATATTTATTTGACCAGAAAATTTTTTTTCTTCAGTATTATTATTTTTATCAGGAATACTAATTCCAGTTTCTAAAGATCTTTTCCATGGTTTATTAACTGTAGTCGATAATGTTTTCCCCGAATATAATTTTAGAAAATCTTCTACTTTTACTTTATCTTGTGAATATCCTTTGATTGTTTTCTTTTCACTAAGTCTCCCTTGCTCATCTACAGTAATACAGTATTTTACTTTAGGTGCAATAAACATTGCAAAAATAATTCCACTATTTCCATAATCATTTTTCCCTTGACACAATTCTCCTCCAACATATCAAGCAGCGTCTAATTTATTAAAGAGCTCATTGGAAATATATATTGAATCAGTATCTGTATAATGAATGTATTTTTCTTTGAAACCATTAATTTCTAAAATAAAGTTATTCATGATTCTTCTAGAGTGAGAAAGAATGAAAGAACCTAAGTGTGATGGCATGAATGACGTCTTCCCATCTTTTACAATATTAGTTTTGAGAAATTCATCATCTTCCATTTCTACTTTCGCTAAATATTGTTCATCATTTAATTTTTCATAATCTTTTACTTCTTGAGTGAAATTTTTTCTCAATGTATTCTCATTCCATAAATGATATTTAGTGGTTATATCTTTTTGCACAGTTTTGCCATATAGCGAATTCATCAACAATTTAATTAACTCATCACCTACAGTATTTCCTTCTGTTTTATATCTTTTTCTCAAATTAAAAAGTTTTTCAATATAATTTCGAAATGGTGAAACTTGATAATTTTTTTCATAAATTATACCATCAGTAATATGTAAGATTTTTCCTCCACATCTAACAATTTCTTGTATGTCTACAGAAGTTAATACATCATAACATATACCATTTCTAAACCTGATTACTTTTACATGAGAATTATTATTTTGATTTTTAACTTTATCTTTTATAGGAACTGGTTGGAAAAACATATCATTCGGATATTGAAACACAACAGAGAATATTCCAGTTTTAGGTCTAAATGTTTGAGTATTAAATTTATATACTATTTCCCGCTCTTCTTCTTGACGAAATTTTCTAGCTGATTCAGCTTTAGGGTATTCTGAATTTTCATCATACATAGCTGATGGATATAAAGATGTTGCATCAAAAGCCATTAGAAATTCATTTTTTTGTTCAAGTAGTTGATTTGAAATTTTCTTACAAATTTCAGTTTTATCTCCTAAATCTCGATACTGTTTCATTAAATCTATTAAATTACTTCCAGGGGGCAAAGCCCCACCAGCGTAGCGACCAAGGGACAAAGTCCCCCCAGCGCAGCGACCAGGTAAATACTGTTTTAATATTGGTAACAAGATGCTACAAAATGGCGATATGTATTTTCTTATATTTGTTGAAACTCTTCCACCTTTAACAGATTTTCTAATATAATTTCTAGCCCATAAATCTATATGAGAATGAATATTTATATTGTCATTTTGTACGCTTTTCATCCAACCGTTAAATGTTAAAGCAGAGGATGTTAAATTAGTAGTTATATCTTCACCAACTAAATCTCGCATAACATTATTATATTTGTAGATACAAAAAGCTAAGGAAAGAATATCGTTAACTAAATATGGTCTCCATTCATTTTCTTTTTCTTTATAATTTTCATGTGTTATGTCTCCAATTTCATAATTTAATTTACACACATTCGTAGGAATTTTAAAATTCTCACACCATTTAGAAAGACTTGTTTTTACATGTTGATAACTACATTTCATTATAATAGTTTGAAGTGCTAATTTACCTGAAGGTGAATCTTTTTTCATATTGTTTTTAAATCTAAAAGATTTTTGAATGTATCTACTAACACATTCAGTTGTATAAGGATTTTGTAATGAAGCAGTCAATATTCCTCTTGAAGTTTTAAGAGGCGGTTTAGATAATCTCAAATTAGCTTTTATCGGAAAATAGGAATCAAAACCTGATGAATTGTGAGCTATTAAAGTTACTCTCGAATAATTAAATTTTCCAAGAGTTTTAAAAAATTGATGGATCAGACATACGTCCTCTGGGTTTCCCCTGATTGGACATTCATCATCCTCAGTTCTCGTAAATATTTTCACACAATTTTGAAGTTTATTAAATTCTAATTCAGTTAAATTATTATACTCATTAATCTGTTTTTTAAGTTTTTTAATTTCATCTTCATCTTTTGATCGTTTAATTTTAATCATATCACTTAACAAACGTGTTTCTAATTCTTTCAATCTTTGTTTCGGTAAACAACATATAAATTTATTAAAATTAATAGCTCCTACAGCGTAAGAAATAGGATGAGCTGTTGAACAGTTAGGATCAGGAAAAGTTTCGAGATCCCAAATATATGTTGAACTATAGTCAATTTTTTTCTTTGTTATGATTTTATATGGGCGCGTTGTTAGATTTTCATCAGTAACTGTTTTATATATGGGTTTGAAATTATTTTCAATTTCTCTAATAGCTTTTGATTTATGAAATTTATCAATTAAACAATAGTGACCAATTGTTGAACCTGCGTGAAAATAATTGTAATAAACATAATTATGAAACGTTTCAATTCCTCTAGGATTTAAATGACGATTGGTAGGACTATAATATTGAACGCATTCTCCAAAATATTTATTGAATTAAGTAAATTTGCAGTTTGACATTACTCCTGTTCTAGATGTGGCTTTCTCTTTATATAAAAAATTATTAAACATTTCTTTCATCATTTCTCCTTGTTCTTCATTAAAACCTCGTAAAACATTATAACATTTAATAAAACAAAAATCTTCAGAAGGAATATAACAATATTCACCGAAATATTCTTTGATTCTATATTTCATATTAATCCCTGCCCCTCTATGCGATCTTTGTACTAACTTCATTCCAAAATCTTCATATTTAATATTACCTGTAAAAATCCACTCGTTAGCATCGGATTTCTCATCCAGATTCGAAAACCATATTTCAAATGAATTTTTATTATAGAAGGTTACGTAAAAATTTTGAATTATATTTTCCTGATCTTTAATAACTTTTCCAAGTAAATTAATAATTTTACCATTTGCTAAAAGTTTCCGCATATCATTTACTACATTAATAAAAGATACATTTTCATATTTAATTTCATTTGGATTAAATAAATTACATAAATCATCACCAAGTTCATCTTTAATTCTATCATCAAAAAAGATATCACTAATAGGAGTTTCTAATATTTCTTTTGTTCCACTTTTCTGTTTTTTAATATTGCGTCTAATACTACGCCTAGTACGTTTCTGTTTCTTAATACGTTTACTACGTTTACTATGTTTAATTTGCGCATCAAACTCAGCAGTTTGTTTCTTGATTAATTCATCAATCCTAGACGTTTGTCCGAGAGACATTTCACGATTCATATTTTTTAAAAGAAAAAATGAATTTTTACATAGAACCTCGGTTCCGTTTTTACATATACACAGGAATATGTAATTGATGTAATGTTTCTAATTCATGTGTTGTTAAATGTTCTTTCTTAATCAACCACCATAAATTATTATACGCCAAAAATACTCGGAAACTTCTTAAACAAAGTGAAAAGTCTTTTGTTTTAACACACGGTTTAATACCATGTTTTGTTTTATAATCTGTAACGAGCGCTACGTATTTATGATGATAATAAAATCTAACTTCTTTCTTCGAATTTACAGGATTTGTAGGATGACGATAATCTTTTAAAACTGGTACATGCTCTATCTTATAAGCATCCAACATATTCTTTTTATTTTTATTAACAAAAAATTTATAAGAAAAAATTATTCGGTCACTCCATTCGGTCACTCCGCGAAAATATTTTGTATCGACTTTCACTCCGCGAAAATATTTTCTATAACTCTTTCATGAATTTTTTATCAATATTAATTGTGATAAATCCATAATCTTTTGACCAAGCATTGTTACACGATTGTTTAAATTCATCTTTATTTCTTACACATAAATCTCTTAACAAATCACTTAAGTTTCTTGTATTTATTTCAAACAGTATAAATATATTTGCATTCTTTCTAATAACACTTCCGTCTAATGAATACATACTTTGGGTTAAATAAAAAACACTACAGTTATTATGTCTACCTCTTGTGAAATAATTTCTCTGAACTGACTGATTTCTATCATTAACACAATCATCAAAAATTACACAATGTTTAATTGTTTTATCTAGTTTACTAGGATCTTCATATTACCACTATCATCTATTAATTGTATCTTTATATGCTTATTTTTATTGGATTCTACTAACTGACTATTTTTTGCTGCTTCTTCACACCACGAACTTATTTCTTCTTCATCTTCAGATTTTCCATATTCTTTGAATAATGAAGCAATTGCTGTTTTTTTAAGATTATTTTCAAATCCATATTTTAAAAATTGATAGACGGGTTGTTCTGCTGTTGTTGTATAAATTATAAGATTGTTATAATCCAAAAAATTTGGAGTCGTTAAAATTTTAAATAATAAATATGTTTTACCACATCCTGATCTTCCGCAAATAGCTGACAAAACTTTATTAGATAAATTTGGATGATGATTAAATTTGAGTTTTTTTATTTAATGGGGGCACTTCACTCATTTTTTAATAAAAAAATTTTATTTTTATTTTTAAAGAAGAAGAAGAAAATTAAACTTCTCTAGCTTCGCGTGGGAGTTTATACCTCCCGAACGGGAGTTTATACCTCTCGAACCAAAAGATCTATCATAATCTCTTCACCTCCAAAATTTATTTCTTGTCCTTTCTCATCAGTGATTCTAATGCCAATGTTGTTAATAGTTTTTCTTGTAATAGGAAAATATATTAATGTTTGTGGAATTACATTTAATCTATAACCAATGGGTACAGTAAAAGCTGGAAAACTGAATATTAAATTTGACAATTTACCATTTATATATCCTCCTTCAATAATGTCACAATGTACAACAATTGAATTTATTTCAGTTATTTTTGGAATCTTCTCACCTAAATGATAACCTTGACTATAGGTTTGTTTATTAAATCCTAATAGCTTTGACAATGATCTATCATGATTAAAATCAACTTGATGATTTTCGTCTAAAGTAAGAGAAAATTTATTAACTGCCGGTTCACCTGCAAAATGTAATTGTTTCTTATCTTTAAATGGTATACCTAAATGTCTCTTAATTTCATTTGATATTGATTCAACTTCGTAAGAACCAGGAAGAAAAGTTTGTATTTTCCATGTTTTGCCTTTATCAGTGGAATATCTAAATTGATCATTCACATCTTTGATAACGTTTTGAATAGTGTTAAATGTAGAGAAACTAGTCAATGCAATTAGATAATTTTTATTCTGTTCTAAATGTAGAATGGGTTCTAAATTACAAGTGTGTGATGAAGTAGTTGTTATAATTTTTAACGTCGTACTAAATTTTGATGAACCCAAAATCTCTGTCAAATTTCCTAAATGATTATTAATTTTGTCTAAATCTGCTGAACACATTTTTTAGTTAAAATTTTGAATAAACATTTTTTATAAAAAAATTAAAAACAACAACATATTTCAGCTACGGGCGAAGCCCTAGAACATTCGGTTCGTTATACTTTTATAATCCTCTTCATTTAGAATCTTCTTTTCCAGCAGTCTTTTCAATATAGCATGAATTTCATTGAAACTAGAATTATGTCCTTCTTTTATTGCCGATATTAAAATATTTAATCTATTTAGTAATTCTTGCGGATCATCTGGTAAAAATATGGTTGTTTCTGTTTTAAAGCCTTTCCCTACTTTAACTCCCGTTGATAATAAATTTTCTAATTGTTTATAAGGTCTAAGAGATTTTACTGCACCAACTCTATCTAACATAGCTTTATATTTTATGAGATCTTCTACAGCATAATTATTTAAATCTGCTCCTCTTAAAAGATTAACAAAATTTCTATCTAAATTAAAAGGAGATTTATCTGGTGAAAAAAATTAAACCTCGAAATGGTTGTGGAAATATTTCTTTTTGTCCGAGATAAAATCTAGGTATTGTTTTTCCATCTATAAATGAAATAGAATGTTCAAATTGCATAGATTTTGGTATTTTCTTATTAATGTTTGATTCTAGTAATCCATAGTCATCTAATATAGTTTTGTGTTCTGGATCTGTTGTATCAATTTGTTTATCATTATTTGTACTTTCTTTTTCAAGAGTTTTAAATGGTTTCATAGTTTTCTCAAAATCAGTTTTTACTTGCTCGGTTTGCTGCATTTTTTCAAACATGTCAGATTGAATACCAGCTTTTATCATTCTATGTTGAAGATGATTTTCTTTCATAATATTTCTTTGTTTTATTAACTCTTCTATTGTTTTATTCTTTTAAAATTATCAGCTCTAATTTTATCCATTTTTAAAATATAATATTTGAATTTTGTGGTAACATTGGAATACAGCAAAAACATTTTACTGAACAAATTATTTTTTTATTGCTTTGTTGTCTGACATCTTTTCGTTTAAAGTTTTCTCGTTTTAAGTTTTGTTTAATAAAGTTTTGCTTAAATTTTCGCTTAAAGTTTTTAGCTCTTCTAAAAAAATTTTGTCTTTTTATTCATTAGAAATTTTACCACCAGTAAAAGTTTTACCATCACTAGAAATTTTGCCACCCTGTTTATTCTTATCATCAACTTTTTCTGACTGTAATTGAAATGATATTTGATTTACTTCATTAGCTATTTGATCAAATTTTTCAATCTCATCTAACGTAATAACATTATCATCACATACTCTTTGAAAGTAGTAATGTAGTTTATCATAGACTTCTTTAATATGTAAATGCTTAGTTTTTAATGATTTTCGTTTCTTAGTTATTAAAGATTTATCTAACATTGTAACAAGTGAAGTTGCAAAAACACCCGTACCTGTTAAAGCTGTAGCAACTACTGGAATTACTAAAACACCAGAAGATATAACAATTGTTAAAGCACCTAAACTTATTGTTAAGAATATGCCAATTCCTTGTGTTACATTTTTAACTTTAGTCCATCTCTTTCTTAATTTTTTATAATGCTCTAATCTTAATAATAATTGAGATTCTTTATCTTTCATATAGCGTACTCTATCTTTGTGTTTTTCAATGTTCATTTTTTCAATGTCCATTAAAGTAGAACTACGTTCATATGATAACGAAGGATATATTCTTGCGGTTTCTTCCACTTTTGTTTCTTCCATTTTTAAAGAAATATTTTGAATAAATATTTTGAATACAATCTTCTGAAATTAACAACTATCCCGCATGTCGCCGTCTATGCGTTATAAATTTAGAAGAAGAATTGGTTAATTGCCACTGCATTCTTATGTGCTTAAACTATTCATGTCTTCACAATGGGAAGTACTTTTAATCAATACAGCGGAGAGAAGAAACGCTAAATGAATTTTGAAAACAGACTTTACAAATGGATTTTGAAAACAGATTCTGAAAATAATTTACGTAGGGGTAAATTGAAATGTCAAAACTTTTACGCACGCGTAAATTGAAATGTCAAAATTTTACGGATGCGTAAATTGAAATGACAAATGATTGCGCTGTTCAACATAATTTTAGGGGAAAGCTGCTAGATGTTTCTCTCTCTTCAATCTCTCTCTCTCTCTTCAATTATCAGGCAGTGTACGGGTTCATTGAATAATTTTGAGTTTATGAGTTACAATGATCTTCTAGTTCACACAATTAGTACTTTAAATAATGTTGAGCATACAATAACGAAGAATGTCTAAGTAATAATTGCGTCTTCTTAATTTATCATAGTGCTCTAATCTTAATAATAATTGAGAACCATTTCACCTGTTTTTAATTGAGATAACGAAGGATATATTCTTGCGGTTTCATCCACTTTTGTTTCTTCCATTTTTAAAGAAATATTATTAGTCACATGTTATATTTTAAAAACCTGAAAGATGGATAAAATTCATGAATTTGAAATTCTCATCTTTTATGATTTTCGGTGTCCTGGAACGGTCATGATTTAAGCAAGAAAATTGTAATTCTCAAATTTTGAGATTCTTAACTTTTATGATTTTCGATGTCCTGGAACGGTCATGATTTTAAGGGTGAAAATTGTAATTCTCAAATTTTGAGATTTTGAAAAATTTGAAAATTGGGTATTTTTAAAAACGCTTAAATTTTCGCCCTTCGGCCTTCGGCCACGTGAAATTTGAAGTCTACCTAAATTTTTGAAATTTTGATTTTTTGAAAATTTTGAAAAAAAACCGCAAAAGTGTGACATCCGGCGCAAGCGAAGCGAAGCAAAGCAAAGCGAAGCGTCGCGCCGGATGTCACACTATATACTACTGAAATTACATAGATCATGATTGTAATGCTGAAGGAAATGATATTATTTTGCAGATTCTCATGACAGCCTTAGAGATTTAATGTTTGTTATATTAGCAATTCGATGGTTTCCTATTAATTTCATGCTCATCCTCAAGAGTAGGCCTATATTCTTTTAAAAGCGTTATCATATCACAGGCAACCTGCAACTAACAAAGCAAAATCACATAATCAAAGACAATGATTTCACTTAACTTTGAAAGATGTGAATGGTTCTACATTAGCATTCAGATTCAAGAAATGAAACATGAATTTAGTGAATCATGTACATTAATCATGCCGATGAAAATTGAATTAAAAGCAAAGACATTATCTTTGATTAAAAGCTTGAAATTTCAGCCAAGAAACCACGAATGAAATCGCGACTTTTTCATGAAGACTTCCTTTATAATGCAATTCATGAAACTCCCTTGATAATGAGCTTGATTTCCGCTTAGCTAGGATGCTTATTATCAGTGGCGTCGCGTGTTCTCAGACAATAGGCCTTCGCTCCAAAGTGGATTCATATATTTCTGCAGCAGACAGCATGAACTGCAAAAAATAAATAATTTATTAATTAATTTAATAATAATTATCAATTAGTAATTATTAATTTAATTCATAAATACTTAATTTCAGTGAATTTCCGAACTTGTACAAGTACCTGAACATTCAAATCATGCTGGCATCCATGACTACAGAATGAAATGATGTGAGAAATAGATACTGATATTTAAATGAAAGGTACACTGAAGTCCTTAGACTACCTAATGTTGACTATTCTGCATGTGAATTGTGATTCACTGTGAGTCCTGACAGCCTCTTTTTCTGAACAGCCTCATAAGCATGCAATCCTAAGCTGACTGTTCGTCAACGCGACTCTTGTCTTCTCAAGATTTTAAACGTCAAGTGACAATGAAAATGTGATGTTGACTTCTCACATGACGCTTGATCACCTTGGTGAGATAACTATAGAGAACATTCACTCTCGAGGAAGCTCTCCTTTGCTCACCAACGCAAGACTCTGTTGTGATTATTATGGCTTGTCAATCACTTGCATGTTTTAAATTTAGGGGTGCTAAAATGTTTTTGTGCTCCTCCTGATATTCTATCCATTGAGAGTGGTTTAGCTTTTATTTCAATGCCATAAACTTCGTGTACGGTGGCTAGAGTTTTCTGCATAATCCCTCGGACGACTGGCCGGTGTAGAAAATAACCACTCTTGAAATCGACACCATAAACATAATATCACAAATATGCCTTGAATCATTATTTCTGACTGAATCCCACATCAAATTATGGAACCTTCATCGCTATCTCCTTTCTGCGGCTTCTAACCTTCCGATCCAACATTCAGCCATTGGTGAACGCAGATACGACGATTCAACGCGTCATCATCTTCTCCAAAATTTGGCGAAACCACGAATAGGGAAAATTTGCGCATTCAGATAGCTGAATCTAAGAATTTATCAGGGAATTATAGATAGTGTATCGGGAAGAACAACGCACGATGTTGCGAAATCTGCCTTGACAGGGAGAGGGTTAACATCTCGCGCTGCAGTGACTGCTTAAATGACAAAGATAGAGCGAGGTGCTGTCCCTTCCAAGTTCCAATGCATGCGATAACGTGACTCACACCTTTCATTACCTATGTGTAAATGTGTTAGCTGGGACATTGCTTCGTCTTGCTGACTATCAGACTGTCCGATTCTCAACTTCGCTCGCCATAACGTGCATTACCGTGTAACATATATTTTAAAGACAACGTTCAACCGATGGTGTTTTTGTGCTGCGTTCCTAATTGTCGCAGTGGCCATAAGCCCAGGAAAATGAGGTCATTGAGAAATGATCAATGTTTCAGTTTCCAACAGACCCTGCTCTACATTCAAGATGGATGTCTGCTATCCCACGAAAGGATTTTACTCCTAATGAGAATCACAGTGTGTGTGAGAAACACTTCACGACCACGACTTCGAAACAACGTCGACCGACTCACGTGAAAGTAGACAGGAGAGTAGATTATCGCAAATTCTTCAGAAGAAACGATTGAAATCAACGGCAATTCCTTCAGTGTTCCCAGAGTGTCCTAAATATTTCACCAAATCTCCAACTGTTCCCCGATCTTCAAATTCGAGTGCTGATTCCCGACGGTCCTTTGACAACAATAGAATTGAGAATTTGATCAGAGAATCTATTGAGGAAGATTCGTTTGATTCTCTCGATGCTCTGCGTTCGAAACTAAGTGATTCTTCAAGTCACCCTCTCCCACCAATATTGTGAAGGTAGATCATTCCCTGGAATTTATAAATAGATCTTTTCTTGCATTGCTGCAATATATTTGCTTCTTCGTTTCTATCGGGAGAAGACGATCGAGCTGAGCGCACACGTACGCTCCACATATCACACAAACACACAAATCTCTGTGATTTGCTGTGAACACATCCCCAGCGCATTGTGTGATTGCTTGAAGATCTCTGCAGTTAACAGTTGAGCGCTGGCGCTCGGAACGTATTTGAGAGTAGTAAGCGACTTGAAACTGTAAAGTGTATGTAAAGTTGTAAGCGTAAAGATGCTCTCAAAAACAAAAAAATAAAACCATTTGAACCTTTGTTTTATGAACGTAAATAATTATTTTTGGCTATGCGGCGAAGGCTTCGCAGGCACGGAGACGACGCCACTGCTTGTTATCAAATATACATTCCTTTTGATATCCAACTTGTTTCGTACTACTTATATAGGAGAGTCATCTCGGTTGTATATGAATTGGCAAATTTTGACTTTTTTCAAAAGTGCTCAAGTAGTAACAAAAGGTCCAGAATAAACACAGCGCGCCCCCCCCCTCTGGAACGACAGAGGTTGTAGTCTGTCGTGGTGTGCCGGCCAGGTTGGTTCACAACATGTTCGCTGACTCCCCCCCCCTCTGCAACGACAGAGTGTGAGACTCGAGTGAGTTGGTCCGACCGCCTGGTTGACTTGGGCGACCGTCTAGGTTGACGTGGGCGACCGTCTAGGTTGACGTGGGCGACCGTCTAGGTTGACATGGGCGACCGCCTAGGTTGTCTTGGATGGTGAAACGGTGGCCAGATTCGGATTCAGCGTCAAATTCTGCATCTGTGATGTGATTTCCAGCTCAATCGGCGAGAAAAACTGTTTCTTCAAATTTTGGCAGAGTTAAAATGTGGGACGTTTTGGTGTGTAGGGCCCAAACGAAGCCTCGGATGAGAAAACGGAGGCCAGATTCGGATTCAGCGTGAAATTCTGCATCTGTATGGTGAATTTGAAAGCAATCGGAGAGAAAAAATTTTTCGCTGACGTCCCCCCCCCTCTGGACAGCTTGCTTCGATTTTGGCTTCCAGTGGATGGATTTTGTCGTGCCATAGCTCGTTTGAAAGCTAAGAGTGAGACAAATTCAGTGAAAGAATCGGCTTGTTCCTATCTGTCTTCGTTTAGATGTGAGACGCCATTTAAGATTTTGGGACATTGGCGAAAAACGACAGAGTTAGAATTTGGGACGTTTTGGGCTCTAGCTTCAAAACGAAGTATCGGATGGGAAAACGGATTTCAGATTTGGAATCAGCGTGAAATTCTTTATCTGTATGGTGAGTTTCAAGTCAATCGGTGAGAAAAAATTTTCAAAATTTTTCGAAAAAACGACAGAGTTAGAATTTTTGCGATGGCTGCCTCCTGTAGAGCCCAAACGAAGCCTCGGATGAGAAAACGGAGGCCAGATTCGGATTCAGCGTCAAATTCTACATGGAAATGGTGTATTTCCAGCTCAATCGGAGAGAAAAAATTTTCACTGACGTCCCCCCCCCCTCTGGACAGCTTGCTTCGATTTTGGCTTCCAGTGGACGGATTTTGTCGTGCGATAGCTCGTTTGAAAGCTAAGAGTGAGACAAATTCAGTGAAAGAATCGGCTTGTTCCTATCTGTCTTCGTTCAAAAGTTAGAGCGGTTACAAGATTTTAGGTCGGAGCTCACCTGAAAAAATCCTAAGTGTCAGAGTGACTTTGTATGGGAAAAATTAAAAATTTTCCAAAGTGTGGAATTTCGACCTGGGACCTTTACCAAAGTTTGTTTCATCAAATTTCGCTGACGTCCCCCCCCTTTGTTCTAACTTTGGTTCTAGTGGACGGATTTTGTCTTACAGCTACTCGTTTGAAAGAGGAGAAAACACTGCTCGACCACATTTTTGGTTGCGAGTCAATCGGAGCAGCCGTTCACAAGTTAGAGCGGTTACAAGATTTTAGGTCGGAGTGCAGGGACATTGGCGAAAAACGACAGAGTTAGAATTTGGGACGTTTTGGGCTCTAGCTTCAAAACGAAGCATCGGATTGGAAAACGGATTTCAGATTTGGAATCAGCGTGAAATTCTTTATCTGTATGGTGAGTTTCAAGTCAATCGGTGAGAAAAAATTTTCAAAATTTTTCGAAAAAACGACAGAGTTAGAATTTTTGCGATGGCTGCCTACTGTAGAGCCAAAACGAAGCATCGGATGAGAAAACGGAGGCCAGATTCGGATTCAGCGTCAAATTCTACATGGAAATGGTGTATTTCCAGCTCAATCGGAGAGAAAAAATTTTCGCTGACGTCCCCCCCCCCTCTGGACAGCTTGCTTCGATTTTGGCTTCCAGTGGATGGATTTTGTCGTGCCATAGCTCGTTTGAAAGCTAAGAGTGAGACAAATTCAGTGAAAGAATCGGCTTGTTCCTATCTGTCTTCGTTTAGATGTGAGACGCCATTTAAGATTTTGGGACATTGGCGAAAAACGACAGAGTTAGAATTTGGGACGTTTTGGGCTCTAGCTTCAAAACGAAGTATCGGATGGGAAAACGGATTTCAGATTTGGAATCAGCGTCAGATTCTTTATCTGTATGGTGAGTTTCATATCAATCGGAGAGTTTCAAGTCATCGGCGAGAAAAATTTTCAACATTTTTCGGAAAAACGACAGTTAGAATTTTTGCGATGGCTGCCTACTATAGAGCCAAAACGAAGCATCGGATGGGAAAACGGAGGCCAGATTCGGATTCAGCATCAAATTCTACATGGAAATGGTATATTTCCAGCTCAATCGGAGCACTAGAACCGGAGAAAGACGGGATTTTTAGTGTTTGGATGATGGGTATTACGTCATCAGCTGATCGCCACACACTATATAAGCTGGGAAACCGACGGAGACTTGTCATTTAGAGGAGAACGATTGTCAGAGGTAGGTCGTCTCTCTGAGCTCCGATGATAGCTTCGGACATTCCAAATTCCAAGTTTCTGTAAGAAACCGACTTAGAAAATTTCATTGCTGATATCAGCTAAGCCGTCAGACTTAGAGGTTCGCCAGGAGATGGCCTTCGTCTCCAGGCCATAAAAGACTCCAAAACTTTAAAGGCTCGTAACTTTGCTTCTACAAGTCCGTTTGACTTGATTCAAAAAAGGTTCGGTCGCTATTGACCTGTCCTAAGTGATGGACTACTTATAAAATTTCATAAGTAGTGCTAAAAAGTTGAAAATTTTAAATTCACTAGTTTTGGAGGTTTTCTGGGGTTTTCGACCCTGCTGAAGTCAATGAAAGCATTTTTAATGATGTCTGAGCCAGTCTTCTCATGGTATAAGCGGCTTTTCACTGAAAGCGAGCAAGACACGGAGAGTTTTGCTGTAATATTCCACTGACAGGGTGTTCCTTCGGGACGGCGGACGATGCCGTAGTGATAAGTGTGGCAAGGGAATGTGTCATATTTAAGACCGTAACCGCTGGGACAACTCATGTCTCATGTTGGGCATTTGACACAGCTCTCAACGTAGCACTTTGAACGCCAATCGGTTGAGTCTTAGCTATCTTGTCATGGGTGGCCTCTAAACATCTCCATTGCAAAACGCTGGTGAATCAAGCTCTCTACGGCTTGCTATCAAGCAGATCAAAGCAATAACTTGGGATGTTTCCTCAAGGTTTTCAAGTATGCTGAGTTCAAATCTGCTATCAGATTTCAAATTTAACTAAGACTAAGGCAGCTTTGAGGGGTTAGATCCCAGCTACTGTTCACTACCTTTGACTCGGCGTTGCTGTTACCACTTCGGGGCAGTGACAATGATGTCTTCAGCTGTAAAGAGCGGGTATCGGGGAAGATCTCTCACTTCCCTAGTGATCAGTACAAGGCCTTCGGGCTGTCGACGGGATCGAGTGCCACTCACTACACTCAAATCTATCATTCCTCACTAAGTGTAAATTACTGACTATACATTTGTCCTGCTATCAGGTTATTTTTGACTTGCTATCTAGTTGAATAGTCTCTTGCTATCAAGAGATTCACTTCTACTCATAAAGCACATCATCGCTGTAATACCTCCTTTGCTCGAGCGTTCCTTCGGGACGGCGGGTACTGCCGTAGAGGGATTGTGTTGCACGGGTTGTTCGTCGTTTGTTAGACCGAAACCTCTGAGCCGTTGCTCATGTTGGGCGTTCGGCTTCATACTCAACGTGACGCTTTCTCTCGCCAGGTCAGAGTACTTCAGCCATTCGACAAAGGTTAGTCTTTATGATATGGAGTAGAGTGAAATGTAATTCATTAGATGTCCCTTCAATGATTGCTCCCATGATAAACGTTGATGAGACAAATGAAATGATTCTCATCTTCCCTTTTCAATGATTGAAATCTACTAACACACTACCGTATAATCGTCCACTATGGGGCAAGACATGATAGAGCCTCCACGCGTTTTGCCCTGGGCAGTCTTTAGACTGGCGAATACTATCATTAAGTTGAATCTGTTATCAGTCAACTTGAACGTTGCAAATGAAGTTCGGTGTAATACTTCCTTTCGACGGGTGTTCCTGTAAAGGGCAGCGGTGAAACCCGTAGCTATGTATACCGCAAGGGACATTCGGCAATGGTCAATCTTGTTAAACCTCTCTGCGTCATGTTTGCAAGTGATTGCCTCTATCTCAACGTAGTATGCATTCGCGCCAGGGCGACATTTAGCCAACTGTCGAAGGTTGCCTAAAACTTTCCATTGCATACGTTATGAGAACCATGAGTTCTACCTGTCTCTATCAATGAGACGAATTGATGAATGGAATGAAATGGGAGGACACTCACGCGCCACACGCAACATAACACACTTCTCTCTTTCGTAGTCTAACAAGCTCTTTACACATGGATCGCAGTCGATTGCTATCCCTGTATCAGAAGTGTAAGCTATCTTAATTTTATTTGACACTATTTCATCTATCATCATCGCCCATATGAAATGTTTTAAGATTTACAAGTTAGAAATAAAGTTTCAATAGTGTATGCGTTAGAAATAAAGGTGTAACTGTTTGCAAAAATAAGATCGCAAGATTTACTAGTTTACAAGTTAGACTAAGTGTAAATTAAAAATAAAATTATAACTGTTTCAAGAGTTTACAAGTTAGAAATTAAGTTTTAGCTGTTTGTATATCAAAATAAAGTTTCAAGAGTTTACAAGTTAGAAATAAAGTTTCAATAGTGTATGCGTTAGAAATAAAGGTGCAACTGTTTGCAAAAATAAGATCGCAAGATTTACTAGTTTACAAGTTAGACTAAGTGTAAATTAAAAATAAATTATAACTGTTCACGTGTTAAAGCGTTGATGCAACGATGAACAATTAATAAGCTGAAAAGTTTTAGATTCACTTTAACATTATCATATGTTTACAGATAGAAATGTATTACAGCAAAGCTACTTCATGAGTTAGTTTGCCAGGAGTGTATCATCTCAAACTTTTACTCCGACTGTGGAACATTGATTTCCATGATGAAGATTTAAATAGTTAGATTCGATGGCGAACAAGATTTACTAGTTTACAAGTTGGACAAAGTGTTCTACTATTTGTAAATGAAAGATATCATTTCAACAGTTTACCAGTTAGAAATAAAGTTTCAACAGTCTACAAGTTAAAAATAAAATTATAACTGTTTCAAGAGTTTACAAGTTAGAAATTAATTTTTAATGGTGTATACGTTAGAAATAAAGTTTTAGCTGTTTGTATATCAAAATGAAGTTTCAAGAGTTTACAAGTTAGAAATAAAGTTTCAATAGTTTACAAGTTAAGAATGAAGTTTCAATAGTGTGTATATATTAAGAATAAAGTTTCATCTGTTTATATGATAGAAATAAAACAAAGTTTTAACCGTTTACAAGTTAAAAATAAAGTTTCAATAGTTTACAAGTTAAGAATAAAGTTTCAATAGTGCGTATGTTACGAATAAAGTTCTATCTGTTTATATGTTAGAAATAGAATGAAATTTCACCAGTTTACAAGTTAAGAATAAAGTTCTATCTGTTTGTATGTTAGAAATAAAACAAAGTTTCAACCGTTTACAAGTTAAAAATAAAGTTTTATCTGTTTGTATGTTAGAAATAAAACATAGTTTCAACCGTTAACAAGTTAAAAATAAAGTTTCAAGAGTTTACAAGTTAGAAATAAAGTTTCAATAGTGTATATGTTAGAAATAGAGTTTTATCTGTTTGTTAAAATAAGATCGCAAGATTTACTAGTTTGCAAGTTAGACTTAGCGTTCTACTATTTGTAAGTGAAAGATATAGTTTCAACAGTTTACAGATTAAAAATAAAGTTTCAACAGTGTGTATGTTGGAAATAAAGTTTAAGCTATTTGTGTATTAGAAATAAAACAAAGTTTCAACCGTTAACAAGTTAAAAATAAAGTTTCAATAGTTTACAAGTTAAGAATGAAGTTTCAATAGTGTGTGTATATTAAGAATAAAGTTTTATCTGTTTGTATGATAGAAATAAAACAAAGTTTTAACCGTTTACAAGTTAAAATAAAGTTTCAATAGTTTACAAGTTAAGAATAAAGTTTCAATAGTGCGTATGTTACGAATAAAGTTCTATCTGTTTATATGTTAGAAATAGAATGAAATTTCACCAGTTTACAAGTTAAGAATAAAGTTCTATCTGTTTAAGTTTACAAGTTAAGAATAAAGTTTCAATAGTGCGTATGTTACGAATAAAGTTCTATCTGTTTATATGTTAGAAATAGAATGAAATTTCACCAGTTTACAAGTTAAGAATAAAGTTCTATCTGTTTAAGTTTACAAGTTAAGAATAAAGTTCTATCTGTTTGTATGTTAGAAATGAAGTTTTATCTGTTTGTATGCTAGAAATAAAGTTTCATCAGTTTACAAGTTAAGAATAAAGTTCTATCTGTTTGTATGTTAGAAATAAAACAAAGTTTCAACCGTTTACAAGTTAAAAATAAAGTTTTATCTGTTTGTATGTTAGAAATAAAACATAGTTTCAACCGTTAACAAGTTAAAAATAAAGTTTCAATAGTTTGCGAGTTAAGAATGAAGTTTCAATAGTGCGTATGTTACGAATAAAGTTTTATCTGTTTGTATGTTATAAATAAAATGAAGCTTCACCAGTTTACAAGTTAACAATAAAGTTTTATCAGCTTGTATGTTAGAAATAAAATGAAGTTTCATCAGTTTACAAGTTAAGAATAAAGTTTTATCTGTTTGCATGTTAGAAATAGAATAAAGTTTCAACCGTTAACAAGTTAAAAATAAAGTTTCAAGAGTTTACAAGTTAGAAATAAAGTTTCAATAGTGTATATGTTAGAAATAGAGTTTTATCTGTTTGCAAAAATAAGATCGCAAGATTTACTAGTTTGCAAGTTAGACTTAGCGTTCTACTATTTGTAAGTGAAAGATATAGTTTCAACAGTTTACAGATTAAAAATAAAGTTTCAACAGTGTGTATGTTGGAAATAAAGTTTAAGCTATTTGTGTGTTAGAAATAAAACAAAGTTTCAACCGTTAACAAGTTAAAAATAAAGTTTCAATAGTTTACAAGTTAAGAATGAAGTTTCAATAGTGTGTGTATATTAAGAATAAAGTTTTATCTGTTTGTATGATAGAAATAAAACAAAGTTTTAACCGTTTACAAGTTAAAATAAAGTTTCAATAGTTTACAAGTTAAGAATAAAGTTTCAATAGTGCGTATGTTACGAATAAAGTTCTATCTGTTTATATGTTAGAAATAGAATGAAATTTCACCAGTTTACAAGTTAAGAATAAAGTTCTATCTGTTTAAGTTTACAAGTTAAGAATAAAGTTTCAATAGTGCGTATGTTACGAATAAAGTTCTATCTGTTTATATGTTAGAAATAGAATGAAATTTCACCAGTTTACAAGTTAAGAATAAAGTTCTATCTGTTTAAGTTTACAAGTTAAGAATAAAGTTCTATCTGTTTGTATGTTAGAAATGAAGTTTTATCTGTTTGTATGCTAGAAATAAAGTTTCATCAGTTTCCATATTAAAAAATAAAGTTTTTAGCAGTTTACAAGTTAAAAATAAAGTTTTAATAGTGTATGCGTTAGAAATAGAGTTTTAGCCTTTGTATGCTAGAAATAAAGGTATAGCTATTTGTAAAATAATAAAAATTGTAAGTGATTAGCATATTTCGTTTGCTGAAAAGAAGGTGTTCTGCCTGTTAGTGTTGGTGTATTAATATTGAAGAATTTGGTAGTATCTGTTCAATTGAAGACTATAATGGTTCTAGCAAATATTAAAAACAGCAGCCATTATATAATTTATGAAACTGAACCCTTTCCTGCTGCTCTCATTCGAGTGGTACCCTATACATATTACCATCCTTCATAACGGGCATTGTATCATAACAGGCTTATGTGATTTCAATAAAGTATCACGGATTGTTAAATTCCTAATGTGTTATCTGTTTAATGTATAGCTAATGGAGGCATGTTAAACGTTGAGTTTTTCCTTCATTCACTGACGACTCATCATATGAATGAGTTAAGGTGAAAACGGTATGCATCATCAATTTGACTGACAAAGGAATGCACACGCACTGAATGGGGAAAAGATCAGGCTGTCAATAAGGATGAATAGAATCTTATCGAATGGTCTGACATCTACGACAATGAGGTGGATCCATTTTTAGACATGGGTTATCGCTTTGTCTGATATGAAAACGTTCACACGCTCGCATATTCAGCTGTGAATATAATTTACTATTGCTATTTTTAGTGACTATCTTTACAAGAAGAATGACAGTGATGTAAGCAACATGCTTCCTAAGCTGAATAGAGCTGTTTGTGTTATTCTATTAGACATGTCGTTTAGCAAATCGGCGATACAACGATGTTGCCCACCTGTTAGAAAAATTAGCACAAGCGAGTTATGTGAAGTGTTACTTGATGATGCAAAGATACATCACATTTCATTTTTGATTGAAAATCAAAGTGCTCTTCTAAAACTGGGCGATGGCATTCATTGTCAATTGAGTGAAAATTTGATAAAACTGTAGTTTTTCATTGCTGTAAAATGTGTTTACTGCTACACACATGATTGGTGTAGGAATACCAATGACCCTTAATAAACATGAACAACACCTTTACATTCAAAGTGATCTGATTTCACCTATTTCTTTTGATGAGAAAAAAGAATACATTTTACGCGATTTCATTCATGACAAAGACGCTTCATATGGAATAGTCCAGATATTGTATGAACCTATTTTCTACCATCCTATCGTCAAACAAATGATACCCTCTATTGCTATCAAAATTACCAATGGTTTACAAGAGTGCATCCACATGAAAGATACTAAATCCCTCATAACGTTAGTGTTTCGGAAAACAAAGTGAAGTCTTTATACAACATTTATTGAAATATGTACATGAATGTGAAGCAATAGACTTTATACAACATCCACTGAAAATATATACATGAGCGCACTTCAATAAACATTGTTATATACAAAAAGTCTTTTTACTTCGTGAAGGGTGGAAATATACAGGGATAGGAAAAATGTCTTTCAGTGGAAAAGTCATCACATGGGGAATGTACAGATGTGGGCACATATTCACAAGGAAAAAACAATCTCATGCGATACATAAAACAACAATGTTTATCTACAGAAATCAACATCAAAATACTGAGTTAAGGATGAATCTATTTACACGTCTCCTGAATGTGGTAGTGTGAGTTTAATTCTTTTGGGTGGTGGTATGTTTGTGTCAGGATGTCCATGTGGAAGAGATATGTTGTGTTCTAACCAGCACCTCTTATCCTCCCATGCTGAAAGCGCCCGTTTCCTAAAAGTATGAGTTTTGATCTCATGCGACTTAGATTTTAAGATTGTCATATTGACAAACGTTATATTTTTATTCCTATAGGCTTTCCTGAAATTCTTATGTTTCATGTTAGAGACCAATGATCTTGATATGCCTTTAGCACGCTTAATACTATCGTCGCTATCCTTTAATTTCATACTGTACATTTTTGGACGGAGGAGAATCATTTCATCTATTTCCTTCCCTGCTGTCTCATCCTTAAAGCAGCCAAGTTTTGCCTTATTTTTGATGGAGTAGAGTGGGTGATCAGTAGGATAATTTGATGTATCAAAATATCTTTCTAAAGATTTTCCTACTTCATTGAAATTTAAATCTTTTTGAGTGGTAATACCTAAGAAGAAACTATCTGTATCACCACCCAACAAACGAACCTCTTTTACGAGAGGACATGGTTTTAGTATTTTATAAAAGAGTTGGTACATTTCAAGCTTAGAGTAATCTAGTACAGCTTGACCAATATAGATGGGTTTGCACAACTCAACTTCAGATTTTATCATTTTAATACCTACAAGATCCTCATCGATAATGTCTCTATCGATGAATAGAGGTGATGAGACCAATTTGTGATACTTTTGATCATCATTAACTAGTTTGTAGTTTACGCGCTTTCTAACATCCTCCATCGTCTTACCAAATAGACTGTTGTTCTTATATTTATAAAAATCTTTTTCAAAATTATTTTGGGCTAGTGCACGTTTCTGGCTGTTGCTATCAATATATGGTTTGAGGAAGGCTTTCTGTCTAAATTTAATAATGCGGTGAACTCTTTTTAAAATCATACCCATTTCTAAATAAAATTTTAAGATGCTAAAGTGGACTAGATAGTTTTCTTTATCATACTGGGTGAGTAAAAGTTTGCGGCAAGGCTTATAGTCGGGTTGACCGCATGATTCTAAATCTTTATGAAATTGTTTCATAAAGTCGGAAAACATATCTTTGGTCACTTCACCTGATTCGGGTGCGAGTGGAAAATCCACGGTTTTATGTTTAATATTATTTGGATAGATTAGATCTATCTCAAAATAATATCCCCAATCACCTTCATCTGGAATTGCTAGTATGTTGGAAGGGTTGGAGAAATGTTGAATTTCACTATCATCTAACCAGCTAAACTCAGAGTGAGGTAGCGGTTTGGATAATGAACTACCATACAAATTATTTTGGTCATAATACTTCAGATGAGTCTGGTCATTGCCTACTATTTTTGATTTTAACCTATGTTTATTTACAAATGTGAGACCACCGCGAATTCCTCGCTCAAATAAATTATACATCTCTGGATCTTGTAAGAGATGAATGGTCTCACCAGTCATTTTAAAAGCAGACTTAAATGACATGGCTGGCAGACTGACAAAGTGGACGGGATCTAACTTATCTTCTTCTAATGCCACTCGTCGAAACTCCTGAAATACATCAGCCAGCAAAAATACATCTAACTTAAGGTAGGCAATCATATATTCACCAAATGTATGGCAGTCAAATTTTATCCATGCATCTTGTGCATGATCATAATCTTCGGTCTTACATTCTGCACCGGTCAAATCATTTTTAAATTTATCTATGGGCGGAAGAGAAGTCTCGCCGAGTTTACTAATTGCATCAAAATATGCATATGGAAAGACTCCTTTCCGTGTGATGACTTCATCGGTTAGATTTGGATATTGTTTCTTAAGATTTTGTGTTAGTGGAAGAGACTTTAGATTTTGCACGAGAGAGGCCAGTGATGCAGTCATAAATTGGTAGGAATCTAAAAATTTTATATCAAAATAGACCGTCTTATTTTCTTTAGTTTTATCGACAGGCACTTTTGCTGTCATGGCCATAAACTTCTCTCTCGTTTGCGCTATTACATCAAGCTTCCACTCTTTCATTTGACCTAAACCTCCTTTTATTATCATATGGCTGTCGTAGCCCTTGAAATTATGGAAAATGACGGGTAATGTACGCCGCTTCATCCTAAGTGAAAAATTACATTTTGAACAGAGTGCGTTTCTAAATTTACCAGTGATGTGATCATGGTCGCGCACTTTCTTAATCTTATCATCGTCAAATGTTTTCCTACATTTGGGGCAAACGTTGCAGCTATCAAATTTTGCTTGATCATCTGCTGTCATATGCAATGATCTGCGATAGAGTTCACCATCATACTTTTGTTGAAATTTTACAGCCTGTTCGAGGAATTGTAGGAATTGGTAAATACAATCCTCACCTTGCCAGACGCGCATTTTATTTTGCCTACTCCTAAAGTGATCATGCCATACTTCATAGCAGGAAATGGCTGCTGGCTTGTGGATGATATCATCGATATAGCATTCGATGTCAGCATAGATGACACGCAGGGGACTTAGTTCATCACCATTCTCTCTATATGAAAACTCCTTATCTTTGGGCATGCGCTCTATTTGTAGTTTACCCCGCTTGCACCATTCATAATGACTTAGAAATTTATTTTTCGACCAAAATGGTCGTGTGCAGCGGTCGCATATGAAATGTTCACCTTTAATCGATTTTTGTATATGGTTGTAAAGGCGATGAATTTTTGGAATACCACAGTAATGCCACTGTTGAGTATTGTCCTCATACACTAGCAAAAGGTTGACAACTCGATCATAGCTACTTTGGCGGTTGTTATACCTAACGCCTTTTAACCCTTTCTCCCAGACGTGAACCACTATCTTAATTTTATTTAATTTCTCAAATTTCTCTATATCTTTCAATTTCATGTCTTCACTATTGCAGTCATCAAACTTTAATTCATTTTCCCACTCTTGATACTTACTTCTACGGAAACGATTATCATTTACATCATTGTAGTGGAGAATGGATAACACTGCATACTTAAAACATTGCGATTCGCAATCTACAGAAATGACTGCTTTTTTGTCTTTTAAAATTTTTGGAAGATTGAAGGAGCCTCGCCCACTATAACTTTCTAGCAAATTGATTTTAAACTTGGCAGATTCTATACCATCAAAAATGAGGCCACTATCGCGTTCGTTGAATTTAACTATATTTAGTTTTAGTCCTTGAATATGAAAATTTAACCAAGAATCTTCATCGATTACTTCTGTAGCAGGAGAGGAGGGTATGTGAAACTCCAACCGCTCTACTATTTGACCAGTATGATGATCGATTTTTACATATTTTATTTTTAAGTAGATGAGCGCTTTTATTCTAAAGTTGTCTAAATTTCTAAAGAGCGCATCTATCAAGGATGAATTTTGATGAAACCATTCCTCAAAGTTAGCAATGGTTTCTGAGGAGTCCATCTGGTAGTTCCTCACTAAATTGTTCATTGATATTTCAGAGAGTCGGATAGAGGAGGTACCGTTGGTGTAGGTATCGTTCGTGTGTGTATGTCGAAGTCTATGTGAAGATAATTCAAAATGTGACTCAAATGATTGAATGCAGAAGTCGCAAGTAAAGGAGACGTGTTCAATAGAGTCATCCTCACCTCGGGAGATTGATGGCGACTTGGGTTGACACACACGTTGTCTGATGTGTCGGAGCAGATCGCGTTTCCTCGTGAAGATGTGCCCACAGTCAGCACATTCCCGCTCGTCGCCTTCCCGCGATAGTGTTGAGCTGGAACTAGCATCACCTAAAAGAGAAATCATTCTATCATCTCTATTAAAGTCTTAGTGTTTTGTTACAACTTACCTTCACTCAATAGCTGTAAACTTTCCTTGAGAAAGGAGGGCTTTGGTGATGAAGTCGATGCCTGAAATTGAGGAAGATGCTATTAGCCAAACGTTCGAGGGAGATGAGTGAGGAAATCTTCAACCTACCATTTTAATGGTGTGGTCGCACACCTCGATCTCCATTTCTAGCGACTTGTTGGAGATGGGAGGGAAGTCGCCTGCTGTTGCCGGTGGTGGTATGTGAGAGTTGGCGGGGCGGTTAGGAACGTTGTCGCCCAGAAATACCGTTGCGAGATCTGTTGAGAAAAGGAAGGAAAGCGGTCAGTAACATGACTATTCAATTCCAAGTGTGGCGTGCGTTTTGTTTAAGTCCTTGTCCCCCTTTACCATCACTGTAACTTACCATCAAGAGAATCTACTTCCACCATCACCGATGGTTCAAGAGGAGGTAGAAGGGGGATGCGAGCCGAGGGTGGAAGAGTCCGCGGCTTGGGTGTTGGAGGGATGCGGCGACGAGGAGCAGGTATGGGTGGTGGTGGAGGTTGGGCGATGACCATGCCCGAGGTGGATGGCTGCTCAGATGGTGGAGCTGAGGTAGATGGGCGAGAGGGTAGGGTCGGAAAATCATCATCATATTTCCGCCTCGCGACTTCCTCCCACTTCTCCTGCCTTGCCAAAACTGTAGAGTGGAAAAGAGATGAGATTGATGAATGATAGAATGCATGCTATCAGCCATGATGATACAGAACACATGACAGCATTCATTCATTAAGATACTTACATATTCCCAGTCGTTCATAGGCTCGACCAAGTGCCCCTTCAGGAATAGGTTCTCTGTTCATGATGCGCTGCTGTACTGAAAAAGGGAGGGAGATATTAGAGTGCATTATAAATTTTAGAAATGAGCTTCGCTTTTGAAAATCGCGGAGTAAAAAGACGTTAAGGGTCTTTTGTTGAAAATTAGTAAGGATATGATTCTTACATTCTTGATGTTATTCAAAGGTTTATGAAAATTAATTCCAATGCTCAACACACATGGTAACCGAATGATGTTAGTTCAAGAGTTTTATTAGCACAACCTGCATCCTTGCCCCATCACACAAAAACTTACATTGCTCAATGAGAGTTTCCTCCATCTTGGCAGAGACGCGATAAGATTCAATTTTTCTCGTGATACTCGTATCCATATCGAAGATTAAAGTAGTTAGATTCGACGTCGAAGGCAAATTCACTGAAAAGGATACGTAAGATTTATTTCATTTTACCTATGATGATCATGTGAATAGTCATTCAATGAACATGAGTCAATCAACACTTCGAAATGCTCCATACCATAAAGACTAACCCTTGTCGAATGGCTAAAGTACTCTGACCTGACGAGAGAAAGTGTCACGTTGAGTATGAAGTCGAACGCCCAACATGAGCAACAGCTCAGAGGTTTCGGTCTAACAAACGACAAACAACCCGTGCAACGCAATCCCTCTACGGCAGTACCCGCCGTCCCGAAGGAACGCTCGAGCAAAGGAAGTATTACAGCGATGATATGCTTTATGAGCAGAAGTGAAACTCTTGATAGCAAGAGACTATTCAACTTGATAGCAAGTCAAAACAACCTGATAGCGGGAGCTCACCAACACTCACCTTATGAAAGATAAATGTGAAGAGTAGAGCTGGTGCACTACCTTTTATAAGATTTTCCTAAGCGGTGAATGGATGAGACGTCTCGTCCAATCACAAGACGATCAGGAGTTTCCAGTGCGCTCACGCACTTCCAATTAATGCTGATGTCACAAACTCTCTTTTATGAACGCATGAGCATCTATTTGAATCTGTCAATGTACATTCCTATTGCGATATGATTTATTCGTTGATGATTTTACTATATCTTATGTATTCAGAGCTTGCTCATACACTTAGTCTAACTTGTAAACTAGTAAATCTTGCGATCTTATTTTTTAATAACAGTCACACCTTTATTTCTAACATATACACTATTGAAACTTTATTTCTAATTTGTAAACTCTTGAAACTTTATTTTGATATACAAACAGCTAAAACTTTATTTCTAACGTATACACCATTGAAGCTTTATTCTTAACTTGTAAACTATTGAAACTTTATTTTTAACTTGTTAACGGTTGAAACTTTGTTTTATTTCTAACATACAAGCAGATAGAACTTTATTCTTAACTTGTAAACTATTGAAACTTTATTTCTAACTTGTAAACTCTTGAAACTTCATTTTGATATACAAACAGCTAAAACTTTATTTCTAACGTATACACCATTAAAAATTAATTTCTAACTTGTAAACTCTTGAAACAGTTATAATTTTATTTTTAACTTGTAGACTGTTGAAACTTTATTTCTAACTGGTAAACTGTTGAAATGATATCTTTCATTTACAAATAGTAGAACACTTTGTCCAACTTGTAAACTAGTAAATCTTGTTCGCCATCGAATCTAACTATTTAAATCTTCATCATGGAAATCAATGTTCCACAGTCGGAGTAAAAGTTTGAGATGATACACTCCTGGCAAACTAACTCATGAAGTAGCTTTGCTGTAATACATTTCTATCTGTAAACATATGATAATGTTAAAGTGAATCTAAAACTTTTCAGCTTATTAATTGTTCATCGTTGCATCAACGCTTTAACACGTGAACAGTTATAATTTATTTTTAATTTACACTTAGTCTAACTTGTAAACTAGTAAATCTTGCGATCTTATTTTTGCAAACAGTTGCACCTTTATTTCTAACGCATACACTATTGAAACTTTATTTCTAACTTGTAAACTCTTGAAACTTTATTTTGATATACAAACAGCTAAAACTTAATTTCTAACTTGTAAACTCTTGAAACAGTTATAATTTTATTTTTAATTTACACTTAGTCTAACTTGTAAACTAGTAAATCTTGCGATCTTATTTTTGCAAACAGTTACACCTTTATTTCTAACGCATACACTATTGAAACTTTATTTCTAACTTGTAAATCTTAAAACATTTCATATGGGCGATGATGATAGATGAAATAGTGTCAAATAAAATTAAGATAGCTTACACTTCTGATACAGGGATAGCAATCGACTGCGATCCATGTGTAAAGAGCTTGTTAGACTACGAAAGAGAGAAGTGTGTTATGTTGCGTGTGGCGCGTGAGTGTCCTCCCATTTCATTCCATTCATCAATTCGTCTCATTGATAGAGACAGGTAGAACTCATGGTTCTCATAACGTATGCAATGGAAAGTTTTAGGCAACCTTCGACAGTTGGCTAAATGTCGCCCTGGCGCGAATGCATACTACGTTGAGACAGAGGCAATCACTTGCAAACATGACGCAGAGAGGTTTAACAAGATTGACCATTGCCGAATGTCCCTTGCGGTATACATAGCTACGGGTTTCACCGCTGCCCTTTACAGGAACACCCGTCGAAAGGAAGTATTACACCGAACTTCATTTGCAACGTTCAAGTTGACTGATAACAGATTCAACTTAATGATAGTATTCGCCAGTCTAAAGACTGCCCAGGGCAAAACGCGTGGAGGCTCTATCATGTCTTGCCCCATAGTGGACGATTATACGGTAGTGTGTTAGTAGATTTCAATCATTGAAAAGGGAAGATGAGAATCATTTCATTTGTCTCATCAACGTTTATCATGGGAGCAATCATTGAAGGGACATCTAATGAATTACATTTCACTCTACTCCATATCATAAAGACTAACCTTTGTCGAATGGCTGAAGTACTCTGACCTGGCGAGAGAAAGCGTCACGTTGAGTATGAAGCCGAACGCCCAACATGAGCAACGGCTCAGAGGTTTCGGTCTAACAAACGACGAACAACCCGTGCAACACAATCCCTCTACGGCAGTACCCGCCGTCCCGAAGGAACGCTCGAGCAAAGGAGGTATTACAGCGATGATGTGCTTTATGAGTAGAAGTGAATCTCTTGATAGCAAGAGACTATTCAACTAGATAGCAAGTCAAAAATAACCTGATAGCAGGACAAATGTATAGTCAGTAATTTACACTTAGTGAGGAATGATAGATTTGAGTGTAGTGAGTGGCACTCGATCCCGTCGACAGCCCGAAGGCCTTGTACTGATCACTAGGGAAGTGAGAGATCTTCCCCGATACCCGCTCTTTACAGCTGAAGACATCATTGTCACTGCCCCGAAGTGGTAACAGCAACGCCGAGTCAAAGGTAGTGAACAGTAGCTGGGATCTAACCCCTCAAAGCTGCCTTAGTCTTAGTTAAATTTGAAATCTGATAGCAGATTTGAACTCAGCATACTTGAAAACCTTGAGGAAACATCCCAAGTTATTGCTTTGATCTGCTTGATAGCAAGCCGTAGAGAGCTTGATTCACCAGCGTTTTGCAATGGAGATGTTTAGAGGCCACCCATGACAAGATAGCTAAGACTCAACCGATTGGCGTTCAAAGTGCTACGTTGAGAGCTGTGTCAAATGCCCAACATGAGACATGAGTTGTCCCAGCGGTTACGGTCTTAAATATGACACATTCCCTTGCCACACTTATCACTACGGCATCGTCCGCCGTCCCGAAGGAACACCCTGTCAGTGGAATATTACAGCAAAACTCTCCGTGTCTTGCTCGCTTTCAGTGAAAAGCCGCTTATACCATGAGAAGACTGGCTCAGACATCATTAAAAATGCTTTCATTGACTTCAGCAGGGTCGAAAACCCCAGAAAACCTCCAAAACTAGTGAATTTAAAATTTTCAACTTTTTAGCACTACTTATGAAATTTTATAAGTAGTCCATCACTTAGGACAGGTCAATAGCGACCGAACCTTTTTTGAATCAAGTCAAACGGACTTGTAGAAGCAAAGTTACGAGCCTTTAAAGTTTTGGAGTCTTTTATGGCCTGGAGACGAAGGCCATCTCCTGGCGAACCTCTAAGTCTGACGGCTTAGCTGATATCAGCAATGAAATTTTCTAAGTCGGTTTCTTACAGAAACTTGGAATTTGGAATGTCCGAAGCTATCATCGGAGCTCAGAGAGACGACCTACCTCTGACAATCGTTCTCCTCTAAATGACAAGTCTCCGTCGGTTCCCAGCTTATATAGTGTGTGGCGATCAGCTGATGACGTAATACCCATCATCCAAACACTAAAAATCCCGTCTTTCTCCGGTTCTAGTGCTCCGATTGAGCTGGAAATACACCATTTCCATGTAGAATTTGATGCTGAATCCGAATCTGGCCTCCGTTTTCCCATCCGATGCTTCGTTTTGGCTCTATAGTAGGCAGCCATCGCAAAAATTCTAACTCTGTCGTTTTTCCGAAAAATGTTGAAAATTTTTCTCGCCGATGACTTGAAACTCTCCGATTGATATGAAACTCACCATACAGATAAAGAATCTGACGCTGATTCCAAATCTGAAATCCGTTTTCCCATCCGATACTTCGTTTTGAAGCTAGAGCCCAAAACGTCCCAAATTCTAACTCTGTCGTTTTTCGCCAATGTCCCAAAATCTTAAATGGCGTCTCACATCTAAACGAAGACAGATAGGAACAAGCCGATTCTTTCACTGAATTTGTCTCACTCTTAGCTTTCAAACGAGCTATGGCACGACAAAATCCATCCACTGGAAGCCAAAATCGAAGCAAGCTGTCCAGAGGGGGGGGGGGACGTCAGCGAAAATTTTTTCTCTCCGATTGAGCTGGAAATACACCATTTCCATGTAGAATTTGACGCTGAATCCGAATCTGGCCTCCGTTTTCTCATCCGATGCTTCGTTTTGGCTCTACAGTAGGCAGCCATCGCAAAAATTCTAACTCTGTCGTTTTTTCGAAAAATTTTGAAAATTTTTTCTCACCGATTGACTTGAAACTCACCATACAGATAAAGAATTTCACGCTGATTCCAAATCTGAAATCCGTTTTCCAATCCGATGCTTCGTTTTGAAGCTAGAGCCCAAAACGTCCCAAATTCTAACTCTGTCGTTTTTCGCCAATGTCCCTGAGCTCCGACCTAAAATCTTGTAACCGCTCTAACTTGTGAACGGCTGCTCCGATTGACTCGCAACCAAAAATGTGGTCGAGCAGTGTTTTCTCCTCTTTCAAACGAGTAGCTGTAAGACAAAATCCGTCCACTAGAACCAAAGTTAGAACAAAGGGGGGGGGACGTCAGCGAAATTTGATGAAACAAACTTTGGTAAAGGTCCCAGGTCGAAATTCCACACTTTGGAAAATTTTTAATTTTTCCCATACAAAGTCACTCTGACACTTAGGATTTTTTCAGGTGAGCTCCGACCTAAAATCTTGTAACCGCTCTAACTTTTGAACGGCTGCTCCGATTGACTCGCAACGAAAAATGCGGTCGAGCAGTGTTTCATCCTCTTTCCAATGCAACTCGAACGAACAAAATCCGTCCACTAGAACCAAAGTTAGAACAAAGGGGGGGGGACGTCAGCGAAATTTGATGAAACAAACTTTGGTAAAGGTCCCAGGTCGAAATTCCACACTTTGGAAAATTTTTAATTTTTCCCATACAAAGTCACTCTGACACTTAGGATTTTTTCAGGTGAGCTCCGACCTAAAATCTTGTAACCGCTCTAACTTGTGAACGGCTGCTCCGATTGACTCGCAACCAAAAATGTGGTCGAGCAGTGTTTTCTCCTCTTTCAAACGAGTAGCTGTAAGACAAAATCCGTCCACTAGAACCAAAGTTAGAACAAAGGGGGGGGGACGTCAGCGAAATTTGATGAAACAAACTTTGGTAAAGGTCCCAGGTCGAAATTCCACACTTTGGAAAATTTTTAATTTTTCCCATACAAAGTCACTCTGACACTTAGGATTTTTTCAGGTGAGCTCCGACCTAAAATCTTGTAACCGCTCTAACTTTTGAACGGCTGCTCCGATTGACTCGCAACCAAAAATGTGGTCGAGCAGTGTTTCATCCTCTTTCCAATGCAAGTCGAACTAACAAAATCCGTCCACTAGAACCAAAGTTAGAACAAAGGGGGGGGACGTCAGCGAAATTTGATGAAACAAACTTTGGTAAAGGTCCCAGGTCGAAATTCCACACTTTGGAAAATTTTTAATTTTTCCCATACAAAGTCACTCTGACACTTAGGATTTTTTCAGGTGAGCTCCGACCTAAAATCTTGTAACCGCTCTAACTTGTGAACGGCTGCTCCGATTGACTCGCAACCAAAAATGTGGTCGAGCAGTGTTTTCTCCTCTTTCAAACGAGTAGCTGTAAGACAAAATCCGTCCACTAGAACCAAAGTTAGAACAAAGGGGGGGGGACGTCAGCGAAATTTGATGAAACAAACTTTGGTAAAGGTCCCAGGTCGAAATTCCACACTTTGGAAAATTTTTAATTTTTCCCATACAAAGTCACTCTGACACTTAGGATTTTTTCAGGTGAGCTCCGACCTAAAATCTTGTAACCGCTCTAACTTGTGAACGACTGCTCCGATTGACTCGCAACCAAAAATGTGGTCGAGCAGTGTTTTCTCCTCTTTCAAACGAGTAGCTGTAAGACAAAATCCGTCCACTAGAACCAAAGTTAGAACAAAGGGGGGGGACGTCAGCGAAATTTGATGAAACAAACTTTGGTAAAGGTCCCAGGTCGAAATTCCACACTTTGGAAAATTTTTAATTTTCCCCATACAAAGTCACTCTGACACTTAGGATTTTTTCAGGTGAGCTCCGACCTAAAATCTTGTAACCGCTCTAACTTTTGAACGAAGACAGATAGGAACAAGCCGATTCTTTCACTGAATTTGTCTCACTCTTAGCTTTCAAACGAGCTATCGCACGACAAAATCCGTCCACTGGAAGCCAAAATCGAAGCAAGCTGTCCAGAGGGGGGGGGGACGTCAGTGAAAATTTTTTCTCTCCGATTGAGCTGGAAATACACCATTTCCATGTAGAATTTGACGCTGAATCCGAATCTGGCCTCCGTTTTCTCATCCGATGCTTCGTTTTGGCTCTACAGTAGGCAGCCATCGCAAAAATTCTAACTCTGTCGTTTTTTCGAAAAATTTTGAAAATTTTTTCTCACCGATTGACTTGAAACTCACCATACAGATAAAGAATTTCACGCTGATTCCAAATCTGAAATCTGTTTTCCCATCCGATACTTCGTTTTGAAGCTAGAGCCCAAAACGTCCCAAATTCTAACTCTGTCGTTTTTCGCCAATGTCCCAAAATCTTAAATGGCGTCTCACATCTAAACGAAGACAGATAGGAACAAGCCGATTCTTTCACTGAATTTGTCTCACTCTTAGCTTTCAAACGAGCTATGGCACGACAAAATCCATCCACTGGAAGCCAAAATCGAAGCAAGCTGTCCAGAGGGGGGGGGACGTCAGCGAAAAATTTTTTCTCTCCGATTGCTTTCAAATTCACCATACAGATGCAGAATTTCACGCTGAATCCGAATCTGGCCTCCGTTTTCTCATCCGAGGCTTCGTTTGGGCCCTACACACCAAAACGTCCCACATTTTAACTCTGCCAAAATTTTGAAGAAACAGTTTTTCTCGCCGATTGAGCTGGAAATCACATCACAGATGCAGAATTTGACGCTGAATCCGAATCTGGCCACCGTTTCACCATCCAAGACAACCTAGGCGGTCGCCCATGTCAACCTAGACGGTCGCCCACGTCAACCTAGACGGTCGCCCACGTCAACCTAGACGGTCGCCCAAGTCAACCAGGCGGTCGGACCAACTCACTCGAGTCTCACACTCTGTCGTTGCAGAGGGGGGGGGAGTCAGCGAACATGTTGTGAACCAACCTGGCCGGCACACCACGACAGACTACAACCTCTGTCGTTCCAGAGGGGGGGGGGGGCGCGCTGTGTTTATTCTGGACCTTTTGTTACTACTTGCTCAAATAAGTCATCTATGTACAACAACTCCTTTGTAAAATTTTCCTGTTATTCTTGAGCCCTTTGCGCTGTTGTTCACCTGTTGTACCGCTTTTGTACAATTGAAATAAAGCATTATTATTATTATTATTATTATTATTTTTTGGACCAAGGGAACGTGATCTCCGCCAAAACTGAATCCACTGATATTAAAATTTTCACTGTATACAGATACTATTTTGAGTCGACACTCTACCTATATATCACTACTCTATGCAACCTGCCACTAGTACAGCAAAATCACATAATCAAAGACAATGACTTCATTCAACTTTGAAAGATGTAAATGGTTCCACGTCACTATTCAGATTCAAGAAATGAAACATGAATTTAGTGAATTATGAAAACATGCCGGTGAAAATTGAATTATAAACTTGAAATTTCAGGCAAGAAAGCACGAATGATATCGCGACTTTTTCATGTAGACTTTCGTTATAATGCAATTCATGAAATTCCCTCGATGATCAGCATAATTTACGCTTGGTTAGGATGCGCATTAGCAAATATTCATTTCTTTTGATATCCAACTGGTTTCATACTACTTATATAGGAGAGTCATCTCGGTCGTATATGAATTGGCAAATTTTGACTTTTTTCAAAAGTGCTCATAATTTTTTGGACCAAGGGAACGTAATCTCCGCAAAAAACTGAATCTTTTGATATAAAAATTTTCACTGTATACAGATACTTTTTTGAGTCGACACTCTACCTACATATGCTTACTATGCTTACTCTATGTATTGGTTGTTCTGGAGATTTCCCTGCGTTCATTTTTGATCATGAAGAAAGTTCGGTGTTGGTCATATAATATACCAACAAAACTTCTTGAAAGGGTTGGGGAGTTGTCATTATGGTGTTTATGATTTAAAAAAATTGTTTGTCTACACTAATGAATTATTTTCATTAACTGTAATGTGTTTTTAATATAGACTTTCAGAATATTTCGAACTGAAATTCGAAGCTTTTTACTTTTGTCATGTATACTAAATAATACTAAACAATACAATACAAAACATAATATTGGCGACGAGGATGTCGAAAATTATTTACTAAGTTCTTCTGTTTTTGCTTTACTATTCGATTAATAAATTTTTAAACCCTTAGGTGTATAAATTTTGCTTACTTGAGAACTTAGGCTAGACTTAGTTTCTTTCTCTGAATTTTGTTGACATGGCCAGTGTTATTACGGGTGTTCCAGCACCCACTCCTTTTCTCCATTCTCCTGGTGAGCCTCCCATTGCGTGGGATACATGGATTAGGACTTACGATAATTACTTGCTAGCCGTGGGTCTTGACGCTTCTAAGGAAGAACCCAGGTGCAGGGCATTACTGATTTCTTGTTTGGGTCCAGAAGGACAAAGGATTTTATACACATTTGACAGTTCCGATGTCAGTACGTTGTCTGATTTAAAGAAATCAATGCATAGCTATTTTGTTGGTACCACATCAAAGTGGACTCATAGATTGAAATTCAATGAGAGGAAGCAGAAGCAAGGTGAAAGTATTGAGAGTTTTACTTCTGACTTACGTCAGATTGCATCCAGCTGCGATTTCAAGGTCAGTAAGGATCCGCTTAATGAGTCGTTGTTGGGACAGCTCATTATCGGTGTCCAAGACAATAGGGTCAGAGAGAAGCTATTACTGCAGGATGATAGTAAATTGACTTTTGCAAAGGCAGTTGAAATTGCGAAAGAGTATGAACGCGTAGCGCAGGAAAGTTCAACTCTTAGGACTCATAACTCTTCGAGTCACAACGCTTTTCACATCCGCTCTAGGCAACGCGAACGAAACACGCCTAACCGTGAAGGCAATAGGAATTCGTGGCGCAAGCCAAATTCAAGTAGGCCTAATACCGGTACCGGATCCTCACCACCACGTACATGTTACAGATGCGGCTCAGATAAACACGTAGCTACTTATGAGAATTGTTTTGCAAGGAACAAGACTTGCAACTACTGCAAAAAGGTTGGACATGTTTCTAAGGTATGTAGCAGCCGTCCTAGAAGTCAATCAAATCCAGGTTACAACCGTTCAAGCACCCCGAGTAATTTTCACAGAAGGCAGTCGAGAGGAAAGAACTTCAGAGTTAATGAAATCTCACATGAACAGAATGATGATTCCACCGTATGTTGCATTACGATTTGTAGTCTTGGGAATCCAAATAAAGATGAGAAGTTTTCCTCTACGTTGGTTGTTCATGACAAAGCTCTTACGGGTGTACTCGATACTGGTTGCGGAATTAATATTATTCCAGATCATGTATTAGCTGATTTGTGTTCACAGGATGAAATTGATGATTCTTTACAAGCTTGCTCGATGAGAGTGTTTACTTATACTGGTGAGAGAGTGAAAGTCATAGGCAGGATTGAATTACGTTGCACTTCTCGAGATGGATTAGAAAGTTCTACTGTACCATTTGTGGTTGTGACACTTAAGGACAAAGATGTTTTGTTTGGTCGTGATCTGCTCCGACGTTTTCAGAGTGTCAGGAAAGATCTTTGGGATCTTCTCACTCCTAATTCCAAATCGATTTGTCATGTTAGTGATAGTCATGTCTCTTCACAACCTGTTTTGTCTACGTCTCATGTATCTCCTAGTTTTACTGCTACCCCTACGTCTCATGTCATCTCTGTTACTCCTACCACTGGGTCAGTTGCGTCCTCTGCTTTCGATTTTCATGTTCCTCGTACAGTTCAGTCGTTGTCATCTCCTCAATCTTGCTCAGTCGCTCAGTCTAATTCAGTTTTGCATGCCAGCTCCATTTCACAGTCAAGTTCTACTGCTCAGTCAAGTCAGTCCGTTGTTCCTTTGTCTCAGTCCAGTTTTTCAGTCTGCTTCAGTTGCTCAGCTCAGTTCCGGTACTCAGTCGTCTCACGTTGATCGCACTGCTGCGATATGCTCTACTCCTGCTTCTCATGCAGATGGTACCGTTCTCGGATGTATCAAAGGCTATATTCACAAAGTTCGCATTAACCCTGATGTTAAGCCTGTACGACAGTCCTTGAGACAGATCCCGTTTTCTATCCGTGACCAAGTTAGCAATGAAGTCCAGAGGTTACTCTCAGCTGATGTCATTGAGAGAGTAGATGCTTCCGAATGGATATCGAATCTTGTTATAGTACAGAAAGCGAACGGCAAAATGAGAATTTGTGTTGATTTGCGCGCTGCGAATCAAGCTGTCATTGTTGATGGGTACCCAATACCAAGAGTTGAAGAACTGATGAGTTCGATGAAAGGTTCATGTACTTTCTCTAAGCTTGATTTATCTGAAGCTTACTTGCAACTTACTTTACACCAGGATAGCAGAGACCTTACCACATTCATAGTACCCGATGGCTTGTTCCGCTTTAAGCGATGTCCCTTTGGCTTAGCCTCATGTCCCTCTGCATTCCAGTCAGTGATGTCAAAAATTTTGAAAGGTATTGATGGAGTCGCATGCTATCTAGATGACGTGTTGGTTTCTGGTCCTTCAACTGACATTCACAATCAGCGATTGAATGCTGTTTTGAAGCGTTTGGCAGAACACAATGTTAAGCTTAACGAGTCGAAGTGTTTGCTTGGTGTCAGCAAGATTACGTATTTAGGACACGATGTTGATCAACACGGGATCAAGCCCTCAGGTGAGAAGGTGAAAGCTTTAGTACAGTCTCCTAGTCCGTCTTCTTTTGGTGAGCTGCGTACCACACTTGGTGCATTTGGGTATTACGCGAAGCATATTTCAAATTTCTCTACTTTGGTAGAACCATTACGTGAGTTGATGAATTCATCTCATTTTACATGGTCTCACGAAGCACAGGTCACTTTTGACAAGATGAAGTCTCTGATTAGTAATAGTACAGCTTTAGCACCATTTGATGTTAGTCTTCCAGTCGTTGTCTCCACAGATGCCTCTAATGTCGGCTTAGGAGCCTCTTTATCCATCATCGACCCCATTCTTGGAAAGCGCACTGTCGAATTTGCTTCGAGAAGATTGTCCGAATCAGAAAGGAAATTCTCTACTACAGAGAAAGAGAGTTTGGCGTTAGTCTGGGCATGCGAGAGATGGAGGCCATACTTACTTGGTAGACGATTTGTATTGGAAACCGACCACGAGCCATTGAGAATGATATTTTCCCGCAAAGGTTTTGATAGGATGAGTTTGCGTTTGGCGAGGTGGGCCACAAGATTGATGGCATTCAACTTTGATGTACAGTACAAGAGAGGCTGTGACATTACTATTCCTGACTACTGTTCTCGATTTCCGGTAGAAGACATGGTGTACTTTTTGTCAGATGATACAGATGATGATGATGTTATAATTAGTTCCATCACGATTCAGAACTTTGAAGCTTCTTGCGAACAATGTCCAGACCTCTTGCGAATCTGTCATTTCATTGAAACCAGATGGCCAAATAAGAAAGATATTCCCGCTGAATTACGTCCCTTCTATCTTATCCAAAATGAATTGTCAGTCCACAAGCATCAGATTTTTCGTGGTCTACGAGTTGTCGTCCCTGTGTCTTTGAGAAATGATATGATCGATTTGGCTCATGAATCTCATATGGGTATTCAGAGAACAAAATCACGATTACGTTCGATGTATTGGTGGCCAGCTATGGATAAAGCGATAGAAGAAAGATTGAAAGCTTGTTGTGTTTGTCAAGGCTCTAGCAAATCATTCAAAAATGGTCCTGCTCCTTCAAATGATAGATTGCCCCTTCCAGAATCTCCTTGGCAACGTGTAGCAGTCGATATCAAAGGTCCGATGTACGATTTACCGGCATACATGAGATATGCGATCGTTCTTGTTGATCTTCACAGCAAATGGCCTGAAGTTAGTTTTCTCTCCAGTGTTGAGACGGATAAGGAGATCAATTTTCTGAATAGTGTTTTCTCTAGAGAAAGTTTGCCTAGTGAGTTACTGTCAGATAATGGCAGCCAGTTTGTGTTTTCTATGTTCTCGGACTTTCTGAAAGAAAGAAACATTTCACATGTGCGATCACCCCTTTACAATCCTGAATCAAATTCAGTTGTTGAAAGATTTAACCGCACACTTTCTGAACAAGTAGAATTAGCACAGTTGATGAAGGTTCCAGTTGTTGACCAATTATACGATGTTTCTTGCATACCTATCGTTCTTCTCCTCATTCTACTACATTGCAATCACCTAGTTTGTTACTTCATGGTCGCGAAATGCCCACCAAACTTAGCTCTTTTATAGATACAGGTAGAAAGCAAAAACAGAAGAAAGTTAGGTTTCAAGAACGTTTCCCGATCGGTGAGAGGGTGTGTGTGAAGCATCCCCGATCTGGCAAAATCAGCCGAAATCTCTTTGTGTCAAAGATCATTGGTTCCAAGTCAGTGATTCTGAACAATGGTCAGAAGTGGCACGTCAAACATGTGTCGAAGGATCGGTCGTGCGAGAGTGACGTGGAGCCAGAAGAGTGCGAGCTGCCGGATGTACCTAGCGAGGGTGCGAGTGCTACAAGTACATGTCTACGAGGTGCGAATCGTGGTGTCCGAAGACCAAGGCGAGTCAATGTGGAGGAACCAGTGTACCAAAGAAGAGGTCCCCGACACCGACGTGAATTGCGTGACTCTGATTATGTTTTATGATTGATTTTATTGAACATTGAACAATTATGCTGTTCAGATAACGCTTGTCTGATATGGCATTATCGTTTGTGACAATTCTTCCGAGTCTTCCTCTTTTAACGAGAGGGAATATATGGT